>CM060833.1:41732500-42095000 GCA_030762175.1 Metallyticus violacea
AATGTCCTAAATGAAGTCGGTCCTGGTGGTGTAGTGGTAACCATACTTGCCTCCTAAACCCAAGATCGCGGTTTCAAACCCGGCCAGGATCGATGGATTTTTTTGGGCGTAAAAATCGTATGTGTGGCTTCCTTCGGAAGGGAAGTAAAGCCGTAGGTTCCGTATCGTACATTTACGGCAAGAAAAAGAACCTCAAGCCTGAAAGAGAGGCCTCTGAGCAAAATTTATCGGCCATTTCACGCCCTGAATAGAATGGGACGCTGATGACCTGAAATGTTAAAGAGCGTCCGTAAATAAATAAAATCAAATCCTAAATGAAAATGGACACCTTTTAGAAGTCATCCAAAACTTTTGTTTCCCTTTAATTGTTATTCATGTCTTTGTTTGAAATTTAATTTTGTTTCCAATCAATTTTGACTTGACAGGCGCTTCTCACTGTAGATTGTTTTTTAATATTGTAAACGCCGTTGTTAACTACTGTGGCATCACAGGCAGTGGACACCGACGATACATGAGATGAAATGATAAACTGGGAAGGGTTTTTATTTTTTTTTTATTTATTTTTTTTTTTAAAGGAAGCGTTCCAGGCCTAAGTTAGGGTATCTCCCCAGCATTTGCCATTAATGAAGACTGAGGAAAATCTGAAAAAAAAAAACCCCTGTTAGGAAGGACAGTCCTGGTGTTAACGACCTCGGCCACCCGTGGCGGTCTCTCACTGTAGGAGAAAGCGTTTCTTTATAAACATTCTTTTATTCCAAATTTTTTGCCTCCAAAAATCGCACAACGGAGTGCTGCTCGAGAGTTGTGCACTCACTCAGAGGTGCTGCCATCTTGCAACTGCTGTTTCACTATTGCAAGCATGGATTGTCCCGTGTCGTATTCACCAATTGCCGTAATATCTTCAGGTGCCTTATTTATACACGTAGTATCTCAATGATATATCGTCATATTTTAACAAATTAACACTACATGTTGATTTTCGTAAATCGCTTTTCTCTTGGATTCAATTAAGCTGTACATCCTCAAATACGTATGTGATTGATTACAATCCCATAAAATAAGAAAGGGGACAGAAGCAGCTGTAAGAATTACATACAATAGGTGTAGTCTTATAAAACAGAGAATTAAAATATAGTAGAGCGATGCGTCAATGAAATATTGAAAATTAAAACTTTTTCCATACACCTGCCTGTTTTAATTATATATATAAACTTGCAATCTACAAGGGGAAAGGACTAAGGTCATCTGCGTGCATCAGATTCTCTCATTAAATGTGATTTATTTTCATACATGTCTCTTAAATATTATAAGTATAGGGGCGTCAAAACAGAGAATTCTACAGGATTGTTTGTTAGAGGTATGATTGGCTTTCTTTTGTGACAAAATTCCTCCTGTGATCCAGAACTTCTCCCCATTACACATCTCCATAACTTAATAGACGATGAAAGAATTCACAGTATGCAGATATAAAAGCATCCTTTGTGACGACCATTGTAATAAAAAGCTGTAAAAATTTAAATGATCTATTATTAGAAAAACAATGTATTTTTCGAAGAGAAAGGTCAACAAACCCTTATATTTATTGTAAAGAAAACAGTATTAAAAACACCGACTTTAATGCAGTGGCTCTTCCAGCTTTTATATGCCTTAAAAACACACTTTGTAAGTTGCGAAGTGAATACTGTGGGACATAATATAGAGAGGATACCATAAGGCCATATTCACAGCCAGCGCATATAAACGAGCGCTACTTATATGACCCTTATACGCATTTCCAATTCATATATGCTCCTCATTTTAAAATAAGTGCAGCGGCGGCTTGTGATGTAAAAAGTTGGTGCAGCCTTACCTCCATATAAGTTTTTATTTATTTGATTTATTTATGAACGGCCTTTAACATCTCAGTTCATCAGCGTCCCATTCAATTCAGGACGTAAAATGGTCGATACATTTTGCTCAGAGGCCTCTCCTTTCAGGCTTGAGTTTTTTTTTTTAACGTAAATTTATGACACGGGACCTACGGCATTACTTTACTTCCAACGGAAGCCATACTTAGGATTTTTATGCCCGAAAAAACGGTTCACTGTTTGTACAGCATTTTATGATAATGCACTTTATGCAGCAGAATGGTGCCATAGAAAACCGAAGCTACAAACAGTAGTACCACACCAATTCCTTCAATATAGCCGGAGCTAAATGTAATAGCAATTAATTTTTTTTTTTTTTGTTACGGACTATAAAACAAATAGCAAAATCACTAAACTAATAAACGTAAAATTTGAAAGTTGTTGGAGCTAAACGATGTCTCAAAGAAATTATACTTAGCATGTTGGCAATTCTCGCCGGCTCGCGCATCCTTCTAAGTAACTATGGAAGCGGGGCAGTCAATCAAAGATCTAGATGCTGTCCACTGTCCGATTTTCCTTTTTTGGTGCATTGGCCATTTCAGAGCATATGCAATCATCTACCGTTGCCAGGTCTGCAGACATATTTATTCTGAAGGAATTGAGCTATACTATAGGATACAAATTTAAGAATTATGCCGAAACAGCGAATTGTTATCAATAAATGCGTATATCCGCATTCAGAAATGTTGAATTAAAAACGAAAAACCATGAAATTAATAATTACATATATATAGTGGATAAAAAGCTGGTGTAGCTGGGATATAGCGGCTACATCTGAAAACCCGTCCTGAATGAGTATCAAATAAGTAAGCACTTCTTTCAACAAGAGAGCTAGAACGCTCACTTAAAGTGTTACTCATTTGTTACTCTCTTGTTTTCTGGCCAATTTACCTACTCTCTAGAAAATAATAATGGAATGTGACAATGGCTTTGCAGAATATGTTTAATTTTATGCTGGACATACATAGGCTTGCAAAGAAAAACGATATGTTAGGGATATAGAGAATTCTTTAGACTTATATAATGTTACCAATAGAGGATTACAATCTCCTCTTGTAAAAATGATCATTGCTCTGAGGTTCAATGCATTTCCTCTATTATGATGTACAATGATTTATATTAGTACAACTTTAAATTTCCTATAATATAAATATTTACTTCATTTTATTTGTTAATTTTTGCACCTGGTTTGTACGGAGCACAAGTCAGCCAATTGTTCGGACTGCTGCTTCGTCTCTGGCGTGCAGTGATGAATCCACGTTTCATTTACTGCTTTGAAACGTCGAAGAAACTCATTGAAATTGCGTGTAAACAAGTGTAAACACTCTTGGGAAATGTTCATTCCAATTTTTTTGGTCCATTGTTAATAAACGAGGTACCTATCCAGCGGAAAGCATTCTCACACCCAAAAATGCGTGTAAAATACAGTGAACACGGTCTATCGAGTTCTTTGCAATGTCAAACTCGCGTACCTTCAATCGACGATCATTAAGTACGGTATTGTGAATTTTTGTCGCAATCTCGTCGTCGTAGCGATTTTGGGACGCTCTGAGCTCTCATCATCTTTATTAGATGTACGACCACGCTTAAACACAGCAGCCCACTTTTAACCAACGAAAACGAAGGGGAAGATACTTTAATGCATGTATTTGTGCTGCGGTTAAACCCTTTAAAACGATGTATTCACAGCTCGTATTTCAGTTTTACCATTTTGTACACTAGTTTGTTTACATGATCGTCACAAACAGGTGACTTTACTTACGCGTCTGAAATTTTACAGCGCGCTATGTAAAGGATGACACTTAACCACTATCATAGTAATTAGATCATCTTCACGACATCTATGAGTCAGGCTGAGAACTTTTAGAACACCCCTCGGTGAACGGGGTATGTGAGGTCGAATTCCGCCAGACCATTCTTCATGACTGAGGGATTCCTCTCTTTTCCATGACCCTCATCATAGTAAACGCGGGAGGTAAATTTGGCCTGAAATGCTTCGTTCTCAAATTACTTATCTATTCATCATTTCATCCATCAACTTGAGGTGGTGAGATGAGCGGAAGCTCTGGGATTGATTTCCGCCAGGATCGTTCTCCTTGAATTTTTTTTTTTTCCAGTCCTCATGACAAATGCCCGGGAGGTACCTAAATTTAGGCCTGGAACGTTTCCTTCCTTAAAAAAGATCCTTTCCCAATGTATCATGTATCATAATAACTTGCAATACTACAGTACTCAAAACAGGCGTTAAACACAATTAAGTTTTTCATCCATTTATCTTCTGCCTCCTATGAAGCCGGTAATGAAAACGGACGTAACAAAAAATTAATTATACCTCCATAGAGTGTTTAGAATACTAACTCAAGTTAATTTTATAAAATCATCCCTTTGAATTCTGCTATGCAAACAATTTTTGTAAAAGATACGACTTTTAAAGGTGTCCTAGAATTGTTTCAAGTTTATACCTTCATGTACTTCCATATCACGCATGACATTTTGGTTGCATTTTACAGGGGTTTTAAGGATGAACAAAATTGGGCGTTATGTGTGCGAATTCCATTCTAATTTTCTCCAACATTTCCATCACCGAATAAACTAATGTTCAAGTAAAGCGCAGTTATTAATGAATATTTATTTTTTTCTGTACTTGTGTACTAATTTCTTTTATCTGTAAGCGAGTCTAAACTGCTGAATTAAGTGCCAGTTCATTTGAGTAAAATAATGGTCAATGAAACAAAGGGAACAATTTTCAAAGAAAACATAAGTATGAAGTATCTGCACCATGATCTCAGTAGTCAGGTATTGACGGTTGTAAAATCAACGGCTGCTTTTACCCAATCCTTACGGCGTAATCTGGTTGCCTATTTCATTAAATTATACGAAGATTCTGGGACATCGTGTAATATACTGGAAATATTTTTGTATTTCAGCATGTGCAAGGTCAAAGTCTTGTAGTTTTCTATTGGAATCCGAGTCTTCTGGGCAAACATAAGCAGAGTTTATGGTATGTAGCCCTCCCAAAGTATTTGTGCCGTTAGAACGCGGTCCGCATAGCATTTGTAAGCATGACTTCTATCCGGAGTCAGATATACGTAGCTCTCAACTCAAGCGCAAAGCTATGTTTTAATAAAATAATTTAAAATATAATCCCCTATTTTGTATACATGTTTTTAAAGAAATTTGATATTAATTCTTTTGACATAATTGCAATTTAATTTGTTTTTTCCCCTCATTTTTTCCGAAGTGTGCCAGCTATTCACATAAATGTTACTTTTCAACTTCTCTCATAGATAAAATCCACTTACAGTTAGATTTGGGTATCGCACTGGTCATAATCTTTTACTAATGGCCGTATCTTCAAACATGTACTCAAAGCTGAAGTCATTAGCTGTATGCTTTGTAGCGGAGTCTTGTTGATAATTGCAGATCTACATTCAATGGCCTATGTAATTTCGGGATGATTGTTTTTTCCATAAAACACAAGCCCTATTATTCTGTAGACATTTACAGCCCACTATGCTAAAAATTTCTTGTTCTGCAATGTTTCGTGTTTCATGTTCAGGATGGGTCTATCCTGGTGGTGTAATGGTTACCATACTTGCCTCCTAAACCCAAGATAGCGGGTTCAAACCCGGCCAGGACCGATGTATTTTTGGGCGTAAAAATCCTAAGTATGGCTTCCTTCGGAAGGGAAGTAAAGCCGTGGGTCCCGTGTCGTACATTTACGGCACGAAAAAGAACCTCAAGCCTGAAATAAGAGACCTCTGAGCAAAATTTGTCGGCCGTTTCACATCTTAAATTGAATGGAACGTTGATGATCTGAGATGTTAAAGAGCGTCCGTAAATAAATCTAACCAAAAAAATGTTCAGGATCGGGGTTTTCTGCACTCCAGTGTTTATTATTCTGCACCGTTAATCAGCCATGTAAATGGAGAGGATAAATTGTTTCACTGCCTACATTATTTAAAACAAATTACAGAATTTTGACATTATCACACTGCAAATATTCCAAAGTGTGGTTTACGAAATGCTTGTTTCCTGTGCAAGCCGTTCTAGATATTGCTTTAGATTTCGTTGAAATCTTTCGCTATTGTCGACACGTTTGTCATCAGTTAGCACAAAACGATATAATTGCCGTATTTTATTGAGAACAAACTCCATTTTTCTAAATGCACTAATCACAGTATATACGTGTTGAGCAGGAAAATTCAAGAATTTCCTTAAAACTCACCTCCTCACTCTTCTGCAGGAGTTTTACATAATATCATACCTAAAATCCCTTGTTCTATTGTATTTAGAATAGTATTTAACATCCGTCTTTACTACTTAGGCACTTGTGGCGGTATATTTATTTTGTGGCATTGCAACAATATTTATAACACTTATCGGTTTACCACTTACAACCTCACCAAACCACAACTGTTGGTTACACATAACAAGTGCGTTCACATCAAAACAATTACGCAGTCTAAGTTTTGCGGCAGAATTAAGACCACAACCCCCGTAAAGAGCGCGTGCAGGCGATAAATAAATGTATTAGGATTATTCCAAGCAAAACAGTGCGTTGCGAAACCTGACCATTGCAGAACTTGTTTGTACTGCACCATAAGATATAAATATAGCATTTAATACTTTTATTTCCATAATCGCCCTTTTTTACCCTTTAATCGAGGATTGAAATATAGCATCGCCTTGTACACGTTTATAATCTATCATTTTTCCTAGCCATATGGATAATCAGAAATTTACTTTTAAGGTATCATTAGCAAGAGAACAAAGAAGGTTAGGCGGAGAGCGACGTTTTCGAGTTTGTTTTCACTTGCAGGTGTGACAAAATGAATGTTACCAATTGTTCATTTGCATCCTCTATGCAGCTAATTGCTTCATTGCTCCGTTAACACTTGCCCATACAGCAAGAAAAATCTGATTCTGCTGAAGCTGCTGGAGGGTAGGGCTGCAGTCCCGAGCGACAGCGAAGACAGCCGAACTCTTCAGTCGCGAACGGGAAAGCACACTGCATGGCCGCTTGTAACAGTGTAAATCCAGGCGTTGTCTTATTGGAATTCGCAATTAATTCATATATATAATATAAAATAAAAATAAAGTAACACTATTAACAATGTAATAAATTAACAGTAATAATAAAAGTGGAATATGATTAACACTTTGATAAAGTGTTTCTAAAAGTGTTTATCCTATTCCACTTTTATTATTACTGTTAATTTATATATATATATATATATATATATATATATATATATATATATACTAACCTTAACGGTAACCTCGGGTAAATCCTAGAAAATGGTGGACCCAGTGGTTTGCTGCGGCTCGCTACGACCTGACGGCCTACGCTCGCCTCCTGTTTCGCAAATATAATTGATAAGGACGGGTAAATCACTGTAATGCTGCCAAATCTCCTTTGATTCCAGCAGCAAAAAATCGTAAATATAAATTTATAGCGCTTTTTGTGCGTGGTAGTATGTTAGCGAGTAAATCATTGTAATAGTGGCAACTCTCCTTTAACTCCGACAGAAAAAAGAAGAAGAAAAAGGCATCAGGATGTAAGGATTCGAAATCATCTTCATAACTATAGCTTGGTGCTCTAATCATCTGAGCTATCAAGCCGTTGTGCTTGAAAGCCTTATTATCTAGCTGTATCTGTGAGTCACTATCTTCGGCTCTCTCCGCTACCGCTCGGGACCACAGCTCTACCGCTCCAGCAGGGTCAGATATTTCTTACTATAAGGATAAGTTCCGTCAACACGGTCACAAGAATCTTCCTAGTGGCTTGTAGCAAAGAAATGTCATGCCTTTACACTAAGACACTGAAATCTATCTTATGATTCACTAAATTTATAAACTGTCCTGTTGCCCAATCATTGAAATAATATATTATTTTGCTTTTCTAGAATTTCTCGTAGTTTATTTATTTACCTATATATTGGCACCTCGTTTGTATTCTTATGACCAACTATAAGCTATATTTTTAGAAAGGGTCTATTTGTATCATATCCTAATATTTCTCCTATTGTTACAGAAAATTTACAAATTATATTACTTTCAAAATTTGACATTTTACTATCTGTTAATAGCGTAATCACATACTAGAATACATACAAAAAAAATATCTGAGATGGTGCCCTTCCAAATCTTTAAATGTATGGAGTGACCAGGTAGCCTTCTAAGGGGGGCGGTACTTGGAAATTACGTTACATATAATTAGAAATGCTATCATTATTATTAACTACATTGTTATTAACTGCATATAATATACGTAATGGTTCTTATTTAAAGCGATCACCATTTCTTTTCCATGTTTCTTCAAAAGAATAGGAAAAAGGAAGCTTTAATCTTGGTAAACATGAGAAGCTTGACACAACAAACTGTCGCAAATCCTTGGTTGAAAAATAAAACACGAGAACATAACGGGAGGAATACAAAGGAAGAGTGGCTGTTATAGCATGGTTGTTAAGCTTAGTAATGCCCAGTAAATTTTTAAATGGACATTCAAACGCAGAGCAATACAGTATATATGAGATTAAGTGAATCCCAATGTGCTTTTCATAGTAAGGCTGCCTTAAAATATATTCTTATGTGCATGCTTGATTACTATTACACACACCAGCAATTTAGAAAGGCAACTATATTCTTTCCAATTCTATCAAAGGGCTTCATTTATCCAAATTAGTCCTGCAAAACTTCGTATGAACTCACCAAAACCAGAAAGTTGTTATGAAGTGTGCCTTCAAGAGCTAATTATGACGGAAACAAGTTGCGCATAGATAAAGCGCTTTCGATTGGTAGAGACGCACAGTAACTGTTTCGCTTTTTCCACAATGCCTTCTAGAGATATATTTTTTTATTTACACTATTTGAATGCCGGAGTGGTGCACATACCTAATACACTTGCTTTCCTGTCCCCACCTCCTATTAATAAATCTTCTGAATATTTTTTATTTAATTTCCAACGTCAGATGACGTCACTTTCATTTCACTTTGTTCCCTACTTCTTTATTTCACTGGTAGTTAGTTCGGTTGCCATGGGCGTCCAAAGCTACCACACAAAATTCTTTCACAATTCTCCGGGTTTAGCTATTTACTTAATTTTAATTTAGCATAGTGGATAAGCTTCTATTTTCACAATGACACAATTTGTATGTTAATATTTATTGTGTAATGAGACTTAAGCTTGTTACATAGTTTTAAACTTTCAACATGAGAGCAAGTTAGCTACAGTAGTAGTGGTTCCATGTACCACACTTTAGGAATTTTTATGTAATAAGCATACCTGTTTAAATCAATGATAGAATGTATATTATATTTATTCTAGACTTTTGGTTATTAACTGATTTATTAACTGTGAATCTGATATTGTCTATGCTTGGATTAAATTTTCTTAAGGTTCGAGCTTGTTTGTTATGCTTGATCTTTGTTGTACAAAATTATGTAAATTTGAGAATTTTTGTAACTATTTGTTAATTTCTTTATAGCGGTACATAGATATTAGGCGCTCGGCTAAGTTTGTACGCGCTCTTGCTCTGCTAAGAACTTTGTCTTCCTCTCGTATATTCGAGATCTTCCTCCCTTCTCTTACCGCTAGGTAGTGCTATGACTTACTACTCCTTTTAATTATCTCTGTATTTGTCAACACACAGCAGTTGGCTCCCGTCTTTGGTAAAAGTACCTCATTTGTACTCCGGGCTTGTCCTTGCTGAGAGTAGTGACCTAGGCAACTAATTTTGTGCATGATTTTCTTTTATTTATATGTTCACTGCCTTGCAGTAAAGTTTCTATTGTAATCGTAAGTAGACATTTCGGTTAGTTAATTGTTGTTATGGCTCATATAAAAGTTTTAACTAAACGATGTTTTTAACTGCGGTTTCATTAACTAGGGAAGGTTTGTAACAGAATTGCCTATGTTAAATACTGGTTATTAAGATAGTGATCATTTTTAGTTGCTCACACCATCTGCAATTTACATAAAATTAAATTAACACCAAATATATATATATATATATATATATATATTCATATATATATATATATTCATATATATATATATGAAATTTAAATTAAGAATATATTATTCAAGAGCATATTTTGGAATAATGAATACTTGATTTATATATACATAAGCTATTTTGAAATTGATGAACAATACAACTCCATTCAATTTTCGTATATTTTATGATTTTTAAATTGTATTAACATTTGAATATTTAGCACCTGCTTTTCTCTGCCATATTTGTATTTAAAATGAACAATTTAAAAACCATCCACAGACTGTGTACTGGACACCTTGTCCAGTTCCTTACCCCTTTAAACCGTTAATCCTAATTTACTCGCGATTTTTAAAAGTGTTTAACGCCTGTTTTAACTACTGAGGTATCACAGGCGATGGACACTAAATGGTACACGATGAAATGTAAACTGGGAAGGGATTTTTTTTAAAGGAAAGAAGCATTCCAGTCCTAAGTTTTAGGGTGCCTCCCCGGCCTTTGCCATTTATGAGGACTGAGGAAAACCTGGAAAGAACCTCAGTCATGGACAATCCACACTTCGCTCTAAATGCTATAGAAACCAGATACAAAGTATAACATCAAATTTTGGGCCGCAGAAGTGGAAAGAGAACTGAGAGGAATTGACCGGGATATGGCAACAAGACAATGCAAATGATAAAAACTAATGGAAAAACATTAGAACAAGGCCAGAGGGTATCAGCAGGCAGGAAATCGAGGCAAATGTAACACGAAAGTCTCCTTGAGCCTATCCATAGAAATTAAAGTAACCTGGGGCAAAGAAGTATATATGCTCGTTCTAGGGAGAAAGACGAGATTAGGAATGACCTGGGTTAGACGTTGGAAGACTCAAAAAATAACGGATATATTTGGTAGGGGAACCTGCCAATTTTGTGGAGGGGACGAGGGATGGGTACCTATTCTGGCAATACCTGAGAAAAACGCCGTTTCCTGAACACTTTTTAAGGCAATTAGAGGATGATTAGCATGCTGGGACCTGTTTGCGAACCAAAGTAATTAGCTAAATATGGGCATTTTCCTAGCCAAAGTGCGCGAAGCTAAAAACAAATTATTTTCTGGTTAGAACGCAATAACTGGTGTAATTATAAAAATTTGTAATATGTTTCCAATCATATATCTGTACATATCGTTCTTCCCATTATTAATGTTTATTATTATTATTATTATTATTATTATTATTATTATTATAATATTTGTATTATTTGTTTCTATTTATAACTGAGTATCATACTTAAGCATGTATGGCCTACGATCCATGCATAAAATATATTTGTAATGTTGCATATGGAATTTTATAACAATATACACCTAATACTACTATTAAAGAATAAATTAAAATTTATTTCTGCTCTTTGCTCATTAACTTATCACTTGCTGAAGAGCCTTCCCTTGGGTCTCATACTTAAATATTTTCGGAATATATTGTGATAAGAGACAATTAGCGAGAGGTTGCTCCAGTTAAAATATTTAATCAATGCCACTAAAACGATCTTCAATCTGTGCTACAGTCTGTAATTTTTGTGAAGTTCAGTCTAGTAGTCGGAATACTTGTAGCTATGGAAACTTCACGTGTCTTTCTTTGTATGTAAAGTAATAATAGGGTAAAGCTATATATGTTTATAACGAATGCATGTGCGAGTATATATATATATATATATATATATATATATATGTTGTCAAAAATCTGAATTTATTACTCAGCTTAACTCTGATCTTTTATGTACTTCCTAATTCTGTATAAGACATAAAGTAAACGTTCTTGCTTGTGTTCAGAATATCGTCACTAAACGGAACCCACAGACAACAAGGCATGCTTACAACTAGACCGCCTATTATCATTCAAGAGGGGTTTACAAACAGAAGTTGCATAACATATTCACTAAGATATCAGCCTACGGAGATATCAAAAACTGTTATGTACACAAAGTCGGTATACTAGGTTGGTTCCACTGACAAGTCTGAATTCAAACAACTGCCGATCTGTGTTAACCAATCATCATGCTAATAGAATCAATGCAATTTGAATTTAAAATAGCAGGTACACACTCTCTGGGTTAGCTCAGCATTTACATAAGGGACTAAAGCAGACAAAAGGTGCTACCACCCTTTACTGCAATGAAAACATATGCGAA
Organism: Metallyticus violacea; assembly: GCA_030762175.1. Taxonomy (NCBI): domain Eukaryota; kingdom Metazoa; phylum Arthropoda; class Insecta; order Mantodea; family Metallyticidae; genus Metallyticus; species Metallyticus violacea. The sequence goes on from CM060833.1 coordinate 41,744,579, forward strand.
CTGCAGGGCTGCCACAATAGGACACTTCCGGAGACCCGTCGATACATCTTTAAATTCCGATCATTATAAAAATCTGTTCAATGTAATATTTGAATAAACTTTTGAATGATGACTATTATAAAAATATAGTTATTTATTATGGCCCTGAAAATGTATTCAAGAAATATCAAAAGGTTTTTAATTTCTAAACGTAAACATTGATATAAGCACCCCTTTAACACAAGGGTATTTACCGTCTGAGGAAAATATCGAGAAAAGAATTCTGCCAACAGTGAGATCAGTATAACGTTTAAAGATGTCATTAAAAACTGACAAATTCGTAAATAAAATCTAACATTAATTCAGGATTGAAGAGAACGGTCATATAACAAAAACACTATCACAGTTTGTTTTCTCAAAAACGAGACACTAAGCAAATGGTGAGAAATTTCTATGCAGAAGAATGTAATTCATTTGTTTCTATTCGAATTGAAATAGTATCCTATTAAATACGCCGTAATTCAAACATTGAAATAAATATCATGTTACATTACAATATTTATGCCAATTTTGCGCACTTTTGACAAGTATTTGTGCATTTTGTGAAGGGTAAAGGGAAAAATGAAGGAACATACAAATTAAACTTGACAGATCGCCGAATGATTATTCTTGTGTTTTTTGTATCACAAACGCGATACTATTTTGATTTTCTAAATACAAACCACCGGCGCATCAAACACTTCCCGGCGAACGGCGGTTTCAAAATTGCAATCTGCAGCGTTGTTATGTTTCTCTTCCCATTGCTTTAAGCAGGTTATCATTATAAGATATAATACCCTTTCAAAGCCTCCACATATTCAAAACACGCGACAAAACCGCCTAGTCATAGAACAAAGAAAACAGTATGCGTTGCAACGCTGTTTTTACTTCATGTGGCGTCATTTGCGTGCTTCTTGGGTAAGGAGATAAAAGTACGGGGAAAAACCTCGTGCAAACCCACCGGGTTCCGAACAGTACAGCTTTCGTCTAAATCGTAACACACTGCCACAAGATACCTGCTCATTTTCTACCATCACCAATGTTATTTTCGTACATTACAGATTGAGCAGAAACGGTTAATATTTTATGTTTCTCATAGTATTAAGAATATATGAGAATGCCTAAATTAATTAACAAAGAATAGATGACAAATTATTTTCTCACAGTTCCAACTCGATCTCTTGTTAGCATGTACTGCAAGAGATTAAAGAGATGTGGCAACGTTGTTTTCTTGAGCGAACTCTGATATACCTCACTGCTCATGCGCAGTAGACATATCAGTGTAACATAAAATAAACAGCTGGATAGCTGTAGGGTAAGATCTCATATACTGTACCGGCCACATATTTGATAAGAATATTTAAGCTGTAGCGCTACAAAAAGAAGAGATGTAGCGAAAATTGTGCACGTAGCTGGCACGCAAGTCGTGTTGCAAATGTTTGATTTTATTACCTGCGAAGTAATTTTCGTCTGTATCAGCTAAGCTTCTACAACGCACAGATATGTATGATTTGTCACTTACCTCAATAATAGCCGGTAATAATATTTGGAATAATTTCTGCTTTGGATGGAAGGTAACGTTAAACAAACAAGTCACATTAACTGTACCGCCGCGTTTCTTCAATTTTGGACTGATACAATTTATAAGAAAGTCTTTGCAACATTTATAGACCCAAGTTGCCATTGCATTTTAATAAGTAACGAATAAAATTGTTTGCGACATTACAGCTGCACACTACTATTCTTGTTGCAATAGAGCACAACAATATTAACGGCACACCTTGTTACGCATTATTAAAACAATTAATATTGTAGCAATAATGGCTTCGAACAAATTTAGGGAGTAACATTACCCTAACATGAATAACAGGATGAATGTGGATCTGAATGCAATTGAGTACTGTTTAAAAAGAAACAACAATTTGAAGAAAAGGCGTGAAATTCAGGTATTAGTTTTCAATTGCACTGTGTCTGTAGTCCAAAATCAACGGCAAGGCGCATATTCCAACACTCAAAAACTCTTTTCTTGCTTTCCCGCCATTTTGTAAAGGCACTGAACTCATGCTGCCAACTGTTGGACACAATGCAAACTTGTGCATTTAGGGTTCATTTCATATATCAATCGTACTTGTGCGTGTAACACTATAGCGTTTTGAAAACAATGAACCGTTTATAGTAGTCCAGTGTTAGTCAGTTCTATGACGTGTTTACACGCTGTGTCTAATTTGTTAATATCTTAGAGATTGTTTTTTCCCAAAGTTTATGATTAGGCTATGCAGAAGCATGATGTACTCTTATTCTAATGGAAACTATGCTATCAACATAGCAGGCCATGTACCCTTGCCTAGCAACGGCGATAAATCAAACTGTTCCTCCACCACGATAACCATAATCATCGTCATGCTGGGCGATGCATATTGCCACGTTCACAGACTTGGTATGACATTGTGCGGTTCGATTCTACACACAGGATTCCAGCTAATACTGGCTCTGATAATAAATTGTCCAATAGAATACTGATAATTACAAGCCATTTCGACATTGAATAGCTGCGGCTGGTACATGGCGCTGTGTTTGTGGCGTGGGAGGCTGCAGCATTAATGCAAACGAGTTGATGCGTGGGGAGGGAGCTATTCTGAACAGAAAGTAATATTCGGGCATGGCCGCTCAATGTTTTTGTTTTCTTCCTAAAGCTATGTCAACTAAAACGGTACGAGTGAAGGGAGTTTAAACGACATATCCTTGCTGTACCCAGTTAAATGCAAGCGAATATTTTGGTGAAAATGTTTTAAAATCATTGAGCGGCAATTCTACCAAAAACAGTGCTAGCTTTACTATTAGTATTTTACATACTTATGTAATACTTCCTGTACAGCTTTGATATACAACAGTAGTCCGTAATTTCAGCTCTCTAAACTCCTCGAGATTTCATAACATCAGCTGTTGAAATGATTTAGCGTTTTTTTACAAGTCCTGTGTTTCTTAACACATTACTTAGGATATTTGAAGAAACATCACAAGCCGGGGACACTGGTGATACATGAGAGGTAATGATACTTTTGGAAACATTTATATTATTATTATTATTATTATTATTATTATTATTATTATTATTATTATTAAAGGAAGTAAGTGTTCCAGGCCTAAGTTTAGGGTACCTCACCTGCATTTGCAATTTATGAGGACTGAGGAAAACTAGTGAAAACCTCAGTCAGGAATGACGGTCTTGGCGGGAATCAAACCCAAGACCTCCTGCTCACGAGTCCGCGCCTTGACATCTCGACTAATCTAGGCGGTAAAGTTTGATGTGAGTGATGTTTCGCACAAGCCCACAAGTAAAATAGTGCAAGTAACTGCCATCAAATAAAGATGTCCACAACGTTCAATCAACTGACCTCAGAAAGGACTGCGTAAAGACAGGAGGCGTGCTTCTCATATGTCACGTGTTAAATGCTAGTTAAGTATGCAGAATGCAAGCAACTAAGAAACGAGACAAGGAAAGCGAGCGTCATATGGTTGCAAACTCTTCTCTCTTAAGTACGTAATACAGTTTATGATTTCATTTGTCAGTTCACTTCAACTTTCAAACTCTCACCAAACATCTGAAAAATGTTGTGTCTCTTAAAAATGACTGCCTTATTTTCTTCTGTCAGACCGTGAGCAATGAAGTTTAAATTCCCGTCTTCATGGAATTCATGGAAAAAGTTTTCGACACTGAATTGACGGAAGATTATTCTCAAGCCATGGAGATGACCTCCCTGATGTCAGGACATAATAACCTTTGGAGAATTTTCTCTTTACGAGATGAAATCATCAATATTGATGTTCATAAACTTCAATGAATATGACGCGGTGAGCACAGTTCTGTTTGCATGAATATAAGGACACTTCCAGTCACAGTCACGAAACTTGGTATGCCAACAAAATTGGTAAGTACAGGAAGCAAGTTGTGTATGTGACATTGCTGAATAATTTTTATATTATACGCAACATTAATAGCATTTCAATAATGCCTCTGAGTAATGGGGATTGGTGTAGTGCTGCAAATTGCAATAACAACAACACAGTCTCTGCATCTCTAGTTCTTCAATATCCCAGACATACACAGAGTCAATTGTCATAACTCATTGGCCACACATAAAATACTCATAAGTTACCGAAGTTCGGCTAACTATATTAAAGCAATCTATCGGAATATATATATATATATATATATATAGGTTGAAGCGTAAGTTGGTACATTTTTGTTCATCACAACACTGCATTGATAGGACATTGTTTATCGTTTGTGATCCTCTTTCGTTATGTGGAACGTTGTGCTTGTAAATACGCTGCCGATTTGAAGAAGTTTGCGACATTTGTGATGCACGGAAGAAGAAGTGTCCACATTTGTTTCGTCATGTCATTGAGGAAAGAACGACAAGAAAATGGTTCTGTCGTTTCAAAGAGGACATTTTGACGTGAGCAATATGCCACGTCCAGGAAAACAAACGGGCTTTAATGAAGACCTTCCGAACTCTTTAATCCATGATTATCCACGTCAGTTAATCCCGAAAATTAGGTGTGATCAATTGTGACCAAAAAATTCGGTGTATGGGTGCCACGCGCTTTAAGTGAAAACAACAGAAATCAGCGAGTGGCCAGTTGTGCATCTCTGCTTGCTCATTGATTAGCTCGTGAACATCGACCATTCTTTTCCAATATTAGCGTTGGAAGAAAGTCATAGACAATGGAGAAGAACATATAGCTGATTAATTTATGTATGCTATTCATCTGAAATAAAAACTTCCAGTCAAACTTATGCATTAACCTGGCACTTGACTTTTGCCTTTGAAAAGAGCTCTGCATGTTTGAAATATTGCGTTAATTTTGTATAAATATATAAGTATCTTGCTTCTCTAATTCTTCTTCTTCTTCTTCTTCTTCTTCTTCTTCTTCTTCTTCTTCTTCTTCTTATTTGCTTGCTTGACTTTTATAAATTACTTTCTTTTTCATGTTTAGTATATATAAAACCATACATATACAACAGGCTATACTCGTATATATATATATATATATATATATAATATTAATAGACCTAATTAATTATGTGAAGATCCGCTTTCTTCTGCACATCTTGCCCAATTTTATTCCTTTTAGTAGTAAAAAATTGCTTATAAATCTTAGGGGGAAGAATTAATGAAGGACAGTGTTAATTAAGTGTTTAACAACATTAAACTTTGCTCTCTTCATTTTGAAGATTATTTAGGAATGCTTTAGGCACATTATTTGGCATACCTAGGCATCTCATTCAGTTACCCCTAAAAGAAAGTTCCCACATTGGCAATGTTAATCTCAAAGTAAAAATATATAGACTAGAGTATTAGAAGAATTTTTTTGAAAGTGCAACAGCTTAATGAAGTTTCAGAGCATTACTACCATGCAGATACTAATTGGCGATTGTAAGCAAAGTGTGTAGCGAAATGACAGTGTTCTGTCAAGTAAAGAAAGATGTGGACAAGATGGAAGGCGACTATTATGGACAAAGATGAACTGCAAGGGTTTGTGGAAGGAAGGAGTCAGAAAAGCAGAAATTCACAGATGTTTAACTGCGGTATTGGTCAAAAAACTCTTGCACCTAAGACCGTTTACAACTGAGTTCGCCAGCGGCAGGGAATCCGCACACAAGAAAGTAAGAAACTGGTCGTCTGTCTGTCAACATCGCGGTCTCTGAGGAACATTGAAGTTGCCCCTGAAGCTATTATGTTTGATGGGTGCATAACCTTTGATGAACTAGAATGTCAGATAGGCCTTGGCCGCATCGCCAAACACCACTATTCAAGTCGATTTGTATATGAAAATGGATTCCAAGGGACTTCACACAGGCACAGAAGGACAAAAGATTGAAGTCTGTCTTCGGCTAATGGAAATACATAATGAATATCCGCTTTTTTATATTTTGGAGAAGCTAGTGGCTGGCGACGACTATGGGTGTCACTATCACACACACCTGAGAAGAATCCAAGCAATGGAAACATCCAAAGTGTCCACGGCTCAAAAATTTTCGTGCTGTGATCACCATCTTCTGGGATATTTCAGGCATAGTGCTAATGGACTGGTTCCTCAAGGAACGACAGTCAACAGCGAGACCCTTACACGCTTAGACTCAGGATTCAGCAACTACGAGAAAAGACGTGATCGACGGTTCTTAGAGCGGCCCCACACCAACAGCATTATGACCGCAAAATTGGCATAGCTGGGTTCATTGTTGTGTCGCATCCACCATTCTCACCTGATTTCGCTTATGCCTTATTCGACAACATGAAGCTGCGAGGTAAAAAATATGCAACTGTCCTTGAATGGTGGCGTAGTATCCCCAACTAACGGTTTCACGACGCCTTAATGAAAGGTTGCATTGACGTTAGTGAGGAGTATATTGACAGATTTAATGTTCATTGACTCATGTTGCATTATGATTAATAAGGTACAAAAACTACCGTTGCAAATCATTTCTCGCTTTCCTTTATGAAAATAGAAAACGCACACGAATACCTTCTGGATAAGATACACTATACAAGTAATTCATCAATTGCTTTCATTTTAAAGCTGACAATATTTAAGAGGCAGCACTAACTTGTGGAATATTTTAGTTACTACTGACTCTGCTTCCTTACTTGTTGATCTTGCTGGCTGTTGTAGTCGTAGCGCAGGTGTTCCCGGGTATGTTGTCAGTTTTTTTCCTTCCCCCCCTTGATTTGGTTTATTTACTGACGCTCTTCAATATCTCAGGTCATCGGGGCGTGAAACGGCCGACAAATTTTGCTCAGAGACCTCTTCTTTCAGGCTTGAGACTCTTTATGGTGCCGTAAATGTACGACACGGGACCCAAGGCTTTACTTCCTTTCCGAAGGAAGCCATACTTAGGATTATTACGCCCGAAAAAAGTCATCGCTCCTGGATGGGATCGAATCTGCTATCTTGCGTTTAGGAGGCAAGTATGGTTTTACCACTACACCACCAGGACCGACGGCAGAATACATAATTATATTATGCCTCGTGTGTTTACAACGGCACACCATACTTTTATGTACGATTCAAAATATGTGAACTCAGTGGTGAAAGAATCTTAAGATCAAATACTTTTGAGCTTATAGTTGATTCTGTTAGTTATGTGCATATCTCGTACACCCAAGATCGCGGGTTCAATCGTGGTCAGGGAAGTAAAGCCGTGGCGCCCATGTCGTACATTTACGGTACTAAAAGAACCTCAATCCTGAAAGGAGTGGCCTCTAAGCAACATTTATCGGCCGTTTCACGCCTTGAATTGAATGGGATGCTGATAACCTGAGATGCTAAAGAGCGTCCGTAAATAAAGCAAATAAATAGCCCGGTGTGAGAGCTTTTTCTCATATATTTTCTCGTTTATTTTAACTGACATTAAGTCTTACTTTTGGAAAGCTCTGTATAGTGTAGATTCAACATGAGGCATGAATTTACAAATGTGTACTTAGTAATGAGTTATATTTGTTTGACAAATTTAGTTCTTATAAGATAAATGTATTCATTTTTAGAGACATAAATAAGGTTATCCTAGAAAACAAGACTTTGAAGAAAGTAATTTTTAAACACGGTGATTAAATAAATAAATACAACTGGTACTAAATGCCAAATAATTGAAGATACAAAAGAAAAGAACAAAGAACAATTATAAAAAACGTGGTCATAGGCTGTTAAATTGAGGTGAACTCCGCCTTGAAACTCAGGTCAGTGAACCTTACAAATCCTGTGAGAGTCTTCCCTAAGAAACTTAGGCAGTCGTGCTAATGTGTCATTATTTGATCTACTTTCATTTACAGCTGGAAGCCTAAATAGAATACGTGGGAGAAAATCGATGGAATTCAATTAAGACGGCGAAGAACGGAGTGCAGAGCCCTTCCCCCTCCACTTTTTTTTTTTTTTTTTTTTTTTTTTTTTTTTGCTAATGAGAATTCTGCCGCCAGAGAATACAAGAAATAGATTCTTGGATTCTCCTTTAGATGGCGCACATGTCCTAGCGATTATTTTCGTTGGCAGATGGCAGCACTTGCACAAACCCCAGCTGACGTGTCATCAGGGGAGGGGGAGAGACAAAGAGAGGGCGACTGCGACATTTACTTCAGCAAGCACGTTTTCTAAAACAACTCTAATGAATGCTGGTACTTCATTAAAGATGGAGAGAGGGGGCTACAAGATCTTGGACTAAATGTTAGCAGCCCTTCTCTTTTGATTACTACATGGGCAGGCTGGCATGGAATGGCAAACATGCAAAAATCTTGTTGTGTTCAATTTATCCGGCCGCTGCCAATTACGCGAGGAGAAATATCTCTAGCGCTCCCCATCTGTACTGTTGTTGTTGTTAACCTACCATGACAATAGTGGCGGTTCTGGATGCTTAAAACTCGGGGAAGGGGGGCGATTGAAACGTTTTTCCCAATACATTCAAAAGAAAAGTGAGCTTGATCGTGAAAATATAATGGGCAACATTACAACGACAATTTTTATGGAAATGTGTTCAGTTACACACATTTTAATATATGGTACTGCTTTTTTAGGAACATTTACAACAATGATGTGGAAATCGGAAGCTAGTTATGGCAGTGCAGAGATCAGAGCACAACAATGATTTAACATCCTGCATATAACTATACCTTTGTTCCCTATCACATCAAATACTAAAACAGAAGAAAGAAGAATAAAGGGATTCAAGATTTAAACAAAAACACGACTTTTAAAGCCGAACGGTCTAAAAATGCTGATTGTAGTATGCATGTTCTAAGAAAGTTAAAAATGTTACTTTTAAACGTTTTCGTTGTAGCTTTTAATGACAATAATGTATATGTATATGTATATGTTAAAATAACATATACATATACATTATAAATAACATTTTAATATCCACGCAAAATTAATTAACATCATTTAATTAAATTGCTTTTGTGTAAAATAAATTAGCAATGTATTTAACAGGGGGGCCCGCGGCTCTGGGTTAGAACCTCCTCTACACGTTAACCTTTACTAAGTCTTTAGCATGATAAAAGTTCATTTTAATGGAGCGCAAACTATTGGGCTCTACTCCACAAAAGTATGGCGTCAGAAGTGCCTACAGCAGTATTAGTTATGTTGTTGTAATTTGTACACATTTCTCTAAAATTGTACAAATAGTGGGCCATGCAGAGTTTTCAGGATATATCTGTAGTATTAGTTGCAATTGTATGTGAAGGTGGTTAACCATTCCTTGAATATCGAAAAACGAAATGAGCATAACATTCCCAGCAGAAAAAACCACTTTTGCTCTCAGGATCAAAATGATGTAGCCAAATAACATGAGCAGTGATTAACTTTGAAAGAAACTCTTTTTCTTCCTGTAACATCATCTTCAACTGTATACAAAACTGTGCGCTAACCTCCTTTTGTTCGGGGAATCAGCGGTCTTGATTCCCGTGCACAAACACCTCTCATATGCAACTTTTCAGCTACGAACGTTAGGGTGGCATCCAATAAAATTTTCAGGATTTATGAAAATGTTCTTAATGTTATTCGACAATTCTCGCAATGATAGCAGTAATATTAATGTTTTCTTCCGTTAGAGCGCCTTTAAACATTTTAAACCATCTTCGAGTTGTGCTATAGAGAGAACAAACTCCCCATAAGCCTCAGCTGAGGATTTGTTGAGATGAAAGCAGAATATTGCTAGTCGCGTGTCACCTCCATTTTGCTGTAGGCGGAACTGAACATATTGCACATCTCTCACAGGTGGGAACCGTGAGTAACAACAACGAAACTGATACCACGTGTACATTACACATTATGCTAACACAATAGGCAAAATTATATTTTAACGTGAGAAATTATGCTTGTAAAAATTATGATCAATCTTTATAGAACAGCCCCGTACTTATACACAAAATATACAACTTTTTGGTGAAATTTTTCGAAAAGGCATTTGTAATTTATTGTGGGGCAAACTATGGAAAGTCAATGGCTATTGTTAAAAAGTGTAATAATTATTTTCCCTTGTCATCTAAATTAAATCATGTTCTCATTAAACTTAATTTCGAAAATTTATTTTGTAATTTATTCGGGAAAACGAAATTATAAAATGTGTCAGTGATCTTGTTATTTTCTTATAATGAAAACAATATTTTTATATAAACACATTCTAATTGTGCTTATTATGTAGCAATTTTGAGTAATTTTACACATTATACAATTGTTATGTTAGTTTAAATAGTGAACTTTTAAAATGTGCTACTTGGAAACGTTGTATTAAAATGGCGATTATACCGTGCGTTCAGTTTGTTTTCCCATGGAGTGTTTTGCTATGGGCAAGCGCGCTATTCATTAGCCAGTTAGCCGGCCAGATCAGCGGGAGGGTAAATCAATAAAACAAGCCAATCATACAACAATACACAACTAATTAAGAGGCTCATTACCTACCAAATCATCAAATGAGGTGTTGAAACTACCCACACATTTTTGCCATCTCTTCAGGAAATTATTCACCACTCTCTGTAGTTCGTTTTGAAAAAATTCACACACTTTTCTGAGGAATACTCTCTTGTATGATGTGCGGCTTCGTCTTGTACATGGCATTCCACAGCACGGCAAATGAGTGGGGACTTGCTCGTAGGAAAACCCCGCGCCGCGGGGGAAAGTATCACTGATCGCATGTGAAATTTAATGACCTATGTTCATAATTAAGCGGTTATGAAGGTTCATAAAACGATTTTAATATATATTTGTAATACATACTTTCAGTTTTACAGTGCATATTTCTTACATTCTAGAGTTTAGTTTAGGCGCCAAAATCACTGTTTTTAATACCTATAAGTTTATTGTGTTCACCGACATGGTCTTCAGTTTACTTCTTACATAAACATTCTTTTTAATGTTAAATGCAACGAAAACAATTTCTTTCATTGCCTCATTTTAACAAAAATTAAAAATAAACCCATTTTCGCGATTTATGATTCTAATGAAAACATCTTTCTTAAACAATACAAACAAATGTAAATGATCAAAAGCACCAATAAAGTAAATTACGGGAGCATATTCGGTAAGCTACATTTCTGTGTCATCTTTGGACCAAAACTGATGGTGCGAATTTGCCGTATGCATGAAAATATAGGACCGCCATCTCAAACTGGAAGATTGCGTTTGAATATTGACAAATATCTTATAAAGTATTTTACAGTCAGTATTTCTGAGCAAAAGTATTATATCCGTATAGTAAGAACGATAATAATTGGATCATTTTATTGTAATATATTGAATTGCATTTGAATATAATGGCGTAAAGTTGCCTTTTGCAATTATTATAAAAGAGCAGGAAACTGGGTTTTGAAAGCAAATAAATTAAAAATAATTAAACTTTTGGGCAGTGTTAATAACGCTTTTAGTCATTGCCTAGGAGGGAGATTTTATTAAAAGCTTTGCCCAAGTAATTCTTTATTAACTATTTATTCAGTTCTTATAGGATATTTGCTGTGGCAATATTTCGAGGTTTTACATTTGCTTAAATGATATATTGCTGAGTTATATCTCACACAATTTTCAATTTTCAAACTGAAATTTATTTCATGTGTGCACTGTATTTACGTTTGTTATTGTTTAATAAATTATTTCACAATAGTAAATCATTCTTCCATATTGTTAAATTATCATCTCTCTCCGGCCACATCCTGGGAATTTTCCTTCAGGCCTCAACGGGAGGATGTCGAATTGTGGCTATTTAGTCACGCGCAGCACACCGTACAGTAATTATACAGTTTGTTTAGGATATCATTTTCCAGTCTTTCATTTATTTCCATCCACTTGTTCCTAAGGTCTATTCTTTTTTCATTAAAGGGCTTTGTTTCAAGTTTTTATCTTACATGAGCATTTGGTTTGTGCTACATAAGAGAAACTCCATCTCCTAATCTTAGAAATCTCATTTCCGTTTACTCCAAACCAAATACTCTCTTTCCATTAGTGGCCGATTTCTTGGAGGTACATTACATTATAACATTTCAGTTTGGTTTCCTTCATTGTCTCCTTTCTAAAACGTCTCTTAATAAAGCAATTCATTTAGCAGTTTGAAGGTACACAGCAACATATATACAAAGTTCAAAACTAAACCTTGAATCAGCACATAGATATAATAAACTACAATTTATTCTAAAAAGTAGATTTACTCGCTTTTACCAATTACTACAATTAGCATCACAGGAGGTCGAAATAATGCAACTAAATTTTGCTTGTCTTTTCATTTTCCTGTTTCAAATAAGTTGACATACCTGTGGAGTGCCTACTGCCTTACCTAAACAAGTTAAATGCTTAACAACTTCACTTATTTTTCGCACGACACGGATCTTATCATAAATGATCGCTCAGTGATGTTGACTCATTTTCACCGAAAGACCGCCACAAATGGCCGAGGTCGTTAAAGCACGGACTCTTAAGCGGGAGGTCTGGGGTTCGATTTCAGCCAGAATTGTTCTCCTTGACTGAGGTTTTTACCAGGTTTTCCTCAGTCTTCATAAAAGACAAATGCCGGGAAGACACCTCAAACGTAAGCCTGGAACACTTCCTTCCTTAATACAAAAACCTTTCTAAATTACCATTCCATGTATCTTCAGTGTCCACGCTTGTAAAAACGGGCGTTAAATGTTATTAAAAACCGACCGAACAGTTAAAACTAAATTAAATATTTTAAAAAATACGCAAAACATATTACGAGAACTATTCGATAAAAAAAAAAAGTTTTTGCAAAGTACACTAGACAGCACCAAAGCTGCTATGGACTTTTTCGAAGTAATCCCCATTGAGCTGTATGTACTTGGCCCTATTTGTTTGCCAATCCTGAAAGACGGGCTGGAAACCGTTTCTTTAACTTAGTCTTCAGAACCCCTCCGCCTTCTTCACGACAACCGTTGATGAACCACAACGCTGACCTCGAAACAGAAAAAAAAAAAAAAAAAAGGTCACACGGAGGTCGGTTCGCGCTGTATAGGGGATGGGGCACACATGCTACATTTTATGGACAAATGTTGGGATTTGCTGAATTGCTACGATGACCTGAGTCTCACGCCACTCAGTGTCGATGAAATAATTAAAGAAACAACGCGTGTCTAATCCTAGAGTAGTCTATTCTGCAACGAGTGTATATTTATGATTCGTATGTCAATACCGAGTCTGCTGCTGTTGTAAGAAGATTATATAAAAACATGATTGAGCTCCATGTCGTAATTCGCTTCATAAATTAGTTAATATAATTTATTTCTCGAAGAGAAGTAAGAAAAGTAATGAGTAATTTCATAAACAGACGCTAGAAAATTTTGGAAAATGAAGGCGAAAGTTCCAGCATCTCCTTCCGTGACATGAGTGTGTACTTAACTTTTTAACTGATTGGAATTTATTACACTGTCTCTCTAGTAATCATCCTAATGTTGACCGCCCGCTCTTCTCGACGCTAATACCGGAGTAGCTCACCAACTCGGCCCATTTCGTTTCGAAGCAGACTCCCTCATTCTCAATACAAGTTGCTCCCCCGGAACCAATTATGGAAGCACCCACGGCGTGTTTCTTTGAGATCCTCTTCATAGGACGCAACAAATTCTTTCCGACTCCAAATAGATGGAAAGTGGAAAACGTCACGGACTGGATTGTACGGTGCCACTTCCCATTCCTCCAGAAATGCCACTGTTTCTTATAGTGGTGTGCACAGAGGCATTGTCTTTGCAAAGCAACAATCCTCTCAACGTAGACTTTCGTCTTGTTTTTGTCAGTGTTCTGAAAACTCGGGAAAGGTAAACTGTGCCGTAGCATTGGTATGTTCCCGGAGTGGAATGTTAGAAGAAGCTGGCAGCCATCCCAGATTCCCGACTGCCTTTTTTGATTGCGGGTTATATTGGTAAAGCTTTCATCACTGAAGAATATATAGTAGACCAGTCAGTAGCTGCCATTGTCGAAACACGAATCTTTTCCTGGTACCATTCCGCTCTTGTTGCTTTCTTCTGTGAGACTGTGCGGTTTTCCTCAAACGAAAATATTTGTATAAGACTTGTTACACCTGCAGCGACTGAATGTGCGGATCTGTGTTCATCTGTTGCTTGATGCCCATTGTGATGCTAGGTTTTCAAGGCAGTTCTTCCTCGTCTAAACTCTACAAACCAATGACTGATTTTTGTACGTGAAGGAGCAGAATCTGGAAAAGTTATCTTATGTTCTAAGCATTCTTATAGGCTCAGGTTGCAGCTTAAACCAACAGTAATACCGATAAAAAATGATCCGGGAATCATTTCTATCTTAGAACACCAGAGAGCGAGCGCACGACCCCAATTAACATTTTATTGCAGCTGAAAATTGAGTGTTATGCAGTAACTTCCGCTATGGTTACTAATCAAAAAGGCTCTTTCCAGTGCTGCCATCAGGACATTTATATACATAATAGTTTTTTCTAATCTCAATTAGTGACCCTCTGGCCGTGAGCGATCATTTATCGGCTGATGCAATCTCGCGCCATTGGGTCGGTAATCAGATAATTGAATGAACTAATAGAAACAAAAATTACAAAATAAAAGTTCCTTGTGAGTGATGAGTTTTGTAGGGAAATTGAAATATTTACATTCTGAAATAAGAAATATTTTAATGTGGTGTTCGATTTAAGGATGTGTTACTTACCAGAGTGACACCTCAGCTGACTGAGCTTACCTGAAACAATGAAAAACAACAACGTTAACCCTTACAGTACACATTTGTCACTGACACATGCCCAGACGTGTTTTTTTTTCCCTCACTTGTCTCTCGGCTGCAATTCCCAGCGGAAGCCGCAACAGTTACAGGTTGCCATGTGCACACGGCACGTACAAACAATACATAGAAGAGTTTACGATTCGCAAGGGATTGTGGGAAACCGATGCTGCCACAAAAACATAAGATTTGCAATATTGATAATAGTTGAAAGCTATCACGTAGGTCACGGCAAAACACATGGGGCCCTGTTTATACATTTATGCGAGCTCTAGTGAGCATATTTCCTTCTAATGCCGGCATCATTGTGCTGTAATAAAAATATTAATTATAATATGATAGAAAAAATTACGATAACGATAGCCTCCAAATAAAATACAACCATAATGCAAAATAGACAGAAACTGGGAAAAAATAATTTGCATAGAAAAAAGTTAGCTATTTCGATGTTAACTATAGTTTAAAACACACAAATTATTATATATCATCAATAAAATTAGTTAATTAATTACTTTCAAAAAAAGAAAATTTACCCAGCCTTTAAAAAAAAAAAAAAAAAAAAAACACAAGTCTCGTTTCTTTTATTGGACTTTTTTTCATAAAGTTGGCAGTGATTTTGAATGCAAAGTGTGCGACGTTTGGGCGCTGACCCGCAACATATCCAAGTAGTAGTAGGAGTGTATTTATTCCAGAGGCACCATTACAATAAAATTTAACAGGCGCATGGAATGGACAATACGTGCTTTTACAATAGACCAAGTCTGTTTTATTTAATACATATTAGATTAGATATTGCATATTTCATACCAAAGCACAACAAAAAAATATACATAACAATGAAATAAAAAGTAAAAAATAACAGCTGGATTTGCTTAATTTGTTTCTCCTAACACCTCCCTTGTTATTGTGTTGCCTCGCTTCCATCAGAAATTTACTTATTGTATGCCAGTAGAAGCCAGCACGACCCTTTGTTCGATTCGATGAAAGATCGTGGTAGATTTTTTTCCCCTCCAATCTTCAGTATCATGAATACATTTACTCACGATTCATCCTCCTTACACATGGGACTAATTCTCAACCCATAATCTTCTTTGACATAATCATCTGCTATGTCTCTAGTCTGAGCCAAACGAACCCCGGGCTAGTGAGTTTTGCCCCTGTTTTGATATACTCTTGATTTTAGCGCCGATTGCACTCCTAACGAAATCATTTCCTTTCCTCAAGCTGTTCTTAACCTTCCTCCATACACTCCTAATTTCCCTGGTCTGCTGTCCAAATGGATTCTAATCCTATCGTTTTCAGTGCATCCTTTCTTGGATGCAGATTTCATGTTCCCTTTTCAAACTCTTTTCCGTTAGATCCCACTCACAAAGTTCTGCCCCAAACATCAACGCAGATCTGACAAGTGCCCCAGAGATGGTTTCCGGTAAACTTATAAGCACGTTTGGGATTTTGCTACGTAACCTGAAAGTCTCCACTGCTTTCACTCCTGCTATGAGCTCGTCATTTTATAGTGCCACGACGGCTAGTCCATTCTTGAATTCGCCAGTTTGAATGTTTCACATCTCTAAAACATAATGTACCGCCTGTGGTGCCTCAGTAGTAAAACGGGCGTGAATCGCCATTAAAATAAATAAATAAATACATACATAAAATAAAACATAATGAGGCGGTGCGCCATCCTGTTTCTATATCTACTGCATGCGGAAAACTACGCATTTTTCAAGTTGTGAATTAATCACTTCTTGCAAAATTTCCAGATCTCGTTCGCTGGTAGCCACTCCATAATAAAAAAGAATGGCTCCTAGTCCCTTCACTCCAAATGCTATACCAAACATTCACACCAATAGTATTTAAGCGTTTCATGATAATTGCATGTGGGTGATAAACACGCTCGTTTAGCTTAAACTAGGCTGTATCGGTCCATAAAGCGGCTTTCCAAAAGTCATGTCCCACGAGTACAATTGGCTGAACTCAAAACGACAATCCAAATTATCTTCACACAGTTCTAGCGGAAGAACTAAAATGACAAACCCTTCGGATTCTCATTCGGAACGCCATCTTGACCTTGGGTTTTTTCGTGGTTTCTCCTGGTGATGAGCAGCATGCAGTGGTAGAATCTGCTCACTGGAAAATTGCCTGGCGTCTGGTGCAACAGTAACCCTTCAGAGGGGCTCAACTCCTTCGGAAGTGGGCCTGTACTGGTGATCTAGTGGTAACCATACTTGCCTCCTAAACCCAAGATCGCGGATTCACTCCCGATCATAATCGATGCCTTTTTTCGGGCTACAAATATCCTATGTATGGATTCCTTCGGAAGGGAAATAAAGCCCGTGTCGTACATTTACGGCACGTAAAAGAACCTCAAGGCTGAAAGAAGAGTCCTCTGAGCAAAATTTGTCGGCAGTTTCACACTATGAATTGAATAGGACGCTGATGACCTGAGATGTTAAAGAGCGTCCATAAATAAATAAATGAAAAAAAAAAAAAAACAAAATTTGACAAGTAGGGTTAGGGGACTCAGCCGGCGTGGTAATAGTTCAGCATAAGGAAAAGAACTTTAGCTGTATACTTGCCACTGCCTTTTGTATCCCTCATTTTATCTCTTTAGTAGGATACAAAAGGCCTTCGCCGTGTGAACTCCTAATCCATTATGATCAAATCTTCATATAGCGCTTACAAAAGTGTTTGGTCGATACGGTCCCTTTCAGATCGTGTAACAGGCTTCAAAAGTGCAGTGATTAATTCGAATACCTTTGCTGGAGGACAATTTTTAGCAATGAGATATTATTATTATTATTATTATTATTATTATTATTATTATTATTATTATTATTATTATTATTATTATTTCGTTCTGACAGTTCGTAGTCGTTCACATAGTGATAGGTCCACGACAGAGTTTGTTGTTTAAATTTCGTATTGCTTGACGTGTCTACAGTTGACATTTCTGTTCAAAGTGTGCTATCGCCAATTTTATGTTTCCATCAACATTGTAACACAAAAACCCGTTGCTCTATAGATAATTTGCCATTAATTTTACAGAGTAATTGCAAGAAAAATATACAATTACTGATGATAAAATCTGCAATGACAATAAAATTTCCCAGTACATATAAGACAAACAACGAAGTAGAATATTATGGTTGCCAATCATACGGCTTACACCTGGTGTCTATACTATAACTTCGCACATAGGAACCCATTTGTACAAGTAAACAAGAGACTGTACTTATGACTAAAGTGTTTTTGTAGGGTGTTTAACGGCCGTTTTTATTACTGAGGCACTTCAGGGGATGGGCAGTGGTTGTTGTTGATGTGATTCACTTACGGACGCTCTTTAACAGCTCAGGTTTTCAGTATCCCATTCAATTCAGGGCGTGAAACGGCCGACAAATTTTGCCTAGAGGCCTCTTCTTTCAGGCTTGAGGCTCTTTATCGTGCCGTAAATGTACGACACGGGACCCACGGCTTTACTTCCCATCCGAAGGAAGCCATACTTAAGGTTTTTACGCCCGTAAAACTCCATCGATCCTGGTCGGGTTTGAACCCGCGATCTCGGGTTTAGAAGACAAGTATAGTTACCACTACCGCCAGGACCGACAATGGTAATTTTGTAATTTTGAAATGAGATAAATTGGGAAAGGAGCGAGTCTGTCCGTCCTTCCTTCCTTCCTTCCTTCCTTCCTTCCTACTTTTTTTTTTTTTAAGGAAGGAAGCGTTCCAGGTCTAAGTTTAAGGTAACTTTCCCGCATTTATGAGGACTGAGGAAAACGTGAAAAAACTCAATCAGGGAGGATGCTCCTGGCGGGAATTTAACACTAGACCTCTCGCTGACAAGTCCGTGGTTTAACGTGGCAGTCAAACAATTTTGAAAAGGAACGAGTTTATTGAGAAAGCAAGTCTATGATGCAAACTTTGTCGTGAAAATTTATCCTTTTTTAGGCATATCATGCTTTAGATATGTCTGATTGGGGTCTAGGACCAGGAGACGTGGCAGCGAGTAGAAACCGGCGAAAGAAAGGACTAAAATTGGGAGTGGAGGACCAAGGAAGATCTCTAAGATTGGGCAAGAAGACATTAACCGCATAGCACACGAGAGCTAGCCACAGAATTTCACAACACTATTATCAACCGCTATACCCCAAAGTCAACTCGGGTTTTGGGCCCCTTTAAAGCACATTACTCAATCCACATTACAACATGAACACAGGTTCATCCCGCTCTTAACTGATGAGCACAATAGGGGGCTAGCCTGATATTCTCCACATGACATCCCCAAAACAGTCCGATAAATCCAGGAGGTTGCACCACTGAAATGAGCAACGATTATGTCACCAAGTACATAGGTTGCAGTACATATGACCTAAGATATCACTCAAATATGCATCATTGAGTTCCACGAAGCAGATAATTCCCGCATGATAATGTTAGATATTATTGGTTTAAAAGGATCGGTGAACTTGAGACAGCTTGCATTCCGCTTTAGCCCCGATTACTTGCTCTAAACAAGTCTGAAACACCCTGTAGTGGAGAAACTATACTCCAGCTTCAGTGAATTCGGAGCTTTAGCCAATGTTCTCCAAGATATAAGACAAGGCACACTGAGGAGCAGAACAACCTTGTAGGCAGCATGCCAAGAAAAGCAGAGGCTATCATTCAGTCAAGGGCTCAATGGACGCGGCAGTAGTATTTGCTCTTATATAAATTTTTAAAGCCATAAACCATGGAAGGAGTATACTTATTTCAAAGTAAGTAAATTAAAAACCTTTCCTACTACTTTGTGTTCTTACATTCCTAAAATGCAATTTAATGTAATCTTTTATAAATAATTTATTTGGCTACACGAACTAAATTACTCTAATGTTGCACGTAATAGTATCACAAGTAATGAATCTAAAAAGTTTTTCTGCCTTCTCTTATCAATATTATTTCACTGGTACCCTTCCACTAATGCCACGCAACATATTAAGTAAGCTATGTGGAATCGCACTGGAATAAGGAAACTCTCAAGTTATGGACATGGAAAGACCAGTTTGTCCAATGTGATGAGAGAAACAGGGCAATTTACAAACTAAGCGTTTAATTTATTTTAATAAATAATATGTTAAGTACATAATAAGGCTCTACACCTAACATTAACAAAGGAAATAATCGTTAGAATCATAAACACAACGGCATTTGGAAATTAGGGGGGAAAAAAACCCCTTCATTGAACTGCAATAATACATTAAAATATGTACATATTTCCAAAAATTACATTAATACCCATCCCAAAATACAGAACATGTCCAAGATCGTACATAAAATAATACAGGAATCCCCTTGATATCCGAAATAAACTAAAAATTGAAATTTCAATAGCATACATTAAATAACCTGGGTCACTTGGTTGAATAAGTGGCAGAAATTGGAGTTAGCCCATGCCCTAACCAAGAAGGCATTCAGACAACACGAAACCACGGAATGATTTCACACATTGGTGAAGCTCCCAGCCAAAACCCACTTATTCTCACAGTACCTTAGGACAAACTCAAACTGTGGCAGTAAGACAGGAACAACGTCAAGGATAACGTCAATAGCATACTTGTAAAATTGTGTCGTAATAATAAAAAACATTATTATCTGTTATTCTCACCCTTCCCTTTTTCGTTTATCTTTTGTTTCTCAGTGTCATTGGGGTGTGGTTTTCTAATGACATGTATAGTTGCTATGATAGACGTTGCAGTTTATTCTAGACGAGCATAAAATTTACTGCCCTTGCCACATGAAACTTTAAAGAGTGATCTGCCCTATTTGCTTAGGTACTATTCTGGAAATGTACCGCACATAAATTCAGGGAATTCTCAAGAAGAATGCTGACGGTCGTGATATGCAGAAACGTGCGATACTTTTTCAGTCTAGATATGAATGCTATTTAAATTTACAACTCATATTCTCAAAATTTGCCTCTCAGTCTCTATACACTTGGCCACCCTTCAGAGCTTAGATTGAAAGCACTGGCACCACTCATTTCCCTCGGCGATGCTAGGCTCCCTCCTACAGCGTCCTCTGGGCTTTACCAAAAGGAACAGAAAGAAGTCTAGGGTGTCAGATCAGGACTGTAAGGAGTATTGGTGCCATTTTTCACGCGGTACTCCTCAGCAAGTCCGCGGCGATGCATTCTTAGTACAACCTGACGTCTCTAAGTCCGGTTCTCGGTCGTTTTTCACACACATTTGGGAAAACTTCTGGAGACAAACTTTTGGGCATCACTTTGCGGTAAATGTCCTGAGAATTGTTGTCAAATGACCACTAATGGAGAATGCCACCATTATTAAACTCTCCCAGTCTCTTGACTTTCAATAGGGATGTGTGTTTGGGAAGATTCAAATTGATGATTTGCTTCCGAATCATATTGACAGCTCCATATTTCATCACCAGTTTCATTTCAGAGAGTTTTCCTAGTTGTATCTTTGGAGATACATTTTGTGAGAAGAATTTTTCCCAATTTTGTAACATTCGATGGTGACAAATCCTTTAAATTCTTACTCAGTCATTCGCGATCTTCTTGCAGATCGGCGACGTTTTGTGTCGATGTTTTCCGTTTCTCTTTCCTTGTTATATGAAATAGCGCTTATTTAAGATTGTCTCTCTTTTAGAGAAGATTAAAGAAGCGTTAATTTACATGTTAAACTTCTTTCGGACACTATTTTCGTTATGGGCACTCAAGCCATTAATTAGCTGCAAAAGGTCGATCATTTGTAGAGGTCCTGGAGTGAGGATTCATTTGGACGCAAGACATACCACCCTGACAGTTTACGAGTGACGGCGATGGCCTGTTATTTTGTTCAATGTTAACGGGCGGACGGGTGCACGTTTTGCTGAACTGCGCGTTTCTCGAAAGGCAAGCAGAGTTAGGACCCTTCATATCCGGAACACGAACTGCAATCCTTGGTTCGTTCTTTGCACATGGCGCAACAAAAATTGTGCCTGTAAAGGAGTGACCTTTTAACATTTCTTGGGGGTTTTCTGTTGTGGTGGGCGTTATGGAATCCTTCATTATTATTCTGCAAAAGAGAAAATTTAGAATAATTCCGGGTGAGACGGCTGTAGTTATTTAATGCTAAGACATGAAGATTTTCGAAAAAAATGAAAACATGTAAGTGGATTTTTGAGGGTAAATCGTTTTAATAAAACCTGCTTATAATGAAAAAAGGGCATTCAAATGAGAAAACCTCAATTAAAAAGCCAGTAAATTATTAACTTATATTTTCTAAGGTCCTTTCTGCTTCCAAATTCACTTGGCGTTGGACTTTGGCCTATTGCTAGCTGTCACAGCTTTCATCTGGACTTATTCAATATTCTCAGGGGAAGTAAATATTGTTTTTTGCTCGCAATTTGTGAGGATGGTACAGATGAAATTCCCTTCAAAATTTTGTAGGTGCATGTTTCACATATGAGCTTAGTAATACTTGCATTGGATTGCTATGGGTGAAGGAGGATATTTCGATACCTGAGCCTTGTTCAACAGCTGGCTGTTTGTGCCTATGCTGCCAGTGGTGCACCTCCGGGAGTAAGGGATTTGGTGGGGGAGACACCAGGCGACCAGGATCCATGGGCAGTGAGGCAAGAACGTAGATAGGTTTTCAGATACAACATACCGATGCCTACGGACTCCAGTCCCTCAAAAAAGTTCGAGTCCCTTATAAGAACAGTTTCCATACCAGAAAGAGGGACAGGAAACTTTCCAAAGCGCAAGCCACCGTCACTCCGCACCAGCAGCGCACCTTACCCCGGTACTTAGGCCTTATATTAGAACCAACGGAATTAAATTATATGAAATACTAGAGCGCAAAATTCACGGAGAGGAAAGATATTTGCCAGTACTATCTTAAGCAAGTGGGATTTGACCCAGGATCTCCCAAATGCGAATCTTAAGCGTAACCACCTGAGCCAACCCGCTCGGCCAAAAGTAAGTACTTGGTTATAGCTCAAGGTTTACTGGGCCAGTTTTCTGTATTATTTTCGTTTAACACTTCGAGTCAGTCACTGAGATACATAATTTACTGCAAACAAATAAAACGACCGTGAAAATGTCTCTGGACCGGCAGGCCAACTCTTCCAGAAAATCAAGGGCTATTTCGCGAAAAGGCATCATAAAAGCAGAGGAATGTTGCAACACGATATGCAGTTTTAGTATAATGCTTAAGTGCAGCTACCACTTCAAATAGTTCCTAGTGCTGTCTGACAAGAAAATCGGGATCCCAACAGACATAAAATATTTGCAAAAAGGGAAATCTCGCTGCTTACATGCTCAAAAACAGGTTACTATAATTAAAAGCTTGCCACGTACCAAGCTATAAACGCACGAAACCACATCAACTTTCCCGCACAGCCATCCCACCCTACAGTCAAATTGAATGCAACTCTTAAGGAATTAAAAGTTGCTCTTTTAATATCAGAAATTGAAAAATTGCTATTATTATTGCCGTAACGTAAGTAATTATTTTCATTACAGAAAGATTAATAGAAAGATTAGTTCTGAGTAATGTCCTATGATTACGAAGTACGAGGAAACCAGAAGGAAGTGATGGAAAAAGGGGGGGGGGACAATAATAAGAACAATAAATTATAACACTAGAAGAGCGGAAAGAATAAGAAAATAAGAAGAGAAAAATAAGAGGATAATTAAAAACGTAAGAAAGAAATGAAAAAGACGACAAAGAGGAAAAGGAAAAAAAAAAAAAAAAAAAAAAAAAACGAAAACAAGGAATAGCAGAATAGTGAAAACTCTGGAGGAGAAGATTAGTGTGGGCAAGATATAGACAATTAGAAAATGTTTATGATAACATAGGCAATGAGGATAAAACAAAGAACAGGGAGAGGAAAAATTATAGAAAAATAATGGAGAGAAAGAAGGGAAGGAAGGAGAGGAAAAAGGTAGTGTAGAGCATTGGATTATATAAAAGACAAAAGAACGGAGTGTGAGTTAAGAGAACAATAGGCAGAAAAAACAGGACGAAAGAGAAGCAAGAAGAATAACAAAATAAACATACGAGGTCTCTTCAAAAAGCATCGCGATTTTGAATTTCCGCGGGCTACGTATATTCGATTTTCGATTGTTTTGTGGCGTTATGTTGGTATTCATGTCACTCACTTATGTTGACAAGCTCGGCCATTTTGACTGTTCAGTTAATTGTTGACAGTTATTTTACTTGAACGTGTTTTGGCTCGTTTTCGATTTTTGCCTATTCCAAAAAATGGCACAAAGAATCTGTATCAAGTTTTATGTGAAAAACAAAATTAAGTGCGCGGATGCATTCCGAATGTTGACTGTGGCATAAGGTGAAGCTACCTTGGACCAAAGCAACGTTTATCGGTGGTACAAAATGTTCTCAGAGGGTCGAGAAGAAGTGAACGACGAAGAGCGGGACGCCCGAGCTCGTCAACAACAGACGAAAACATTGAAGAAGTGAAGAAAATAGTATTGGCCAATCGTCGAATCACCGTTAGAGAAGTTGCTGAGAACCTAAACATATCGATTGGCTCGTGCCATTCGAATTTACCAATGATTTGGGCATGAGACGGGTCGCCGCAAAATTCGTACCAGAGTTGCTCAATTTCGACCAAAAATACCATCGCATTAACGTTGCTAAGGAGCTGTTGAACTCTGTCCGCGACGACCCAAATTTGCTCTAGAGGGTCATAACTGGTGACGAATCATGGGTTTATGGTTATGACGTGGAAACTAAAGCTCAATCATCCCAATGGATGCTGCCACACGAGCCAAGACCGACAAAAAGCGCGCCTAGTTCGTCGAATGTGAAGGTTTTGCTTACAGTTTTCTTCAATTGCAGGGGCGTGGCGCATCACGAGTTCTTGCCACAGGGTAGAACGGTCAATAAGGAATATTACCTGCAAGTTATGCGCAATTTGCGCGAAGCAATCAGCCAGAAACGCCCGGATTTGTAGAAGAACAAAAATTGGCTTTTGCACCATGATAACGCCCCTGCTCACACATTGTTGCTTGTGCGCGAAATTTTGGGCAAAAACAACACACTTATGATGCCGCAGCCACCGTACTCCCCAGACCTGGCCCCATGTGACCTTTTTGTTCCCAAAATTGAAGAGGCACATGAAAGGACGACGCTACGCCATGATTGAGGAGATAAAGACGGCATCGAAGGAGGAGCTGAACAAGATCACAAAAACGATTTTTTAAAGTGCTTCGAGGATTGGAAAAAACGTTGGCACAAGTGTATAATATCTGGTGGGGATTACTTTGAAGGGGACAAAATAGATATTCATGAATAAATAAATACTTTTTGAAAAAACACAAAATTCGCGATACATTTTGAACAGACCTCATATATCATAAGAGTGAGAAGAAAGGGTAGTAGCTAAGGAAGAGAACTATAAGAAGAGAAGGAATGTAGGATGAACAGAAAGCACAAGATAGGAAGAAAAAGGAAATTGGTGCAGAAAGAATAAAAGAAGGAAATGGAAAAAGAAAGTAAGACAAGGAAATATATAAAGAAGAAAGACGAGTGCGAAGATACATAAAAAGTGTGGGAAGCAAAAACAGAAAAGAAGAGCAAAGCAGGAGGCATAAAAAAGATTAAAAGAAGGAGGAATAGCAAGCAAGAACAAAGGAGGGGAAGAGAAAATGAGAAGCTGAAGAAGAAGAAAAAAACCGGAAGGAGGGAGTAAAGCATGGAATTTGTCCTTACGAAGTTTATCAGAATCGATCGCTTGCTGCAGATACACGAACTTCCAATAGCTCATTTGGTTTTGACAGCCTGGTGCCTCTGACGGGGCGGTTATTTTGTATCCCATTTCTGGCTGACGCACCCGAGGTGAGATAAGTCACCCGGATGATTGATGACGGATATGATGGTGATGGATGTAAGCGCCAGGAAGGTGTGTTACATCTAATTCTCAATCTAGTTTGCGGTAATGCACAGGCTATTATGAGAAGCTGGTGATACACCCGAGTTCTCAACAAACCTCAGAGTCGCGGAATTTGTAACCAGTCCAAACAGATTTCTTGTAACACCACGTTACACAGTTGTTATTTCTCATAACTAAAATCCTGGCTTTATATTAATTTCAATTCTGACAAGATACATTTCATAAAAAGAAGTACAGGGAGTTGGGAAATTCACTGTTCAGTTACAAAATATGTTGGAAATGTCGTTTACAAGCCTGCGTCCGCTTAATGTTATTGGAAAACACTTTCTGCAGATATGTTAACATAACAAGGGGTCGTATGTGCAAGTGACATCAGTGGTATTTCTTTTAATAAAAGATGTAAACCATTCCAGTAACGGATTCGCTTTTCATTATCCGCACTGCTGTCACTTTATACTGGAACAATTTCAATGTTTTTCTAACCGCTTTACGCGCAGTTGCAAGCCCGATATCTTTTACTTGTGTCAACTGACGGAATGATTTTCATGGGCTACACCGCATAGAGACAAAAATGTCCAACAGGTTCTCTTCGTTTAGTTTAGGTGGTCTCTTCCAGTTCGTTCGACATCTAACACTGAGCCTGTCTCTCGAAATTTCTCAATAAGTCGACGAAACTACATTACGAAGAGGCACAGCTGTTTCTGGGAAATTTTCAGCAAATGCCCCCTGCATTCAGCGCCTTGTCGAAAGACATATTCAACAAGAAAAATATGCTCCTCATTTGAAAGCAATACAATTTAAAACTAAATTGAACATCTAAACACTACACATATTGCTTTCAATAACTTTTATCTACTGATAATTGAACTATACAGTTAAATGTTATCAACAATGGAACGAATTAAAAACAATCATACGTCTATAAAAACGAATTATGCCAATTTGTGTTAAGATTCTATGTAGAAAAAAAAAACCCTAAATTTGGTTCGAACTTCCAACGTCATCTACATTCATAGTCTAAGTGCACAGTGACTTTGCGAACACCCTGCACATAGAGCATTAGTGTGAAAAGAGAAATGACGAGAAAACTAATGTTTGGAATGCTTTGTGAAATTGCATCGCATCGCCTATTATTATAACCAGAAGCAATTTCATCACCTACAACTTCATTGCCTCAACTTCACTACCTCAAAGAGGGCAACATTTAATTGTAGGGATTCTGCTAAGTAGAAATCCATAGCTTACCAACTCGGACTATTTATTTCCGAAGTAAATTCCCCAATCTCTCACAAAGATGCGTCCTCCAGAACCAATCACAGGTTCACACACTTCATACTTCTTTAGAGATGGCACTAACCTCCTCTTCCGGACTCCCAAACTAAACGCTCCTCAGACAGTTGGAAACAGCAAAGAGTTGCAGGGAGCTGGATCTGAACTGTACAGTGGGTGATTCACCAGTGTCTCTCCCTTATACGCAGACATTCTATTGTTTTCAAAGTGACGTGAGCAGGGACATTGTAATGGTGAAGCAGCAATCCTCACAACCCAGACTTCGGTCTTCCTTCTGTTAGTGACCCTGAAGACCTGGGAGGTAAATTGTGGTGTACCAATTGGTAATGATATTTTTTTTGTTTGTTTGTTGTTCCTGGAGTGAAATGGATGCAATATGAACACTTTCTGAGAAGCAACTGGCAACCATCTTCCGGTCTACACTTTAATAACTTAACCTTCAATTGGGGAGATCCAGATCTCTTTGATTTCAGGTCATATTAGTAAATCTAGTTTCCTTGACCTGTGAAGATACCGTGGACACACTGGGAGCTGCCATTTTCGCAACGACAAAGCATTTCCTATCATCATCTCACTCTTATTGTCTTTGTTCTGCTGTAAGGTATGTGGAGTACTCAACAAAGATATTCGTTGGATTTTTGACACCTGCGGCGAAAGTTTAGAGACTGTTCTATCTCCCTGTAAGTTTCCCGTGGATGTTCTTCACCATGGCTTCTACATGAGACATGTTTAATTTGTGACTACTGTTGCTGGACGTTCCATGTGATCTTCGTCTTTTAAGGGTCTAACATTGCAGCAGTTAGACTTTTGTACATGAAGAAATAGCGTTCTTTTAGTAGTGTTTAACGCCCGTTTTTACTGCTGAGGCACTACAGGCGGTGAACACTGATGATACATGAGACGAAATGATATATTGGGAAAGAATTTTTTTTAAGGAAGGAAATGTTCCTAAGTTTAGGGTACCTCCCCGGCATTTGCCTTTTATGAGGACTGAGGAAAACCTGGAAAAAACCTCAGTCAGGGAGGACGGTCCTGGCGAGATTCGAACCGTAGTCCTCCCGCTCACCAACTTTCGCGCATTAACGACCGCGGCCACCCGTGGCTGTGAGAAAGGAATAGAGTCTGAAAAATCATTTCACGAAAATGCTTTTGAATCACCTCCACCTTAGACAATAATCAAACAGCGAGCACACGACGAGAGTTACATTTAGTAGTGACTTTCATACTTGAACATATTCCATTTCCCTACAAAAACAATGCAAAAATTGCAACAGAACAAATAAGCCTACAGCTATATATGCATACAATATACACCGAGTGAATCTTCTCATCCTACGGATTGGGAAGTTAAACAATCCCGGCGTTTTAAAAACTATCCCGTAAACTTACCCTGCGTCTTATCGATGTCGGCCGATTCGCGGCTAGGTGCCTCTCGGCATGTCCTGACTGGTGTTGGACTGTGCGCGGGCTAGGCTTTAGGGTGAAGATACCGGCCCTTGAAAGTATATTTTTTTCTGGCTCAGAAGAGAGAAACAATGATTCTCCCGTGATACTTGAAAAATTCTAATTATGTACATTTCAATTAATGTGGTTTAAATTTAAATTCATAAAGCTCTATATGACACTTTTAATATTAATTCCTTTAATGCACTTTCGAATTATTTTACTTTTTTCAGTGGCCAACACCTCAACTTGTAAAGAAATGACTCCATGGAAATGCATCCGTGAAGTCACACCGTCCGTAGAGTGGCTAGGCTTGTGAGATTGTGTGTAATATTTAATAGCCATTAAAAATATGAACTTTCGTATAAAGTACTGATTCAGTTAGCTTTTCTACCTGTGTGTCAAAAGCATTGGTAATAAAGAAATGAAAGAATGCAGGGATGCTATGAAAACTAATGTGTATTTAAAATTTTCTACAACTACAGAAAAATTGAGCGAAAGAAAGAAAAGAACATACGTAGATGAATTTATAGAGGGTAAAATATGCGGCAGAATTCCCGATTTTTATACCGATATAAAGACGGCATCTACCATAGGCAAGCTCAACAATGCATTTAAAAAGAAAATTAAGAATTTAAAGAGAATATCTCAGACTCCAAATAAGAAAATTAGAGTTCAAATTTAAGAAAGGTTGCTCTAGTGATTAGTTACTCAACTTTCCCTTATCTTCATTACTACGGTATGGATAACGCTAGTTGTCACAGTGTGCATCAACCTGTCCCTCACAGAGCAGCATGCAGGACCAAGTAGCTAAGCACAGTGTAATTGCGTCTATCTGGTAACACTGCAGATGCACTGGTTAGATGCACTAACACCGGCCGCGAAAGCCTGAAAGAAAATACAAAGTATTAAATCTCGCTGGACTAAATGTGTTGAGCTCAAATAACCCAAGATCGCGGGTTCAAACCCGGACAGTATGGCTTCCTTCCTTCCTTCCTTCCTTACTTCCTTCCTTCCTTCCTTCCTTCGGAAGGGTAGTAAAACTGTGGGTCCCATATTGTATGTTGACGGTATGTAAAAGAACCTCAAGCCTGAAAGAAGAGGCCTCTGAGCAAAATTTACCGGCCGTTTTAAGCCCTGAATTGCATGGGACGCTGATGACCTGAGATGTTAAAGAGCGTCCGTAATAAACCAAATCAACAATCAAAGGAGATTATGATGAGAAATACATTTTTGTTCTGTAGGTACATTACTGATTCAACCTATTAGAACGAAGGAATGTTATCTCAAGTTTTATATTGCACATAGTTACAACTCATTTAACTAGGATAGATACAGTTCGATATGAACATTAGGGGAGGGGGCAGAGTAAAGCATGTTAACCTGCCCAGTTTCTGGGTAAGTAGACCAAGAGGATGTCCGAGCACCTGCTTACCACCTCCGCATGTAGAATACTTAATCTACCATTATTTTGAACGACACTGCCACATCGGGGACAACCCATGCGGGCAACTTCCGGGCCCAATGCACCTCTAGTAACTTCTAATTTATCACGAGTACATAGGATGTGCAGAGTCTGCACTGTGGCATCTGAAGGGGTCGGAACTCCATCCCTCTAGTGAATAACAAAAACAGTGCTTTTCTTGAAGTCAGCACAATTACAGACAAATGCACAAGTTGGAGAAGCAAATGAAAGACTGCCGGAAAGTAGCGCAGACTGCCAGCCTCCAGGAAAAACGCTGAAGAGTGTCCGAGAGGGTAACTTAGCTGCAGTCTATGCACGTTCCGACGGCCCCTGCCATGACAATTGCCCTGTTGAGACGGTTCACACGTGACGGAAATATAAACAAAAATCTTATTTTCGGGCCAGAAAAGAGAAAATGAAAGAGCCGGAATCCTCTGCTCTCCTCCCGGAAACGAGGAACAAGAACTGCCAACCCCTGGGGCGTAGCAGCAACCTCTACAACCAGAGTCGGCTTACCACGCAATGCCTCGACCTTTGCAATTCATTACATTTCGCTGAAATAGACCACCGCTGCTAATCAACAGTTGGTTGTTTGTGTTCAAGCTGGGAGAGCAACACAACATATCCTGCAATGAAAATGATTTACCACATGAGCTTGTTTCTTATCTTCAGGCAGTTTTTTCAGCATCTACCGTTTTGTTTGTATTATTCTGACTGTATCAGTGATTCTCTCTGTATGTCGACAAACTACGTCTGCCATTTCAGAATTCCCCTTTTACAAAAAGCAACAATTATAGCTGCCATTTTAATGCCTCTTACTTCCTAATCATTTATAAGGATATTCCTCAGGCAATGAAAGATCTAAAAATGAAGGGGTGTTGTCATTTATGAACAAACTGGGCGGATTCAAGAACTACTATAGATATTGACGTTAAAATAAGGACCCTAAGCCAAAGAACGCCATACGTACCTTTA
Organism: Metallyticus violacea; assembly: GCA_030762175.1. Taxonomy (NCBI): domain Eukaryota; kingdom Metazoa; phylum Arthropoda; class Insecta; order Mantodea; family Metallyticidae; genus Metallyticus; species Metallyticus violacea. The sequence goes on from CM060833.1 coordinate 41,775,411, forward strand.
AAGCTAATAAATTAATTCCCGCAAACGAATGTGGTAATGCATTAAAGGAACATGCTCTCTAGTGATGAAAAGAGTTGATGGAGTCCGGAGCAATTACTACTGAAACGTTAAAAATCGTCATTTGATTGTACGTAGAACTCACAGTAGACTATTACTATAACGAGGTAAGAGAAAGTCTTTAATATTGTGAATTCAGTTAAGAAGAAAGGCTATCGCACACCCGAAGATATATTATACCACTATACCACGGTAACAACAACATGGTAAGGTCAAATTTTCAGCACACTTTCCTCACCTGCAGAAGAAGAAAATACGTTTTATAGACATGGGTCCGGAAACGCTTTATTTCCATGTTAGAACTAATTTTCTAAAAATCTTCATTGTATATTAATCACGGGAACAGAAAGTACCAGCATACTACATGGAACTCTTTCTTGCATGAAAATGTTCAAAATACCCTAAATAACAGATTCCATGACAGATGGATAGGTAGAGGTGGAGCAATTCCCTGGCCTCCATGCTCTACGGACCTGAACTTATTAGACTTTAGTTCTTGCGTGTCGAACCCCGTTACAAGATGCAGGAAGTCTTCGTGCCGTATTGTGGAAGGCTGCGAAACAATGCAGGGATACATCCGGGATTCAATATGACGGCGGGTTGATGCATGTATCAATGTTAGCGGAGGGCATTTTGAACAAGTAAGAAAGAGTTTCATGTGATAAGCCCGTACGTTCTGTTCCTGTGTGTTTCACATGATTAATGTACTATGAAGAATTGTAGAAAATGAGATTTAACATGGAAATAAAGCGTTTCCGGACCCATACCTATATAACATATTTTCTTCTTCTACGTGTGAGAAATGTGTCCTGAAAGTTTGGCCGTGCCTTATTGTTACACCCGGTATTTTCTTGCGATATTATAGCGAGTGATAAGATATAAACATACGCACAATATTATTTTTCCTATGATATTTTACTAAAAATGGCTAAAAGAATAGACGCAGAGGAAATGCTATCGGCTATGAAGCCGAAGGGAAAGAAATGGATAATTCATCAATATTCTTAGAGTTCATCTCTGTGGTCTGGAGGTAGGTTTGCTGTTCAAACCCGGGCGGAGCCATACATTTTTCATGGAGTAAAACTCTCGAGCGCAAGTTATCTGGGAGGGTGCTGTGGGTCCTGTGTCGTACATTTACGGCAAGACAAAGAAAAAAGAGGTTTCTGGGCAAAATTATCGACAGTTGAACGTCCAAGAATTACCTTAGTTTCATGTCAGGAGTTGTTGGAGACGCGTTTATCATCTGTCCCTCTGCTCTTTGTCGACAAATAAATGTACTTGAAATAACCCTTGGTAATTAAAACCAGCACTTAATTCGGTAAGGGACGAATAATATCCCTGTGGAGGTACTTGGAGAATCAGGGTCTTCAAAATGATTAGAGAAATTTTCGTTTAGCACAAACGCAGTTTAGCTCATTTAAGACGACATAAAGAAGAATTGACTACAGAAAGACAATTTCTGCTAAAGAGAGATTTGCAGTTTGTTTAATAAAAACACACACTTTTAATAAAACCTTCAGTGATTGTTGCCTAAGATAAGTTGTTCTTATTAAGCCTTGTCTGCACTTAGAACTCACAGTGGAAGGCCCTAGATTCATGTACCTTAGGGTCAGTCATCCTGACTTTGTATGTTTCCCCTGGTCGCTTAGGCAAACGCTGGGATGGGTCTTTCCTTTCCACGAATTTTCCGCTCTCTCGTTTCATATCCGTTTGTTCTCTTGCAGAGTTGAAAATACCAGGCGAGGCGGGCTGGTGCTCTATGCGATGTGGTGATGATTTTACTTTGGAAACGTTTTAGCCCCAGCGCCTGGTGAGAAAGCGGTCCTTCTGGGACTCAATTTTCTTGAAGGGCAGCTCTATCAGTGATATGTTTTATTTGAAATAATCTCAGGGACTCTATGTCCGTGTCCTACTGCTCCTGGATCCTGGATGCCTGGTGTCTTCCTCATTTCCTTTCTTCGGAAGGTGCTCCCATTGGATCGTAAGTACAAATGGCTAGCGTTTGAGCACCTCTGAACCATCGAAAATTCTTCCTCTGTCCAAACCAATCCAGTCCATCCCAAGAACATGTAGTCATTGTTGCCTATTGGCCAAAAATAAGTTATTTTAATAATATTTAATAAATATTTATACTGTTGAGGCATCCCAAGCGGTGGACAATGGTGATGCACGAGATGAAATAATCTCATAAGCGTTCTAGACCTAAGCTTAGGCCTGGAACGCTTCCTTCTTTTATAAAAATCCTTTCCCAGTTTATCATTTTATCTCACACATCATTAGTGTCCACCGCCTGTGATAACTAACTAGTAAAAACGAGCTTTAAATACTATAAAAAAAACTAAAAAGATTTTCATGTTTAGAGGATATGCAATGTAGCTAAAATATCCGAATGCATTTGATTAAGTTAAGTTAAAGAGAAAATATGTATAACGTTTCATAATTATATCTGTAATGAATCGTGGAACAAATACCATATGATCTTTAGAGCTCATACTAGATTATGTTAGGACAGACTAGGTCATGCTAATATATTTGTATAAATATGCAAATGTTATAAACTCATTCTGAATATTCCTATGTTACGAATAAGTCTGAAGTCAGTGATAAGTTGAACATATCAATGCATTAGGACAAACATCTGCTCTTAACAAAAATTGGTTTAGCGAAGAGGCTCATTTGTTTTATTTACGGACGTTCTTGAACATCTCAGGTCATCAGCGTCCCATTCAATTAAGGGCGTGAAACGACCGATAAATTTTGCTCAGAGGCCTCTTCTTTCATGCTTGAGGTTCTTTTTCGTGCCGTAAATCTACTACACGGGATCCACGGCTTTACTTCCCTTCCAAAGGAAGCCACACTTAGGATTTTACACCGAAAAAATCCATCGGTCCTAGCCGAGTTTGAACACGCGATCTTGGGTGTAGAAGGCAAGTATGATTACTACTACACCACCAAGATCGACTTGTGAAGAGAATCATCCTTGAACCTGTGATGGAAGAAGTGGCTAATACCGAAAATAAAATACATACGGCAAATTAGATGAAATAATTCGAAACAGGGCAAGTAAATTAGTCACAAATTCCTTAAATATTAAGAGCAATTCAACTAAAAACAGCCAAGCAACTCCTACAGATCACAAGGTATTTATCCTAATTCCTGTACACAGGTGTACTGGACTTTTCCGGAACCATTTTTGAACAGCCCTCTGTACTTCTTAGTCAGATTGAGGTCTGTGCTCCTACACTTGCAGAAAAAGTGAATATCACAAGGGGACATAACTGCTATTATGCCAGATGCTGGTGCACTTTGCACCTAATGGGTGTTCCTAGAAGCTTGAGAAAGTTTCTACATATTGGGCAGTGTTTCCAGATATGATAAATTAAATCCACAACCTTTAAAGTTCGTAATCAAGTGAGTGGCACTAGATTCCCTTCAAAATGTCTTATATAATAAACATATCCTTTGCATGACGCACCGTTACTGGGTCAAGAATATTTAAAAGTATTCAAATGTTGGCTCTAAGCCTTTTGTTAGATCTTCATTTATTTCAAACTTGGAACTAAGCAGACGACCAACTGTAAGCTTGCTGTTTTTCAGTTCTGCTTCTGCCATGACTTTGCTTTACTTGTTGTTCACTATTGTATCTGATAACTTTATGACACAAAAGAACACTAGCAGTGTTAGAAAGAGCTGGAGTTACAATAATTGTGAGCAATATTATCTATCAGTGATGGACGATGGCGATGACAGTGTTTGTAATAAAGTTGTCTGTTTCTAAAAGAACAAAACAATGGGGAAGATTGGTAATGAAAAATGTTCTGTTTCTCTCCCCCCTCCCGCCGCTTTGGGACAGATAATCGAAACGTTATCACACAGAAGGGTGTGTCAACCGCGCTTCCAAACTCCATTTTACTCCAAATTACCTGCAGTACTTTTTGCTTCGTATTGGATCTGCGGTCAAGGCAGGTTATTGGGCGGCATGTCAACAGGAACGACCGCGTTTTTGTGGCAACAGTGACACTATCAGGGTTCTAGCCGGGATTCAAACCGTGTACATGTTTACATGTTGTACCGTAGCTCTCTGCAAATAAAAGTGACCGTTGTAAAACGCTACTTGTTTGCTCGGCAGATTTTGGTGAGTATTTTGGTCTTGCTATGTTATCGAAGCGTACAGAGGATGCAACAGCTGTATGCTGGGAAACGTACGTAGATCTTATTGCGTTGTACACGAGACTTGTTAGCTTATTATTGCAGTGTAGACTCGAAATACAATTTTTATAAAGAAAGACGATAGTTCAGAAACTTTTACTTCAAATTTGAAGGGTATAATGCTAAAAATATTTAGCCTATTATTTGTTGTGCATTTTCAGAAGTAAAAACCTCTTGATCCTTTAAGCAGTAGAAATCAACACTTATTTATGCGTAGGATGAAACAGAGGTAATTGACAGATTTCCCAGGTATATAATTGTTTTGTTGCTAAAGAGAAAAGCAAATCTACCAAACTAAATTGAGTACACTGATTATACGTTTCGTTCTATCACGTCACAATTTTAAAGTAATATAATTTTTTCAAAAGTTATATATAAGTAAGGAATCAACATGGATTGTGAAAATATTTTAAAATGACTACAAATGATAAAACAAATTCATTCCAAAAGCAACCCCTTAGAATGAAATATTTAATGAAAAGCTATTTACAGCAAACAGTTTTTCAACAGTTTTCAGCTAATATTAATTTTGATTTATATAATGTAAAACATTTCGTGTTATTAATTTCCAGCGTTGAAAAATGCTCTATCTTAATACCCTTGTAGCATACAAACTATTTGTGATAAATTATTACCCACACTTTGCATGAAGCTCACTTTTTCCTGAGAATACAATACATTATGTTGGCTTTAATCTAGCGGATTGTTTCACTAAAATCTAGGGCGAGGTCAACTCTTCATCATCATCTGCAGATGACCACTGACTTGAAAGAAGAGTTGACACGCCCTGGGAAATGCCTGACGTAGATTGTGGCATTCCTACTACAGTGGACCAACTCGAAAAACGAATTTTAATCTGAAGATGCCGGCCATGAAAGTCTCAGTGTTTACTCTGTCCTGCCTCTATACGCAGTTTTGTTGTTTTGAGTGGTGAAAAGATAGTCCTGTGTTAATTTGGTACAGTCAACTCTTAATCTAGAGAGCTGATGTTGGTTAGGATTTTTATACATATATTAAACTTATTTACTTCATGCAACTTGCTGTTTTGGTAATTTTCATATCAGTTCGATTTCCATTGTAGTATCAGTTTAACCGCCAAGGGTGGCCGAGGTCGCTAAGGTGCGGACTCGTGAGCGGGAGGTCTGAAGTTCCAATTCCACCAGGACCGTCTTCTCTCGTGGTTTTTTTCTAGGTTTTCCTCAGTCTTCATAACTGGCAAATGCCGTGGAGATACCCTAAACACCATTAAAAAAAATTAAAGGGATTTATCATTACAGTAGAGACTGTGATGTTGGCTTTTCTGAAGAGTTCATCATAAAATCTGGTACAATTCAAAGTTTTTTGAATAAAACACATACTATGGTCGTTCTAAAAGTGTTCGAGCTTACTAACAAAATACAAGACTTAGAAAATTGTTTATTTTCTATTTTTCAACATAGTCATCTTGGAAATCAATATATTTATTCCAACGGCTTTTCAACCTTTTTAATACCTCAGTAAAATAAGATTTATTCAAAAGGAAAAAATAAGCGTCTATCTCAGCTTTATCCTCATCTTTGAAATGAATTCCTTCACCCATGCAATGCCAACAAAAAGTAATCGCTGGGAGTTAAATTTGGCGAATATGGCGGATGTAGAAGCACTTGGAAGCGAAGATAATGCAGTTTTGCAGAAAAAATTCAATTGTGTGTGAAGGCGCATTATCGTGATGAAGGAGAAGGTGTGGAAGTTTAGCCTGAATAGAATCATTCATTTAGTCCAGTAGTGAAGCGTAATACTCCCCAGATGGTTCTGCCCTTCTGGAGGTAGTCTAAGAGCACCACATAAAATACCACTACCACTACCACTACCACTATGGCTAATAATAATAATAATAATAATAATAATAATAACAACAATAACAACCTGCAACACTACATCCCGGACCTTGTTTCCTACTCTGAGATATATATTCCAGTATCGTTATCCTTTATTTCACAATTTCGTTGTTAATTTTTTAAAATCATTATTATACAAATTGATTTAAATCTAAACCTAAATATGCAATAAAACAAATATTATATAACTAAACTACATTATAATTTCCCACACATGTTGAAGCCAGCACTAACTTGCAACTAGTAACCACCTGTTAAACAAAATACAAATTACAAAACACAATATTGTTTAATTTCTAAACAAAACATAAACCACCGGTTCCACCGGTTTTCGAAGAACGTGTGTACTGGAATCCAGTACTAATAATTTTCCTTATATTAATTTCATTTATATCACCAATAAGTTACTTAAAATTAATGCAATTCTTGTTAATTATATTCACAACAAATGTATCCATATACTATACAAATATACTTCAAAACTAACTTATCCTGTAATATACATTATTATTATTATTATTATTATTATTATTATTATTATTATTATTATTATGATCATCATCATTATTCCCTGTGTTTTATTCCCACCTATATTTCTCTTTTTAATAAACTAAATACACTCATTATTTATTTATTTTCTTTTCACCTGCCCTCTACACTTCCTAAAAACACACCACCTCACTAAATACCCAAATTAATAGTTACATTTAGAATTGTATAAAATGTCACTTTATTTCACTTGGTTTCCATTATTAAGACCTCTTTTGAGTTCTCCTCTCTCCCTTCACCTCCCTTTTTCTCCTCAATCTCCTCCCTTAGTGAGACTGCGGTTTTCCTCCTCCGTGTTGCCGACTTCGTTTTAATTTCTCTCTCTCTTCTTCCACTCGTTCCCATTTGTCCTCCTTCGGCCTCTAGGTTATTGTTGAACATTCCGTTTAGACCTCGTCTCGATGTTCCTCCTTCTCCTTGTGATTTGATCTGTTTCTTGATTGTCATCTGTAGGTAAGTTAATTGTTGGTATATTTGTTAAATTAATGGAGCGTAACCTTTCTGATCTTGTACTGGCACTTGTATTTCCTGCAGTTCAGCTCTCTCCTCCCAGGCGATTTTGCTTATTTTATGAGCTAAGATTTCGAGATGATGATATAATTCTTCTGTTCTTGGGATGTATTTGTCTGATAACACCGTTCTCTCCTCTTGTGTGCAATGTTACATTCAAATAGGTATGTTACGGTGTATCTTGCTTATGATTAAATTTACATTTAGTTTTTTTCATTTTTCACCAATAAGTGTCATACGGATCAAGCCCTGTTAGATAGTGAATCAGGCTTTTGTTGGTTTTATATGCCTTTGTTTAAACCTTTCTGAAATATTACTAAACAGATTGTGCGTTCTTCTCCCTACGTTGATTTCATCCCACTCTTGTTGCCAGGTTATTTTACATCAGATGTCGAAATACAATCTCTTCCAACTATTTCAGTAACTTTATTATCTCTGTTCTTAAACCAGTATATCGCTTCCCTTAAACGTATAAATTAATCGATCGGCCAAATTCCGGTGGCTACAAGGAAGGCCAGGGTAGGTGTGGTGCTAACATCTCCTGTGTATCTTAATAATATTTTCCTCTGTGTGCATCTTAATTGACTTTTTAAACTTACCTTATGCATCCTGGTTGCACATACCCCTGCCCCATATGTGATTATGGCTGCAAATATGCACTTGTGGTAAATTGTATTACATTTAACGATACTTTGCATTTTGACTGTATAATTCTCACTAATTGCATCATTGTTTTATCGCAGTTGATTTGACATAATCAGTGTGTTTTTTGAAGTTAAATTTTTCTTCCAAATATAATCCTAAGTACTTCACTTCTCTTTTTCTTGCGATTACTTGATTATTGTACTTTATGGAAGGGCCTCTTTTTAAATTTCCTTTCAGGAGCATTTAACACGATTTGGCAGGAACAATGTGTAGTTTGCAATTTATACACCATGTTTTTAAAATTGAAGTTGAATTATTTGCCCGTTCTTCCAGTTGTTTCCTGCTATATCCTTCAATTAAAAATATAATGTCGTCGGCGTAGGCAATGGTATTCAATACATTAGTGTATTTATTTAAATTATTCAAAAGTGTTTTCAAGACAATGTTTCAAAAGATCGGCCCAAGGACCGAAACTTGGGGACTTTCGTTATTTATTTATCTATCACCTCACCTACGCCTTTTATACATACCCTCCTATTTAAACAGCAATCTTTTAACAAGGCACACGACATTTTAGAAAATTATTTTATCGTAGCCTTCCAAACAAAAAGGGCCACAATATGTTATCAAAGGCCCCCAAAATATCAATTAGTATGACCACAACAGAGTTAGAATTTAATGATTTAACTGTTTAAATTACTTCATTAGTTGCATCTTTTGTTGACCTTTCTTTTCTGAATCCATATTGCTGATTATTTATACCTATAATTGTTCTAAATTCTGTTATTGTTTTAATTAATAGCAAACCTTGCCGATTGTATTAAGTAAACAAATAGGTCTGTACGATTTTGGTTGTTTAGAGTCTTTCTTTAATATAAGTTTGGCCACTTTCCAGCACAGTGGAAAACGGCCCTGCCAAATACAGTCATTTAACAATCTATAAAGAGAAATGGGGCTATTTCTTTCTGAAGACAGATGAGTACCTCATTTGGTATCGCATCTGGTCCTGAAGCCTTTTTCTTTTTGAATTGATTAATGGTGAGTCTGATTTTTGAGATGTTAATTGGAAATATGACTCGAGTATTTTAAATGTATGATTCATACTGTCCCTTTTTAATGTGTTTAGTACTTCATCCGTATGAGGTTCATCATCGAGCAACAGTTTGTTTAATAAGACGTTAATTAAATCTCTCCAAGTAGTTGTCATTATTCCATCATCTTTATTGAGAGTACTTAAAATTTCAGGGTTTTTAATTTTTTCCATAATAATTTTATATGGCGTACCCCAGATGTTTGTATCTAGATTATTTTCTACAAATTTCTGGCAGGTGTTATTTATAGTTTCATTTAATAGACGTTTAAATCTTTCTTTTGCTTCTCTGTAGTTTCTCAAGTTATTTTCCCATTAACCTGCTATTATTGTTTCCTGACATATTATTCTATTCTTCCTCATTCTTCTTCTGGATTTTTGTAATGCATCGGTCCAAACTTTATCTGTATATTTTTAAAGTTTTGAAATTGGTACAGAACCAGAAATTGCAATTTTTATACATTTGGTTAACCTTTCCGCTTCTTGGTCAACAAGTGCTGGTATAATTTAAATGTAGATTGTTAAAAACTTTTCTAAATTTTTTCCAGTTGGGCAAGTAAATGGTTATACTTTATGTCTTTTTGTGTTGATTCACTCTTTCATCATCTTCTAATAGCAATCAAAATAAATCACTAGAAATATAATACTGTTCAACTTTTCAATTTGAGATTTTGTTTACAATTTTGGAGTTATATAGTGTAATGTCAAAGTTGGATGTTGCCCCATGCGGTTTTCAAACGTTGGCAGATGTTGGCCTGGTTTATAACAATTAAATTTAATTCACAAATTACTTCTTCCAAAGAGCGTCCGTTTTCTTCTTAAACACAGGATGCATATTTGCATTTGATCTTTACGGTCGTGGCCCTCCTCTCCACAATGACAGCAGGCGGATTTCTCTCTATTACAGAATTTAGTAACATGCCCAAAGTAAAAACACTCAAGTCATCTTGCAACTTTAATCGTGACCGGCTGAAATCCTAAATGTACCCTCCCTCTCGAGACAATTAATTTCCTTAAGTTAGGGGAGATCTCAGCGACCTGGTGCACAGTAGCTCTATTTCTGGGTCCTGTCTTGAATCGTATTTTAAATTCCCTGTCTAAGTTTTCTTTATGTATTGAACCTTCAAAGTTTTGATTGCAAATTTCCGCTTTTAGTTCCTCTTCTTTAGTTCCTGTTATAAAATGATCAAAAGGTTTATTCTTCTTGTAGTTCTATCTTTATGTCCTTATTCTTCGGGTTCTGACTATCCATGATTTTTTTTTATATTCTCTTCTGTATCTAAGTTTTTCCCGGCTGTTCTTGAACTTCTAATGTTGATATTTTCCACTACAGGTTTTAAGTTCTGGGTCGCAACTTTTTGCAGTCCCTTCACGTGAGCGTTTTTGGTTGATGTAATGAACACTGTATGCTTTTTGGGTTACAACGTGACATTTTAGTAATAAATACAGGATCTGCTGTCACTTGGGCAAGTATTCTGCTTGTTATCTCTTGAGATCTTCTGTCATACAATTCTCTCACAATCTCAGCTTGGATTTATACTTCTATTTTTCTATTTTTGCATGATCATACATACACTCTTGAAAGAAGAGTGTACATTTTCATTTTTTATCTGATTTATTATCTTTGGAGATTATAGTGTTTAATTCCACCATTATCTTTCCAGAGTGTTCTTCCGGTTTCATATTAGGTCTTATTTTGTGGGTACACTATTATACTTTTTCGGCCATAATTAGATCTACATCCTGTATCATTTTCATCTCAGACCGGTGATTTTGATGGGTATTGAATGGGTTTGAAGGATTATCACTTTTCTCTTCCATGTTTTCATGTGCGAGGGAAATAGTCCCCCGAACCAAAACAGAGCTCCAAAGGCGTAAGGTTACTTTTCTCTACCCATTATAAGTGAGTCCTCGTTTTGTAGTGGTAACTATATTTGCTTCCTAAACTCAAGATCGGCTAGGATCGATGGATTTTTTCGGGCGTAAAAATCGTAAGTATGGCTTCCTTCGGAAGGGAAGTAAAGCCGTGGGTCCCGTGTCGTAGATTTACGGCGCGAAAAAGAATCTCAAGCCTGAAAGAAAAAGCATCTGAGAAAATTTGTCCGCCGTTTCACGTCCTGAATTGAATGGGACGCTGATGCTAAAGAGCGTCCATAAATAAATAAACAAATAAATAAATAAATAAATAAATAATCTACCCATTATCGAAAATAACTGTACATCCCCAATAAGCACTCAGCAACTACTACTTACCGCCAGCTGCCTGACGGCGCGCATGCTTGACGTCAAAATGACATATTTTATCCTTGACGAGGTAGCCATGCCTTCCTCGTTTCAAATTGCCGTACGGCCACAATCTTTCACTAATTCCTTCGTTCACTACTAAATCTACAATGTGAACAAAATAATTCTACCTACAGTTCCCCAGATGTTGATATAATCACATTTTAAATAAACTCACTTTTTACTTATAAACTTTCACTATAAAGAGGAGTTTAACTTCTTTCATATACATTCAGCTCGGTAACCGGAGCAGCGATCCTATAACATGAAAATCCCAGAAAATCGTAACCATGGCTTTTCCTGTTCATTTTGCTTTCTTTGGTGCACTTTCAGCTGTTGCGACCCACTGTTTGGACTGTTCCTTTGTCTCTGGGTGTAGTGATGAATCATGTTTCACTTACTGTTATGAAAATCAGAGAAACTCACCGGAATTGCGTCTAAACACTCTTGCAAAATGCTCATTCGAATCCGTTTTTTGGAATAAACGTGGAAAGCTTCCTCATATTCAAAACTTCCTGTAAAATATAGTGGACATAGCCTATCGAGGTCTTTGCAACGTCAGCCAACACGTGCAACTTCAATAGGCGATCATTGATACGGCACTGTGAATGTTTGTCACAATCTCGTCGGTCATAGCAGCTTTGGGGACGCCTGAGTGCCATCATCTTGTATCCAGTTATACAATTGACTGAGCTTACGCTCGTGGAATCCCCTGTAACTTCGGACCTCCCCATCTTGAATAGGTATAACGAAGAGGAAGAAGCCTTTAACGTTGAAGTAATTCCTTTTGTATTTCTTTTGTACTTCAAAATTGAGTATTTTATCACAGTTTGTAGAAAATGTTAACATTAGTTTGTTTACACAATCATCACAAACAAGTGGCTACTCTTAAGCGTCTGAAACTGCAAAGCGAGCTATCTAAAGGATGATACTTATCAGCTATCGGCTAGTATTTGGCCATTATATTTCTGAGTCAGGCCGAGAGCTTTAAAAACACCCCTCAAATCAATCTTAAAGTTCAACAATCATCACAAGTAGCAGCATTTAGAAGCGCAGCACTTCAGCAATCTTTTATAGCAAATTATCTTATGCAACAAGTACACTGCTTTAAAATGAATTATCTATTATAAGGCTTTACGATTAACACAAAGAAGAAAGGGTAGTATCGAACAGGGATTTTTAAGAAAAGCTATTCCTGGCAGGGAGCGTAAATCGAACAGTGCAGGGAAAAAACGAACATCGACAATAACGATACCAACTCTTGCTATCGAGACACAATGGGGTAACCTGTCTGACAGTTACAAGCCCGCCCCACAAGCATCTCTACAAATAAATCCTCAATTCATGTTGAACAACAACATTGGCAAGTTTATTTTTTCGTTGCTTAAGACAAATTTCACTAACATAACCTATTATTTCTATATTTTAACAACCCATTTAAGGTCAAATTTGGTTATTTATTAGGACACAGGAGCTAAAAATCAGGACAACAGTTTATACATTATATAGTATGTAACTTTTTTCGATTTCAACTAATTATGTTTAATCTCATTTTATTTATTATGCTTGAACTAATTTGACACCGACAAGTGTGGGGCCGAGTTCGTAAGCGAGAAGTCTGGGGTTTCATTCCCGAAAAGACCGTCCTCATTAACTGATTATTTCCAGGTGTTCCTCAATCTGTATAAATGGCAAATGCCGAGGAAGATAACCATTAAACTTAGATCTGGAACGTTCCTGCGTTAAACACTATTAAAAAAAAGGGACTAATTTGACTATATATATATATATCAAACGTGTGGAAATGTTTAATGTAGGCTTTGGTGATTATTTTTTTTTAACTGTTAAGCTCAACAATGGAATATTCTAACAGAACGACATGGTTCCGGCGGCAACACTTGACCCCGGGTTCCAATTCAATTGTTCGCATGGATTCTTCCTTTCAAGAAATTTCCATTCTCGCATTTGGTTCCGATACAGGATTGAAAGTATCAGACGAGTTGGGCTGGTGCTTTGTGCGGCGTGACGGTGACTTGCGCTCGCTAAAGGTTTCTGCCCCAGCGTCTGCTACGGAAGCGACTCTTTTGAGGGATTCGGACTTCTTGGAAAAAGGGCATCGCTGGCATTTGGAAATAATGTTAGGGACTTCTCCTACGTCCGTGTATCAGGTTCCTGGGTTCTTGCCATTCGGTGTCTCCCTCATCTAATCCCTTCAACTTGCAAACTGCAATGGACCTGAATCAAGTTGACCCATGCTCATAAATATCCTTCACATTTTCTGAGTAATATTTTCTATAGCGATCTTTTAAATAGTGCCCAAAGCATTGAAGCAACCAACAATATTGATCACGTGACAGTAGAGAGAATTCTGTAAGAGTATAAGCTCTATCCACAAATAGTAAAATATTAGGCGAGACTGGTTTCTTTCCCCAAACGCATTTTGCTGAATATATATATATATATATATATATATATATATATATATATATATATTCAGAACCAACATATTCTGTGTGTCTTGCTCATTAAGTTGCTTTTATCAGGGATGCGATACATAATTTTCACGGTACGCAACAAGGAAAACCAAAACCCTTACGAAGCTTTGGAAATAAGATACGAGCTAAAATTTATGGGAAAGAATAGATTGTGACACACTGATTGGCCCTTTTATTTTATCTGGAAGGATGACAAGAATCAATTGTAAGTTTTGGTCCAAACATTAGTTTAACATACGTGGTACACACATGATGGGGCGCTATTACATTTTTGTGTTGCTGATAGAATCACAGCGTTCCCAAAACAAATGGATAGGACATAAAGCCCAGTGGCCTGGCTTGCTCGTTCCTCTGATCTCTATTAACTCTCTATTTATGGAGACCTTTGAGGACCATCGTGAGAATTGAAATACTTCACCACGATGTCAACAGATAAGGCAAAAATAGTTCGAAAGAGTACTCTGTCTCTCTATCTCTCTCTCTCTCTCTCTCTCTCTCTCTCTCATGGCAAGCATAATACTTATAAAACAAAATTTAGTCTAACTGGAAAAGTAAATAAGGGAGAAATTAGATTTTTTTGTTTTTAGCTTCTCTAATTCGTACTAATTAACAAAGATATCATGCTGTATATAATCATCATCCAATGTAATTCTTTGTTTCAGAATGTCCATCGTATTTACCAATGTGAGGTTTCTGAGAAAGATTTTTTTTTTATATGGTGGGTTTCCAACCAGCGTAAAACCTCCAACTTGGAGGTCCAGGGGTTCTCTGTTGGGTCTTCTGCCCTTAGAGTTAGATAGTTGCCATGGCTAACGAGATTCCTCCTCCCGGAAGTTTCGAATTCCCTTCTCCTAGATATGAAAGCTATAGGATTAATCTGGGATAGGGAGGAAAGAGAAAGGGAATGGATATTGGGATGGGACATGATCCCCCCAAAATGGAAGTTGAGGAGAATCATGAGTTCACCAGGATGGCCTTAACCTGTGAAGAGAAGCTATCATCAACCAGGGCCGCTGGTTACCCGTGTCAAAATCTCGATACCACAATTTATATCCTAAGTAATCGTAGTTATTTCGACAGTTTATTACTGCTTGCCTTTAACATTTTATAATAACCGTACATGCTTCTTTATTTTAAATTTTATTAAATCCAAGTTCCTTGTGTGTTCTAAATCATGTGAGATTGAGTTACAGACAGGCAAAGCGCGGCTGCGTACTGGAAGAAGCCGGTCATCAAACCGTATAATGCATGTGCAGGTAGAAGCTTGTAGTTAGTTTGAAGCAGATTTTGTCAGCCGGGGGTAGTGCACTCGTTTGTTACTCGGTGCTTTCACTGTGTGTAAATTGTGTTCTAATTGTTCATTGTTAGTTAAACATAGTCTTTAACATATTTTAATATACTATACGTATGTGATTCGCAAGACAATATCTTAGTAATCGTGTTCCAGGCAGAGAAACTGTTCGCCGGCTTGTTAAAAAGTTACGAGAGAGAGACAAAAGTATACAAATAAAATAAAAATACACAAAATAAAATAAAAGCTGCAATACTCCGTCCCGGTACCTGGTGGCTATTTCCTAATTTTATTATTTATTAATTAATTAATTACCACTGCACATACTTTTACGAGCATAGTCTATAATTATATTAATATACATAAAATAAAATAACTTAAAACACTAAATCCAATAAACATTTCACTACAATAAGTAAAATTACAATCTACTGGGAAGCAGTAAAATAGCTAATAGCTGGTAGCTAGCTAATTACCTAAACTAAATTTAACTAGCACCTTCCTCGCCCTTACCATCTGAGAAAACTATAATTTCTACTTATTAAATTCCATCTTCGAAATTTACAATTTTTACTTTATTTTAAACAATTGTTTACACATTCTTATATATATATATATATATATATATATATATATATATATATATATATATATAGTAATCTCTACACTACTCTCCTTGAATCCATTAATATATTAAAACGTTCGCTTTATTCTTTCTAATCAATCATTACACTACACTTCACTTCACTGTACTACTTCAATATTTATTTATACATGTAACGCTTGTTCCCCTACTACTCTTTCCCTATTACTGGTCGAATGCTTTCGTATGTTATATTCTTATCTAACATTTCTGTACGAGAGAAAGACCGGATTTCTCAATGACAAGTTGATCCTGATAGTCTAGTGGTAACCATGTTTGCCTCGTAGACCTAAGATCGCGAGTTCAATTCCGACCGATGGATTTTTTCCGGTGTAAAATTCCTAAGTATGGGTAAGCTTCGGAAGGGAAGTAAAGCCGCGTCGTAGATTTACGGCATGTTAAAGAACCTCAAGCCTGAAAGAAGAGGCCTCTGAGAAAACTTACAGACCGTTTCACGCCCTGATTTGAATGGGAGACTAATGATTTGAGATGTTAAAGACCGTCCGTAAATAAAACAATTCAACCAACAAATCAATGACAATAATCGTGTTCCGAACCGCAGTGTTCTTACGAAAAGTTAGGCGAAATCCAGAATTTCCTAAGCAAAGGCTGGCAATGTATTGCCCCTAAGGAACATTATTTTCAACTTAGTGCTTATTATTATCACCAGTTTTAAATACAGCATACTTTTATGCGTTTAGTAAAAAGATAAATACTAAAATAAAACTACTAATTTTATACGCGGCGATTCTATCTCTCTTTTTTCGATTGCGGGGGCTGTGCTTACGCACTAAGCACCTGATCTCAGGCGGCCTGCACTTCAAATAAGCTCGTTGTATTTAGAAATGTATTATATATTTTCCCTAAAGAATATTTTTACTGTTGAACACATGATTCAATTTCTACAAGCAGGGTTGGTTCACCATTTCTTGGGAACGCTCAATAAATTTAGCGTCTGTAGATTTTTCTAGTGTGAAACAGGCTTCAAGCGAGCTAAGTAACACCCCCCGCCTAGGTTGTTTGACGAGACACAATCGAGGGCGGTCCTCCAGTGAATGGACCGTAAAACAAACTCCGACTGCAAGCTGAATGCTGATGCATAGGCACGATTTTGCCAAGAATTTCCTTCCGTGCCATTTGCTTCATGTCAAACTATAGCTTCTTCTCTCGATCGCTGGGGTGCTCGTGTCGCTGTCTTTACCATCACCACTTTGTAGCAAACGACACAACTCCCCCAACCAGCATCCGCTCCCTTCAATCCCTTAGTCGAGGCGGGCTTTCCAGTTCTCAATGAAGTGAAACACAAAAGTGTGTGTCAAGATTTTATGTGGCAATTCACCTCTATCTGAGCCAGGAAAATAATAATAATAATAATAATAATAATATTAATAATAATAATAATAATGATAATAATAATAATAAATATTAACACAGGGCAAGACAGATAAAAATAGCACTACAATTTGCCATGAGCTCGGATTTTACCAACAGGAAATCAGAGCCTAGAGTAATACTTAATGTAATTATTTCGAAAATAAACATTGTACAACAAAATTAGAGACATAATAAATCAATTACATTCAGCGTTTAACAAAAGTAAACTAATTTACACTATCGAGGGCGTTATCTAACTTTTTTCCTACTCACTGCAAGTGGCAATTTAGAAAAATATCTACGTCCAGCTGAAATATTGGAAAAACAATCGCACGTCAAAGCATAAAATCTTCAGAAAGGACAGCTTTGATTGATTAGAACTCAATGCGTTCTTATAACGGATTTTCACGAACAAATCCGTCATTTAAAACATGTTTAACTAAGAACATCTGTGGGCTTGTTCTATCGTTAAAAAAAAAAAAGTCCTTGGAAACAACAAACATAAAAGAAAACAAAACGTATATATTCTGCAAATAGCATTTAGGGACTTAGACTCAATTCAAACAAAAATACAAAGCGTATTTCAAAAGTAAGATACGGTCATCCATAACAAAATAAAAAATTAATTGAGTTTTTACACATACTTTACTTGCCCTCTTTAAATTTCTACATAGTCGCCATTCTTTTTCAAACATTTTGCGTGCCGAGAAACAAGTTTTTGAATATTCTTTCTTTACCTTTAGTACTGCCGCTTTCAACCCTTTGCTGTAGTCAACTTTTTAAGAAGGAAGTCATTTCTTGAAGTGAACAAAAATATGAAAATCAATGGATGCAAGATCTGGGCAATAAAATGAATAGTTAAAAAGTTCCCATCGAAATTTTAGAAAGTTGCTGTCATAGCATGCGTGGACGTGCAATGTTATGAGGGAAAACAATAACTGGCAACAGCGTTCCAAAGTCTCCGGTTCTGTATGGTGCGCCTTAGATATATATGTTAATTTATAAAGCTTAAATACATATAAACAAATAATGTCTTTTTATGGCTATGTATCCTTCCAAAAAAGTAAAATTAGCACATCTAAAACATTACATTATAAGTAGTAGTAGTAGTAGTAGTAGTAGTAGTAGTAGTAGTAGTAGTAGTAGTAGTAGTAGTAGTAGTAGTAGTAGTAGTAGTAGTGGTAGTAGTAGTAGTGGTAGTAGTAGCAGTAGCAGTAGTAGTAGTAGTAGTAGTAGTAGTAGTAGTAGTAGTAGTAGTAGTAGTAGTAGTAGCAGTAGTAGTAGTAGTAGTAGTAGTGGTAGTAGTAGCAGTAGTAGTAGTAGTAGTAGTAGTAGCAGTAGTAGTAGTAGTAGTAGTAGTAGTAGTAGCAGTAGTAGTAGCAGCAGTAGTAGTAGTAGTAGTAGTAGTAGTAGTAGTAGTAATAGTACTAGTAGTAATAGTAGTTATAGAGGCAGTAATTGAACTAGAATAGTAGTAATAGTAGTAGTAATAGAAACGGTAGCAGTTGCAGTAATAGTAGTAGTTGCTCTAGTACCAGTATTACTTATAGTAGTATTAGTAGTTGTAGTAGTAGCAGCTGTACTACTAGTAGTAGCACTAATAGTAGCAATAGAGTAGCAATATTAGTAGAAGCAGAAATACTACTCTTCTTGGTTGCAGTTTTAGCACTAAAAGTAGCAATAGTAATAATAGTAGCATTAGCATAGAGTTTTCGTTAGGGCACGTGGCAGGCTTAAAGTGGCTTTGCCTGTCCTGTACTGTGCTGTGTCCAACCGGTTCTGTTACCCCTCCACTTTCCCTTCTTTCCGTATGCGGGCCAAACAGTGGACGCGAAGTCTTTGTGTTGTATAGGGGATGAACGTGTTTTAGTGTGAGAGTGCTGTTATAATGCCAAACGGTCTTATACTTTAGCACTCAGAATCTTCATGTATAATTCCTATGTGACAACAAACTCATGTAGAGGAATGAGACGGCGATTTATAGATATATTCCCTGCGGTTCATGCGCCTCACAGAGAAACGGTTCGTAATCTTGTGAACAAATGTAGGGAAACGGGATCTGCTCTTGATAAGAAACCGAAAGTAAAACGCCGTGTTTACGGGAAAACTCGATGGCATCAGAGAAAAGTTAGAACGAAGTCTAAAGAAATCTCTGAGAAAGCTTGCACAGGAATCAGGAATTTCGCAAACCTCGGCCTAGAATGTCACTATACTTTTAAAAATAAAACCGTATAAGATACTGTAGTGAGGAGTTGCAACCACGCGATGTGAGTAGAGTTAATTTCTGCAATTGGGTATTGGATAAAGTTAATGTTTGCTCTAATGACCCGTGTTTATTTACTACCGTATATTTTTTACGGACGAAGCATGGTTTTATTGACATGGCCATGTAGTGACAACAGTAGATACTGGAGTGCAGATCTTGTACACGAAACGTTATTGCACAACAGTTTAGAGCCATGCGTCCAAACGAGAAATCTGTATTACTAGTACACAATAGTAGTAAGTAGTGAAGCCGGAAATAAGGGTGCCTTTATTAATTTAATAACTAAAGGCTGCAGAGTTATATTTATAAAGGCATTAGATTTGATAAGGATAATTATTATGTATAGGTATAAGAAATATTTTAGAGATAGGTGTAACAGAAATAGAAATAATTTGTAACTTGTAATTTACAAAAGGGTTTTGTATACATTTTGTAGTAAAGATGTTAGAAAGAGATAGATGTATACCTGACGCCTCTCCACTGACCGCTCCTTAGACAAGGCTGAGGAAAGGGTAAACTATCTTTTGTTAGGTCACGAACCTTCTGCCCAAGGAAATACTTAGGAGTTCACAATAAGAGAAACATGTGGCTGTAACGGGACAGTATTTAACAAAGTAGTCAGACGTAGCAATAATTTAAGAGAAAATGAAAATGTCAGAACGGAGACGAAAATGTTTTATTACAGGAAAGCCGAAAACAGCCCATCAACACGTGCGTTATCTCTGGGAACATTTAGAAATCTACAAACTAAGGAAGGCAAAAGATTATCAATAGAAATCAGAATGTAAGGAAAGTGCCGAAATTTACAACAGGTTGTTCTGGGAAAATTCAAGACATTAGATCAGGGGGGAAAGAATAATTCTAGCCAATGGTCATCAAATAAAAGTCAACCAATAAG
Organism: Metallyticus violacea; assembly: GCA_030762175.1. Classification (NCBI taxonomy): domain Eukaryota; kingdom Metazoa; phylum Arthropoda; class Insecta; order Mantodea; family Metallyticidae; genus Metallyticus; species Metallyticus violacea. Next base: position 41,795,598 of record CM060833.1, read on the forward strand.
GAGAACTTAGTTACAAATAAATATTTTTAAGATAGCCAATGATGATCATCCCACACCGAAATAGGATAATATACGAGGGAACTTAATTTAGCGAGAGGCGTGGCGATGTGGTAGAAAAACTGGAGTACAGAAGTCAGAGAGTTATTCATAGATTCAGAGGGACATTCAGACATTCATTTAGGCGAGACACGAGAGGATTCACTCCAAAGATATACGGAAGCCGGCAGCCTAAGTCACACGAAAACAATTAGTTTAAGTCTTTTCTAAAGCCAGTCTAATTGAGTAGCGAAGTCAGCGGCGAACGTCAGGAAGTAGCCCCGATATTTTTACATGTGAATAAAGTATTTTAAACAAGTCAACCTGGTGTATTTTTGGGCCACACATTTCTCGTTCCCGTGGATCTACACTGATCCGCGAAACACTCCATTGGACCCTGAGATCAAATTCAACAGATTTGGAGCAAACGTCGACGCCTTCCAGTGAGCAGCCCCGGCAGACATCGAGACCACCGATCATCAGCCCAGCAGGTCAACTACACTACGCCCCCGCACCATCAATTCCTGCTCCAGTAGTATTAGTAGCAATATCAGCAGCAGTGGTGGTGGTGGTGGTAGTAGTAGTAGTAGTAGTAGTAGTAGTAGTAGTAGTAGTAGTAGTAGTAGTAGTAGTAGTAGCAGCAGCAGTAGTAGTAGTAGTAGTAGTAGTAGTAGTAGTAGAGTAGTAGCAGTAGCAGTAGCAGCAGCAGCAGCAGTAGTAGTAGTAGTAGTAGTAGTAGTAGTAGTAGTAGTAGTAGTAGTAGTAGTAGTAGTAATAGCAGCATTAGCAGCAGCATAGTAGATAATAGAAGTAGTATTTCTTACAGTGGCACTATTGCAATTAAAGTTAACAGGCGCAAGGATCCTACTTGGTATTACAATACACTATATTAGGAAACGTAAGCTTTCACGACCGGAGTCGCAGATATCACTAGAGGTATCTTCTGGGCTGTTATGCCATTGTCTCCTGGAGCTACGAGTTCCATATACACTTTATTGTATTGGATGTTCCTTCATAAATTATAACATAAAATGTATATTTAGCAATAAAGTAAACATAAAATAAAGAAATTACTTAAATAAAAATTGTTACACGCACACAACTCACTCAATTCATTTCCCCTACCCCATCTCCCGTTATCAGTCTGTTCAGACCTGCGCTGTCTCACTTTCATCAGAAATGCTTATTCTCTCCTCCACTTCCTTACCTGCTACCTCAGTTCAGCATGACCATTTCTCTCTGTTTCATCCGGTAAAGAGCCATGGTAGATACTTTTCCCTACATTTTACCGTACCTTTACTTTCAGTCAATATACGCCTGCGCCATTTCTCATACTCCTAAATGGGGTAAATTCTCAACCCGTTTCCATCGCTGACCTTAATCATCTGTCATGCCCCTAATTTTAGCCACGTGAGCGGATCTTATCTTCTTTCATACAGTGTTTCCATTCTCTTGACCCGCTATATAAATGGAGAATATTGTTATCGTTTCCAGATTCTATTCAATTAGTTCAAAAAACATAAAAAATATTTAATACTTAATATTTATAAAAATATATAATGGCATAACGCTACTTGTTAATTACAATTCGATGCCGTTGCACTTTACTTAAAAGCCAAGCTATATCTGGCTTAATAGGAGAAAGTGTTTTTTGAGTTCGCTGTCGTAAGATGCCGTGCAGTTACCAGAGAAATTACAACGATACATAATGTTCATAATTTTCTGTTTACCTTCCGGAAAAAATGTCGTCTTCAACTGGATTATAATTTACTTACTTATTAAATGCAAACAGTAAATATGTATCAGCGTTTTCCCTCGTAATTAATTGCTTATATATATATATACATTTAATAAATTCGCTAACAGTACTCTGGTGCTTCGTGGACTGTATGGTGATACAGAATGGGGAGATAGCTTGTTAACGTCGCTCAAACACATCATCGGAGCTTTTAACCCTACAGTACGATAAACAGGTACATCCTTCACGATAGTGCATTGGAGTAACAGACCAGGGATATTTTTGGCTATTTCACTGTGACATGGCGACTTCTGGGCCGTAGGGTTCTAACCGGGTAAAGGACTCCCCCAGATTGTCAATTATCATAAGAAAGTTGCGATGGCTTCTTCCAAGGGATTGATACTTGAATAAACTCTAGAAAAGCGGCTATGGTGCTTTGACGATCGGTTTCACTTTTTTTTTCTTGGATTTATTTATTTACGGACCTCTTTAACATCTCAGGTCATCAGCGTCCCATTCAACTCAGGGCGTGAAAAGGCCGACAAATTTTGCTCAGAGGCCTCTCATCGGTTTCACGGGATGGTGAAATAATTACAATTTAAAGAGGATACTTTCTAAAACAATAAAGCAGTAAGCAAGAACATATATGGCATTGCGTGAGTTTTAAATGCTCATTGCCGGCGCCAGTCATCATTTTGAGCCGGTTGACTTCCTTTGGAAGTCAGGTCATTCCCGCCACGCAGCACGAGAGCGACTAGCGCAGACAGAGGAGGAATGAATGAATGAATGAATGAATGAATGAATGAATGAATGAATAATGTTTAACGCCCGTTTTTGCTACAGAGGCACCACAGGCGATGACACTGATGATACATGAGATGAAATGATAAATGGGGAAAGGATTTTTTTTTTACAAGAAGGAATTGTCCCAGATCTAAGTTTAGGCTACCTCTCCGACATTTGCCATTTATGAGGACGAGGAAAACCTGGAAGAAAACCCAGTCAGGGAGGACGGTCCTGGCGGTATTCGAACCCAGACTTCCCGCTCACGAGTCCGTGCCTTAACGACCTCGGCCACCCGTGGCGGTGGACAGAGGAGGGAAACGCAATAGAGTGGTCCATGGTCTGGCCTCGGGAGCGGTTTAGATCTGGTTCTCACGGGAACCTTCTTATTAACATTGGATGTCAGATAACCCAATTTCCGCAAACCAAAAGTCTAAATTCTGTTTCGGTGTTGATATTTTTCCACTATCATTCAGTAGAAATAAATCTTTAGTAAGAGTATTATTACTAACGTTTGCTAATGCCTATGATGTACCATTTGATTAATTCAAAGTGGTGGGAGAAGTTTTACTTTGGTGCATTAGTTATTAATGGCCGCTCTTTATTAAGGAAATGTTGTTTTAAACATTATTCCAACTACTCCTCGTTTTTGAAAGTTTGAATGCCAAAGTGTTTAGCTATGTCCTGGAGGTACACTGCACTATTTTGGAATGCTAACGTTCATGATATTAGCCACTATTCATGATTAATTTATCAAAGTTCCCCTTTCATTCCGTATTTACAATAAGCAGTTTTGTAAAGTTATGGGAACTACCAAAGTGCGGTCGTCGAATACTGTTAAACATTTTCCATTTTAATGGGACAGTAAAAGTAAGACTGTCAGCCAGCATGTATCTGATTACAAAAACATTCTTTTGCATTATCTTGCTTTGCCTTTATTATGAAAACTCGCTTCTTCATCAAAGTGTTATTGTACTGAATCATTTCTAACCTAACATTGTGTTTTTACACAGCTGATCTATCAAGTTTCAGAACTCTTGTCAAAGGACAAACTTGACGCTTTCGTTCGCGCACTGTATAATGAACATCCCTTGAAGCAACTGAACATAATGATCTCTAGGAGGAAGATAAACTACCTCTGAGAGATACATGTCCAGATTTACCTTGCAGGTTAAGACCTCCCCATTTCCTAATATAAATGTTTGATCACCTGTGTTCCAAGTGCACATGGGATAATCTCGTCTCCCTCACCATGCCCCGACCTTCTCCCAGTCCTGTACTTGATGCTCATGACGTAGCGTTCCCTTAGCGCAAACAGTCGTCGATTTGAAACAATTTACCTCAGAGTGCTGCTGGGAGAAGAAACCACGTGTTTGTTTACTATCACCCTCAACTCTCTTTCGCTCTTGATCTCTTATTTACTTGCATTCCACATTTACAGGGACAAATCTCTCATCAGAAGGTTTTCTATAATGAGGCAATGGGTAGCAATGCATTATTCTTTATCGATATTTGATAGCCATATATACAACCAACATATAAAAATAAGTTATCACAAAGATGCGTGCTGCCAGGGAAATTATAATGCACATATGACTATTCAGTTTTCGGCATAATGAAACAAACGTATATCTTCTATTTGATTCTTGTTTACTGTAACTGAATAATTATGCATTGTAAATTTGCTCATCTATCGTTTCCTTGTAATTAATTTTTTTGTATTTATACATTCAAGAATGCTCTTAATAGTGCACTAATACTCCGTGGAACCCCTTGGGAGGGCCTCATGATTAACAGTTTGAGAACCGCTAGTTGAAATAACATCTTAAAGTTACACTATTTCATGTAATTTTGCAAAACTGAATCTACAATTTGAGAGGAACAGACTAATTTTTGGTATCATTTCTTCATTATACACAAGTTGACATTTTATAAGATAAATCCCAATCTTTCTTTACATACAGTTTGCCTGAAAGTGAATACTGGATTCCTCGAGTAGGAACGTCCGTTGTTGACTGCAGTACCAGTCTTCAAAGAAACGGACTTCTCTCTGCTTGGTAACGCAGCAGATGCTCCATACAAGCACCCATTCGCCGAGCCTTCTGCTTCTCAGAAAGCTACTTGGGGACCCACTGCGCGCAAACCCTGTGGTGTCCCAACCGTCGATGGAGAATGATATGAACAGTTCCCTTGCTCAATGATAATGTTTCTGCAATCTCTCGGCCTTACAAGGTTGTCTACGGTTGCAATTGATTCTTTGGTGATGCTTGACCAGGTCTAGGCGCACACGTCCTTAACGAAATTCATCACACCATCTGAACCCTATGCTGCGTGATAGATATACATTCCCGTACATACGCAAAGATAAACTCTGGCACATTCTGCCTTCAAAAACTGAAGTATTATTCGCTGGGCCTGTTTGGACAAATCACTTCTTGTGAAAACGCATTAAGTTCAACATATGTGAATACGGGGTCTTGGTGGAGTGGTGGTAACCATATTTGCCTCCTAAACCCAAGATCGCTGGTTCAATCCCGGTCAGGATCGATGGGTTTTTTTCGGATGTAAAAATCCTAAATATGGATTCCTTCGGAAGGAAAATAAAACCGTGAGTCCCTTGTCGTAGATTTACGGACGAAAATGAACCCCAAGCCTGAAAGAAGAGGCTTCGGAGTAAAATTTGTTGTCAGACGCTGATGATCTGAGATGTTAAAGGGAGTCCATAAATTTACCGAATAAAAAAAAAGTGTATAACACACTGATACATCAGGCTATACCAGTCTGCTTTCTTACATACAAAGCCACCTTCCAGAGCGAGCAAAGCTCTACGAATTTAAAGCTATGACGATATGAAAAGCCTTATCTCATTTGGACACCCCCCAACTTGAACCAATAAGGAATCTGTCCAATTGGATAACATTCAATAATACATTAACATTAAAAAGTACCGTCAAGCGTGTTAACGCAATCGAAGTGATCAACGCCGTAACATTTTGTCTTTTTTATTTTTTTAACTTGGAATTATTCATCTGCACCAGATGTTGTACAGTTCACACTTACCGATAGAAGCAAAATTTTGCAAATGTATGGATATAATAATCTGCAAATCAGGACAAAGTCCGAAACTTTTTTTTTTTTTTTCCATATCAGATGGTAGGGGAAGTTACGCGTTGCAATGTTGGAAAAGTCTGCCGGGCGAACGCGCCTCCGCTTCCCATAACGTGCTCTCGAAATTTCAAAAGCACGTCACGTGGTCTCTTGCAACACCTGCGGCATTTCCAAAACTTTCTAACACTACACCGACCACCCCCTTTTAACCCCTTACTCCTCCTTCCTGTAAAGACGGGATGAAGCCTCAAACATACACGAATCGGGGAAGAGGGTGAAAAATACTGGGAGAAAAATTGCTGCTGTACACCAGCCACCTCCAATTAGAGTCATTCAAGAACTATTTCAGTTTTGGGTTTAGATTTGCAAGCTCTAATGCAGCACATACAAAATGAAATGGCTTAGAGCAACTCCAATAATTGTTTTTTCACAACAAAACTAGGCTTATGCCGTTTAAATTCAAATAATAACAATGAATTTTGAAAATAATCAGATTATTAGGAGTAGGGGTATACCTTAAAAACTTTTGGTGGTTAAGCCCAAATTTAAAAATCGCTCTAATGGTCCCAAATTAAAAATTTTAAAGGAAACTCCATATTTGCCATTGAATTAAAATAAGAAAAAATAGTTTATGAAAATCAGCGAAATTGGACAATTAGAGGGGAGTTTACCCAAAATTTAAAAATCTCTCTAGCAACATGAAACTCCATATACCTATACCAATTAACTAAAATAAGAAGAAAAAAACATGAATATCAGTGAAATCGGACTATTAGCGGGGGGGGGGGTTGCCTGCGCCCCAAAATTTAAAAATCGCTCTAGTAGCATTAATATATGCTTTTTTTTTCGAAACGAAACTCCGTGTATTCCATATAAATATAATAAGAAAAATAATTTCAAAAACTCAGGGAAATCAGGCACTTAGACACATGGGGGGGGGGGTTTACCTGAAAACCCAAATTTAAAAATCGTTCTATCGGCACCAATATGGTATGTACCATTTAAATGTGTAAGAAAAATAGCTTCTGAAAGTTAGGAAAGTTGAACTATTCGGGATAAAGGCATACAATTCAAAAGTGCCATTGCGCTTAATTTTCTCCATATTGTTTTAAAATGAATTCAGCATATAAACTGTATTTATAACATTTAATATGTTTAATATTTAACAAAAGTATTGTCGTGAAGATAGCGGCTGTGAAATATTAATTTAATATGTGTTTGAGAATTATATATTATATAACAGAGCTATGTAATAGCCTTCAGAAAGTCAGTTCGGTGGTGTAGTGTTAACCATACTTGTTTCTTAAACCCAAAATCGCGGGTTTGATCCCGGCCAGGGTCGATGGATTTTTTCGTACGTAAATATCCTAAGTATGGCTTCCTTAGGAAGGGAAGTAAAGCGGTGGATCCTACGTCGTACATTTACGGCACGAAAAAGAACCTCAAGTCTGAAAGAAGAGGCTTCTGAGCAAAATTTACCGGCCGTTTCAAGCCTTGAATTGAATGGGACGCTGATGACCTGAAGAGCGTCCGTAAATAAATCAAATCAAGAAATCAACCTTCAGAAAACGTTTGTGCTACACGACTTTACTGCGATAACATTTACATTAAATACCAAAGCCAGTAAAAATCGATGAAACTTTCGATTATTTTTCTCTATTTTAGTGTATGTACAGATACAATGTCAAGAACTGAGTTCATAAACGTGGCTACATTTTAAAATATTAAAAATACCCACACAGTGTAGCTTTGTCTAGAGTGGTCTTATATTTCATTTAATTATTCGTATACCATTAATTTTTGTGGTTCAATAATAATAATAATAATAATAATAATGAGGTTCCTCTTTTGTGATACTTATAGATTGCAAGAATTCATATTTTGTTCCCCTAATGCAACACAATATTGCCATAACTTATTTCAATTCATTAATTAATAAGGTCATAATATGAATTTTATATTCCATTTTAAAGTTTACTCTACTAGGTGAGGAATTCGTTTAGTTTACGCAGCTCCTGCGTGACGGACTTTTTTTTTCTCGCGAACAAGAGACAAGGCAAAAAACCAAAGATATATCATTGACAGTATTGGCATTTACTGCTGAGTGGTGCCACCAAGGGAAGACTGGACATAGACGGCCCTCGAAGGAAGAAGCAAAACACAGATCACCCTACAACATTGGTTTCCTATGGGATGAGCAAAAGTTACAACTACTTACGTAGGTTGCACATCCTCACAGGACGGGTCTGCCTGCATCCACAGTGTTTAGCAGCCTTGGAAATAGTCTCCCAGTACTTCGTTGCCAGCGAAGACCCTGAATACCATCTGCTGCACCTGAGTTGCTAACGTGAGCCACATAGGGTCAAAGTGATGTTAAAATGCCCGCTTTGTTAGCAAGACGCTTCCCATGCAATGGCTGCTTCATGGGAGTGGAAGAACTTCCCATACCCCGATGTCATTCACTGGATTGTCGCTTGGGTTCTGGTCCGTTGTCCACTGTTCAACAGGGCAGGGCACGCGCACCCAGGTTGGCATTCTCATGCGGAGAAATAGTATTTTCGCATTTGTTCCCTCTTCCTGACCTCCATTCCTGACCACTGGAGATCACCAAACTCGTTCTTTGCCTGCATTGATATTCCTTTTTTGTAATTTACTTTTTTAGATCAAACTTATTCATATATATGCTATGCTATGCTATGTTCATGTTCGCAAATGTGCTATTGTTGTCAATAAAAATTTCAACAACAACAATAATAATATCAAAACAAATATTAGGAGCAACTTTAACTCATTTCCAACAAAGGCTCTTGTTCTAAAAACTGGTGCGTAAATTAAAATTTTGATCAAGAATTACGAACAGCAAATTAGATCATATAAAGGAAGTTTTTTTTAAAAAAAAAAAAACCTTTCCAGTTACTTATTTCGAAAGCAACAATTTTTCAGGAAAACGATTTATGGCAAACGTTTCTTAATTTTAGGCAGAAAAACAATTATATCGTTCATATTTTATTAAATGAAGGTTTCCAAGATTAACCCAATTTATTTAAAAGGTGATCCAATTTTTATTATCACATTCTGGTTTTATACAAAAGGCAAGAACTTACGTCTGAAACATTAAACCAATCGCTTATGTGTATTAAATCATAATTGTAATACATAAAATGGAAATTGCTTTTAAAAATAATAGTTGTTTATCATTAATCATAGTAATAAGAATTACACACCACCTCCTTGGTTTAGTGTTAGTTTTGCCGACTGCTAGCTAGCCGGAAGGCCCGGGTTCGCTTTCCGGTACCTACTTTCAAAGTTAGGGAGGTCTGGAACGGAGTTCAAAATTGGGAAGCTGCCTGATGGAGAAGTGTCGCGTGATAGGCGACGGACGGGGTACCGACATGCCCCCCTGCAGCACTGCCCTCTATCAATAAAGCGGAGGGATGCAGAGGTCGCCGCGACAGGTCAAGGCTAACACCGGAATGTAGCGCCAAATGAAAAGAAAAAGAAGAAGAATGCTCGAAATGTTCTCATTTCGTTCCATACAAGAGTACAGTATCTTTTCAAGAGCTCGTCTAACGTTCTGAAACAAGAATTTAAGAATATTCCTTCATGCTGTGGTTATCTTTTATCGGAGTTTTTCAATTATAGCAGGTTACTTTTTTAAAAACGACTGATTTTATGTGCTCCCATAAAAAGACATTCAAGGGGCTTAAATCCGTTAATCTTACACACATTCAGTATTTTGTCAATTCCCGAATGCGTCAAATATTGTGTGTATAATCATGCTGGAATGTAAGCAATTTTCATTTAAAATAACTCTACCATTCTCATTTTCTTGATTTTCAACTTATTAATTATAATTAATAATTAATTAATAAATAATTATAATTAATAATTAACGAGAGAATTAAACTTTTCTAACAGTTCTATGTACATAGCACAGGGAGATTTTCCTAAAATAAAGAATGGACTACGTCTGTATTACTTAGACTACCTGCCCGGATATTTATTTTCCTCTGTTATTGTTTATGGTCTTCTCTCAAAATACATGGTTTATTATCACTCCAGTACCTACAATCATGATCATTTACGGAACCGTTAAGATAAAACGAACACTCATCCGGAAAAAAAAAACTTAGTAATTCAAACATTATCTCGCAGAATTGGACTTTTCAGTCAAAAAGCATCTTCAGCCAATTTGTACTCTAAGAATTTTACGTATTGCGCTCATCGAAATTCCTATTTAAGAAGATACTTTACGAGGTGAGGTTGCTCGATTTGCAGAGTCACACCCTTGCACTTCAACTGTAGTGCTTTCATTGAGTATACGCAGTGTCTTTCTTTTTTCATTCGCAACAGATCAATTTCTCAACTAAATCACGTGCCTGAGTAAACTTTCACTAGGAGCTCTTTCGATGAATATGCAAGCTGTCTTTTATTGCACATTAATTAGTAGAACCATAAAAGAAAATAATTTCAATTCTTGAGTACATCGTTATGAACACCTTGCTAGAGTATTTCAGTAAGTACCAACTTTTGACTTAATCCTACACAGTTGTTAAACTATTAACTGTTTGTTTGTGTTTATGAGAAATGTAAACAAAATAAATTAACTGCTATGTTTAAGCTGCGTTTGATTTTGTTAAATACAAATAAATTAAATCTGTCTGTCTTTCAAAGCGTTAGCATGTAATAGTGTTTTTCATTCTTCTTAAATATTTAATTTAAAAGGTTTCAGATGAAAGTTGTTTCCCTTTTTGCGAAATTACAGAATATGAAAAATAAATTTAAAACAATGAACTGACTTTGAAAAGCTTCACTAAACAAAACGTAACTAATATCATTGTTTTCTCCTTAAAATGAGGACCAAATTGCCATACTTTTTCCGCATTCCGAAGAAATGTAGCCATTTCGATTACCTATGAAACGATTTTTGAAAAAAAATTCTTCATATCTCCAAACGATCCCACCTACTAGGCACCGAAAATCACAATTTAAAAAAAAAGTATATATACAGGCCTGTTAACGCCTGTTAACGCTCTAGCAGTCGCAAGTTTTGTTTTGTTTTGTTTTTTTTTTTTTGGTCCACGAAACTCGGCATATAGCCATCAATTAATGAACGGTTCGTTGAGCTCATTAACCAACAAAATTTGACCATTGGGGGTGGGTAAAACCAACATTTTTAAGAAAAATGAAAAATTGCTTTAGCGGCAGCAATTTTTGTTGTTTCTCTACGAAACTCGGCATATTTCTTTAAAGTAAATTGATAAATTTCCGAAAAGCAGGGTATCGGGCCATTAGAGTGGGGATATACCTGAAAACCGAGCAGGAGTTAAGGGAAATTTAAAATTGGCTCTAGCGGCCGCAAACTCGATATACGCAATTGAAATAAAATAAGAAAAGATAATTGATTATTGAAAATCAGAGAAGTCGGACTATTAGAAAGGTAGAGGGTTTTACTTGAAGTCCAAAATTTAAAATCGCTCTAGCGGCATTAGTATTTGCTTTTTTTTTTTTTTTTTTTTTTTTTTTTTTACAACGAAACTCTATATATACCATTTAAATAAAATAAGAAAAAGTATTTTTCAAAATTAGGGAAATTGCATTAGTTTAATTTTTTCTCTCTATTGTTTTAAAATAAAAGGACAAATTAATTCAGCGTATAAACTGTAATAATAACGTTTCATGTTTTATATTAAAAAAAAGCATCGTCATGAAGATAGCAAATGTAAAACATTAATCTAATATGTATATGAGAACTATATTTGAATGTAAGAGCGCTCTGTAATAACATTCAGAAAACGTTTGCATTACATGTTTTTATCAAAATAACATTTAAATTAAATTTCAAAGCCAACGAAAATCGATTGAAGGCTAAATTGTTTATTATTGTTTGTGTAATTGTTTTTAAATAATATGTTTATGTTTTATTTAAACATGAACATCTTAAATACAGAATGTAACTTGAAAATGTGTGTTATTTTTCTCTATTTCAGTGAATGTAAAGATATCAAGGGCTCATTTCATAAACATGGTTACATTTAAAAATGCTTAATAATAACCACACAGAAAAGTTTTGTCTATCGGTGGTAATACATTTCATTTAATTAATAGTAAACCATAAACTTTCGTGACTTAATTTCAATAATAATAATAATAATAATAATAATAATAATAATAATAATAATAATGATAATAATAATAAATAATTTGGTTTCGCTTTTGTAATAGTTACAGTTGCAAGAATTATAATTTTGTTACCCGAATACAACACAGTAATGCCGTAAGTTATTTCATTCATTAATAATGTCATAATTTGCATTTTATATTCCTTTTTAAGTTAGTGTACTAGGTGAGGAATTCGTTTACTTTTGCAGCTCTTGCGTGGTGGACTTTTTTTTTTTAACATGTTACTTTTGAGATAACCTGTTAGAAAGTTTTTAATAAACACCCAGTACATAATGACAGAAGGCGGGATTAGCACGTCTTTGAAACTAAAGTTGCGTTTCTGTTTCTAAGAGTGATGTTGTTCGAACATTGGTCGCGACCAATTTAGGCTGTAGCTCCCTAAGAGAGCCCAAGACTCAGAATCCGGTTAAATTTCCATCAAGTGCTGAAGAGCTCTTAAACATCAAGAACTACGAAGAATAATGCAATAAAAGAAATGGAAAGTACATTGAAAATATTTATGCGTACCTCCCCAAAAATATTTAAATAACGCAAGTCAAAAAGTGAGATTGCCTATGCAAGACCATGTCTGGGGTATTACCACGTGAGTCATTTCCAATTAGACTCAGTCAAGCAACTAATAAAAATGAATACAAGAGGAGGGAGGGGCGGTAAAGAGAAGGCGAGGGTAGCTGGGTTTTTAGAGATGAATAATTCAGCAACCTTAAGTGGAGTCAAACAGAGAATGCCGGCAGAGAGCACCTGTGTGACTCGACATTGATCTGGGTCACAAGGGAAATCCTCCCCTGTAAATTATGCAACAACCTCCCAGGAGGTGTTTGTTGACGTGGGACGGCCCTTCTGTGTTATTTCAGAGGGTAATTGGATGATGTGTTGAGGCTGGAATTGCATGCGGTGACAAGAGAATCTGATTTCTGCCACTTCTGGCACGCGAAGCCACGTCTTCCAAAGAAAAACGAGAGAAAAAAAATTCATTTTTCGTGTGATAATGTGGGACCGGTATTTGCTAAAAAGTTAGCGCCCTGAGAGCAAACTCACGAGGTTTTCAACTCCAACAGATTAACACGGTACAATTATAAAATATGCAACGCACTCCCAACATATCTTGTGCAACTCTAACATTTTTACCAACGTAAATGAAATAAAATCCTACCTTACCTCAAATATATAAATCCACGCAATTAAAATGCCATTTTTAGAGCTCGCAAAGTGCAACAGTAATGGAGTAACTTTTCACAACCATATTAAACAGCTGTGATTGTTAGAATCCGAAAATTTAACTAATAAAAGCCAACACTTAAGGTATTTTGCATGCATATAATAGGGCTCCATAAGTAGTACTTCCGATTTATTAGAAATTAATTTGAAAATTAAAAATGTGATGAGCACACGCACACATACTCTAATAATTTTATAAAACAAATGATCAAATATAATGTTTTACCCCTTTTTATAAATTGCTCTTAGCAGACGAAAAATTTCCATCCAGCTTTAAAAAAAGCAAAAGTTACCTGTTTATAAGAAAATGACATTATAGAGACATCCTAGCTATTGTCCGACATCATTTATATCAGATTTTAGTAAAATCATAGAATATATAATGCTAAACAATTAATAGAATATTTTAAGCATTTCTATCCTTTTTAACAAAATTCAGCATGATTATGCATATTTACTAGTGTTTAACGCCCGTTTTAACTACTGAGACATCACAAATAGTGGACACTGATGATACCTGAGACGCAGTAATAAACTAGGAAAGTAGTAATTATTTTTTAAAGGAAGGAAGGGCATCTCCCCAATTTTATTTTTGTATTTATGAGGAATGAGGGAAACCTGGAAAAATCTTAGTCGGGGAGGACGATCCTGGTGGGAATCGAACCATAGACCTCCTACTCACTAATGCGCACATTAATGGCGGTCAGTATGATTACAGAAACTATAAATGCTATTATTCATTTAATTAATATAATTGAAGAAAGGAAATGTCAAACGTTGTAAGTGTCATTTTCAAATTTAATCGTTTTATTTCAAAAGTACGTTCTCTGTGCCCAGATGCATATTCCTAGTCGTGTTCTAAGTGCCTATACACGGGGGTGAAGTAGTTCAAATACTCGTTAACAAATAGTATAGTTCTAAGTGCCATGCCATGATAATATTAGTTTTAAGGGAAATATTTATAGTACAGAAATGTTTAATACGTGACGCATTGATTTTTTGTTTATGGACGCTCTTTAACATCTCAGGTCATCGGCGTCCCGTTCAATTCAGGGCGTGAAACGACCGATAAATTTTGCTCTGAGGCCTCTTTTTTCAGGCTTGAGGTTCTTTATCGTGCCAACACGGGACCACGGCTTTACTTCCTTTCCGAAGGAAGCCATACTTAGGATTTTTACGCCCAAAAATACCCATCGGTCCTGGCCGGAATCGAACCCGCGATCTTGTGTTTAGAAGTCAAGTATGGTTACCACTACACCATTAGGACCGACTTTAATCCTTTTAATGTAGTTCCACATCAGTCAAGTGATTTTTTTGATTTTAACAACATTGCTGGTTCACTGTTAACATTAAATAAGTGTAACATTTCAAAATGCACAATGCTTAAAATATCTCCATCTCACCCATCTCAAATAGCTATTAAATGAACTCACTCACCATTAGAAGGGTGGAGGGTTTTTGAAGTTTTAAAGAGAGGAAAATCGGTGGTTGATATACAGCAACCTGTGCTTCGCCTGACAGATCAACCCCGTTTATTGGTTGGAAAAAAAAAAAAAGACCTCTCGTTCATATTTTCATTCCTTCCTGAGGGGTTCAGAGAGCTTTATGAGACACCAGTTTCGACCCCATTGTAGGAATTGAAAAAAATAAACTTTTCCTGTCAGTCGAAAGTTGAAGATGTAAAGATTGGTATTCTTGTACATGTTTAATAATACAGTTATATCCTTTTGCCATTAATAACTTATAATATATGTTCCTGCTAACCATTAATGGTATTTTGTAATTGTTTCCCTCTAAAACCTGAAATAAAATTAACAAAAGTTTGAATAGCATTTGTAACTGCAACTTGCATCATATGATACATAAACCTTATTGCTATTAATTTTTTCTAAATGCCCAATGCATTTTGGGCAAAGATTTGTTATTTATAGTATAAAATATCTTCATAACGATTTTGAATGTAATAGTTAAATGCTAACACAGATGATTAGATTTTTGCTTATGCCGTAAAATTTAGAAAATATATACAACGAGAAACTAAATATTACATGGGCGTACTTAATTGTATTACCGTGGAGGCCAACGCGTTGGTCTATTGCGCCTAATCCATCTGTCACCAAAGGTTTCGTTTAGATGATTACCAGCTGTTAGTGAAAAATGTACAGGGGCGTCGTCATGTTGGAACCATAAGTTTCGCCTAATTTCGGTATTACCATACCATCCAGTGGGCTTCAAATCTCAAATACTGAATTGAACATCAAACACACCTGCTACAGTGACTAGTACTGTACAAGAGTGCATTTTGTTTACATCTGGCACGCCACAAACAATCTGAGACTCTAACAGGGCGATTTAATGTTGATGCAAGTAGTGGAGCAAAAAGCTTCTGTGACCCCTTGTTCCTATCCTCAAAAGGCTTAGTTTGGTATTCCTTTCAACTCTAATATTTTCTTCATATTGCTTTTCTGCATCCAGGATATACCTATATTTAGATTTTTCAATGAAAGTAAAATTAATATACCTCTTTCGAGTACATGCAGGTTGTGAACTAGTTGTTCATGCTGATAACTAACACACACAGGAAAATACAACGAAAAAAGTAAATATTTCGAGCCTGTTAGACCCCTTCTCTTGTGAAGAAGGAAGTAAACAAAGCAAACGAGAGCTGGCTAACCAAGGCGGCCATTCGTGCCAACCTAACAGAGAGCAATACTATAATTGGCAAGGCGATAAACTGCAGAAAACAAAAACATCTGAAATAAGTTGTATATTGAAGGAACAAACGAAAAAATGACATAAGAATAAAAGAAGAATCATAAACCGACAAGACAAGATCTATAAAGATAAACTGAGACCGGGAGGAGTGAGTGCTTTATCGAAAACTGTAGTTTTCATCTCTATTTCTCTTAAGAAGCTGAGAGAGGCACAGCAGCGATGAGAGTTAGTGGGAAACATTCATCAATATCACAGACATGTGATAGCGCGTGCTGTGCAACCGGTAGGGAAGATTTAGTTTTTACTGAGCGTGGAAGTCAAGTCAATACAAATCGGTGGACAAAATTTACATTTACGAATATAAATAATGAAGCACATTTGGCAAAAAAGTGATTTTAAAATCTTTAGTTATGATTCGAGCTTCTTTATAAGGAACTTGGGAGAATGATTGAACAAGTTTTACATTTAGTGGCAAGAATATGAGCTCGGCGTAAGTTGGAGTTCCTGAAAAGTTTTTAAGCTATGACGAAAAATTCTACAAAGGTTCGCGGTTGATCTGCAGCTTAAACGTGACATTCTCTGGAAAAGAATACATGCAGCAGAATCTGGTAGCAGCCCTTAGAATATCTCGAACATGCCCAATGCCCAGAAAATAAATAGTAATAAAATTTGTTTCACTATTTTCTTTCTAACTAGGAAATAAACTTTTTGTGCCAAAAGGTACAAAACGTTTATTTTAAAGAGTTAGGGAATAATCACAATCAAGAAACCGTCATGGTAATGCAATATTGAACAATTATCTGGAAATGTATCTTAAGTAATTTATTTAATGAGCAATTTAAAACAATGCCTTCCGGTAATTATTTAATAATACTTTATTTCTCCCTTTTGAAATGAGTAATGAGGTATAGAATAACTTTATGGGGTGTCAGTGTTAGTGCAGCAAAGATATTAATGTTATAAAAAGGGTAATTAGAATCGTAAAAATCGGTATGCATTTTTATTACTTTAAAACTTTTAACTTATATTAATTTTTATAATTTTGATTTATTGCTTTTTATGCAAAAAGAGAAATAAACTTTCAGTGAGGTAAGGAGGGACTTTCACGATTGTGAAACTATGATACTTAGCTTCAGATTAAGTAAATTTCGAAAAAAAATATTTTTAACCTAAATTTTATAAGTTTCAGAGAGAAAACTTAAAGAGCTTTCAACGTATTATTTATCAGTGGTTAGTAAACAATTATTTTATTTAATGTGTGATTTTTAAGTTGTAATGTCAGTATCTAATTTATTTATACACTTTTTTTCCAAAAGCAATACATAATTTGTTTCACAAAAATGCAAAGACCTGTAAATCTTGCATCTTAAAAGACTTCAGTTTATAAATAAGAAAAGTTTTCCTAGACATTGTTGCATAAGTCATGATGTCATTAAAGACATTTTATGCATAACTTATGATTTTTTCTCCACATTTTCTTATAGAGCTCCTTCATTTTTATTATTCCCCATCTATGTCAGTTTTATACCCCAGTATATGTTACTATGACATACTATTTTTCTAGTAATATATGTTTAATTTTTTAAAATTTTTATTTATTGTAGCTTTTACTGCATTGATCTTCTCGCAACGTGGTAGTTTGGACGAGAATACTATACTATGTGTAAGTCTGTAGTAGGGATGAATGGAATGAAATGAATTAATGATGGCGTCAATGAGCTCGGAGTCATTCACGCCTTAAATATATCTGGCATTCATCTTCTCAGGGCAAGCAAAAACTTACTCAAATAGCTTCACCTGATCGGGATTCTATACCAGGATCTGCTAATTAGTAGTCGTAAATGCTACCACTAGAACACAGAGGCAGTCTGTTTAAATTTGTTACTCCTAGAATGTTACTGAATTACTGTTTTGTGTAAACATAAATGAAAGTGCAAGGAAATCCTCACATTATCATCTTGTCATTTCTTTGGATTCTCCAAGACAGCAATTCTAAACCGTTACCCATCTGGAAACTACACTGGATGACATTTTTGCTTCCCGGCATAACAAGTTTTATCACAATGAAATTAATAGTCTTCCATCACATTGGAGAAGTTTCTCGATGGAAGATATTATTTGTTTAGAATTTGATGCTTTGAAGCCCTGGTTTGAAACGGAGAGATTTTTTTAGTCAAATTATTACCAGGAAGGTGTTTAGTATGTACTTCAACTATTATTTGAAGTAGGGAGTATTGATGTCGCGTTTGAGCACGTAAACGCCTCTCCACAACAAATCCTTGCAAACCGTTCGCTGCGTATCAGATGAAACTTAGAACTATATAAGGTTAATTATTCTGTAATTAAAAAGTCCATTTTAACTTATCTTGTCTCTGATGTGACCTACAAATATTAAGAAAAAAGTATATGTGAAGAAATCTGACGAAGAAATACAAAGACACAGGGCTTTCATGTAAAAACTATTCCGCACGCGCGGTGTTTTGATTCTCTGTTGCTGGGCGTGTAGCGACCGCCCGGGAATGTATTTTAACTTCGATTCTAAATTTGTGTATAAAATCTTACTTCATAGATGGTTGAAATCAGTAAACAGGCATTGTATTGGGAAAGCACATTCTGATTTACACGTTATGTTCTGTAATGTTTCTGATTTCATTTGAGATATTTTCCTTTAGTTCCCCCAATGTGTGAGGCTTTGTTTTATAAACTCTGTCCTTCAGGCAACCTCAAACTTAAAATCATGCGCTGTTAACGTTGGTGAGCGAGCTGGCTATACACCAGCAATAATCACTC
This sequence comes from Metallyticus violacea, assembly GCA_030762175.1. Taxonomy (NCBI): domain Eukaryota; kingdom Metazoa; phylum Arthropoda; class Insecta; order Mantodea; family Metallyticidae; genus Metallyticus; species Metallyticus violacea. The sequence goes on from CM060833.1 coordinate 41,814,169, forward strand.
CATCTTCAACTTCCTTAATTTTATTCATGAACTCCGCTGCTGTATGAGCAGTTGAAACCACCCGTATGATTTCTCTTCTTGTGTAAGCTGCTGGGAAATTGCAGTCAAAATGTCCCTTCTGCACCTTTCTGCATATATTGTCGTCTCGTAAAAAATTGAACTGATAATACGCTTTGCACTAACAGCACGCCAAACTAAAACTTTTCTATCACAAAGAACGGTTTCCCGTACACGATGTGGATTTTCGGTACACCAGTAGCGCATGTTTGGTTTTGATTGTTCACACAGCCATTCAGGTGAATCCAGGCCTCGTCTGAAAAGAATGGAAGCGTTAGATTCATTAAACCTTCATTCACAGATGAAAAAAACCACTCACAATTACTCGCTCTTGCTGCTGGGTCACCTTGTTTTAAATAATGGACAAGTGTAACCTACGGTTTGAGGTTTAATAATTTTTTTGCTTTATGTGCAGAACTCAACTGAAGCCTTCCACTTGTGCTACTTTCGGGAGTGATTTTCTGCGAACGTTCAAGGTTTGCACCAATTTCATCTAGTTTATCCTCTGTTAAAACTGTACGTTTCCGCGTGTTTTTTGATGTGCACTGATCTGGTAGAATCAAATTTATTCGCAATATTGTGAATTGTTTTATCTGGAAGGAGAAGTTGACCAGGGAACTAAATTATGTACGTCACGACGAGCTGACTAGTACTCGTGTAACTATTACACATGAAAATGCGCTGCTCTAGAGTCAACGATCCCATTTTGGCGAAGCTCAACTGCTGCACTGTTTTGAAGCTAAATTCAAAGACAGGAGGGGAGATTTGTAGAGGAAAGAGTGGGGAGCGCCGCTTGCAGCCGACTGGATTCAAAACACCACGCGTACGGGATAGATTTTACGGAAAGCTCTGTTTTATCCTAAGTACGGCTCCCACCAAGTTGCATAAGAAATTAGTACCTGCTTTAGGGAGGTCGATAATTTTATTGCCAATGTAAAGAAGATATTTATGAAAGAGCCTTTCAGAATTAAGAGAAAACGCACCCGGATCCTTTGCCTCCACAGACATCGTAACTCGTGGTAGGTGATTAGATGCGGCCTTGTATTATGCTCAAATTACAAAGGCGTCGATTCAAGTAAGCAGGGGCCTAATTCCTCTAAAAAACAGTAAAAATTATAATTTCATATATACAGAGAAATTTCAACTCTATAGCAAGTACAATGACCTATTTACAGTTATAAAATTAAAATTGACAGTAAATAAAACAGACGCCACTATCACTGAATCAAGCAAAAGAAAGTGTATGAAATGTCTGGATAGTGTGCTTGAGAAGAACAGCAAGTGTAGAATAAAGCATCACTCACTCAAAAAGGCAAAAACAACATTGTTTTTTATTTGCATCTACGACATCGTGTAAAAAAGGAAGTTTTTCGAGGTATAAACAATGTCCACGTGTCATCGCACGCGATTTACCTTCAATACATTCAAGGAGTATATTTAAACTGTAACACTTGCGTCCACAAAACACATGATAAATCATGATTTATATACAAATGTTAAATTGAAACGTTTGTACAATGAGAAAATATAGTCACATAGTTTATATATCTTTTTGCAATGTGTTTTTCAATCAGATTTCATTGCTTCAAAAGAGGACCGCATGTATTTACCGATTTTACTGCAAGTCGGCGATTCCACGCGGTTCTCTACAGCCCAGGCCAGTTAGCGTAATGTTCGACTTTCTAAACTCTCTCCCTCCCTCCCTGCTTATAGTTCAACTTTTCGTGTTCTTACAGGCTATTTGTACGCTGGTGCTATTAATTTCAGTGTGTTATTCAAGTAAAGTCTACTGTATTGTTTTATTACAAAGGTTGAGCTAATACTAATGAAAGCAATTTTCATTAAAAATGTGTGAATGTCAGACAGACACCACTCGAACAAATCCACAATGCAAATTAATGCTCATTATGAAATAAAACTAATATTGTGTATATGCTGTTATTGATCAGAGTTGTGCGAGTAGAAATGCGAGGGGACTTATCCGCCGACGGAGTTGGCCACTGCGTGACTGTCATCCCCCGAGGCCTGCGTTCACTGCAAACGCAGGTCAAAAATTGCTCGATGTAATGCACAAACATTTTTATTTCACATTTAGTTTCTGCAACGCCATGCAGGTGAAAAACTTTTTTCTATATAACTTTGTCAGTAATTAAAATGGTAATCCCGAGTAACTCTCGTATTCGTTAAAAGTTTGTCTGTTTCTCAGTCATAAAATTACACAATTACTTAAAAAGTATACAAAAAAGAAACAAATTCATATTATATTGTACAAGAAATAATTAGATAATACTACTTTTAATAATGTAAATACTAATTGAAAAAAGCGATACTAATATCCTTTTAAAATCTGTAAAATCAAAACAACCGATATAACGAGTGTTTTAATACGTGATTTCAAAAGAGAAACATAAAAACACAAATAAACATAAAAACAACTAAAATGAGTAGCAAACATAGAGTTTATTGTTTTCAAAAACGGGATTCTGTGTTATTTCATACACTTGGCACCTGCAAAATATTACATAGGCATCACTCTGGACTGCTATGCTGAAGAAGTTGCCTTTGCGTGCACGGCGCACCCGTAATCTCCACAGCTTTTGTCTGGATAAGGAATATATAAGAAACTGGCGAGGAAACATTCACAATAGAAAAAGTGGAAAAATGTACATCTTGTAATTCCAGGACCTTCTGATTATTTATTTGAATATGGTTTTTCATTAGATTTCATGATATTTGGTAGCGTTTATCTTACATATCTTTGCAATTTTACACTCGACAATGAGAAATTGTACCTGTCTCATTTATATAAAAGTTGGATAATGAGGTAGAAATAAAACAAGGACGTGTAGAAGTGGCCACAAACTTTGAGTGTGAACACGCACTTTTGTACGTTAGAGCAATGGCGAACTGTTGCTCCTAATTCAAAAGGTTGGTTATTACATGGAGGACCTAGATGACTCAAAGGAGAAACTTCAAGTGCTACTTTCCTTGATTTTAAGATATTAAGTCATTTACGAGTGGTGTTCAAGTGTTCGTTTGTTGTCAGGTAGAGAAAGACGTGAACGAGATGAAAGGTGACTATCATGAATAAAGATGGACTGCATTCTTGTGAAAGAGAGAGTCAAAACTCCAGAACTTCATAAACATTTAACTGCGGTATGTCGACAAGAAGCTCCTGAACAGATTACTAGGTAAAAGGGTTCGCCAGCGGCAGGGAACCTACACACATTAACCATGAATATTTCTTACATGAAATTTCAAAATGACCTCCGCTAGTACTGATGCATGAATCAATACGTCGTCCCATTGAATCCCGGATGCGCTGATGTACACCTGGAGAATTGCGAAATGTTTTGCATCCTTCCAGAAGATGGGCACGAATAATGTCTCATCTTGTACCCGGGTTCGACATACAAGAGCTTTCAAATACCCCAGAAAATAGCAATGTAGTGAGTCGTATGTCAACATTACCTTCGTTCAAATGGAACACAAAACACTAACTGCGAACCTAAGAATTATAACTTAACCAGACGTAACCAAGAGGGAATTTTGAAACTTTTTCATGTAAGAAAGAGTTCCATGTGGTAACGCGGTACGTTCTGTTCCTATGTGTTTCCCATGATTAATGTACTATAAAGAGTTGTAGAAAACGAGTATCACATAAAAAAATCTACGTTTGAGGAATATGTCCTGAAAGTTTGGCCTACTTTATCGTTACACCCGGTATGTTCTGGCAACTAAATAGTAAACCTTGCCATATAGGTAGAGATGGTTATTATCACCATACAATGCAAAAATGTTTATCATGAACTACTTACCTGTACCCTGTTAATCAGGATCTGGGAGGTATTCTACTCCGAAATCAGCTGATGTGTTTTTGGGATCAAATCCATCGTCAAGTACAACCACAAATGAAATCCATCGTCAAGTACAACCACAAATGTTTTCCACTATAGTGTCAATGATGCCACCTAATTCCCACAAATGTTTTTTTTTCTTCTTTTTCTTCTAACAGAATCGCGTCCCTTTTGAGTCGTTGAGCATTTTTGAGCCCTAAATGCTGTAACAAGTTTTCGAAACTCGGCCATTTTGAATGTTTTGTTATGCACTGGTATATAATGTGGTTGCATACACGTTCAGTCGGGATTAGGGAACAATGCTAAGGCGATAATCTAACGGTTCAATGCTCTTTACGCCAAATCGTCAACCACCTTCGGTCTCGAAATAATAATCATGACAACTAAAAGCGAAATTAAACTATCATTTCCCCGTCACAAATGGACCTAACTTATAAGTTGCTCTAATATGTAAGGTTAATTGATTATACTCTATTTTTCAATGTCTTACACAGATAAAAATAATAAACCGTAAGATGTTGGGAACAAGGAGGCCATAAACAAGAGTCAATAATTCTGGGAGCAAATACACGGCGCATTAATTATGGTTTGATGAGATGTCTTTAGTTTTCTCCCCGGTCGTTCACAGAACGTGTACTAACTGTATAATTGTTCTCGTGGTGATGGAATCGGGCGGCAAGGAAATTAACGCCTAAATGTCTCTCTCGTTCTGCCTGACGACCTTCTGTATCTAAATGCATTACTTCAAGATGATAATACAAGGACGCGGTGAAGGTATCACAATTTACAACACTACTGCATTATTTAGGCATCTCACGCGCCGCGGGGGGAAGCCCAGGGATTGGAGGACGGTAGGTCCACTGTAAGTTTCAAGATTTTTAAACTTCTCCTCCCGTTAAATTACCACCAGTAGTTTGGTTAATTATGAAGCCCGGACCTTCGTAACCAAAAGTTTCGAGATAAAAATCCTTGCAACAATAATCTCCAGGGCAAGAGGTAGCTTCAGGGCATGATAATTCAGATCATCATCAGCATAGCAAATCAAAGATCTGTGCTTTGAATTCGGGTATTACCTCCAATTTTTTCTATTTGACTTTAACTCTTAATATTTTATTATTTGTTTTTAATTAAGCATGTTTAATAAACTGTGAAGTAGTTTCAGTTATTCGCTCGGTAATCGGATCGAAGAAAAAATGATAGGAATAAAACAGTGAATATAAGAGGAGAGAAAAAAAAAAACTTTATTAGTTTTTGAGCAACATGCCATTCGACTCTCATTGGTCAAGTGGTATCAATTAACTAGTTCATTGGCTGAAAGGTGTTCGCATAGAAGTATTGAAAGCATAGCTTTCCACTACCCACGAAATCAAAAACTGGCATGTACAAGAAAGATAACAATTTATGCAGGGACTTGACGATTATGATTTCAAAACTGCTCGATGTAACTTCATGCCAGTCGCCAATAGGAGGCATGAGAGAACTGAGCTCCTGTGGAGATTAAAACGTCATTAACTTTATTACAACGGAGGAGAGATATACGCATTATTTAAATTCTCGTCATAAACAAAGAGCTATGGGTTCCCAGAGGAACATTTAGAACGAGATTCACCAAAATTACTGTAATAATTTAGGCTTCGAATTGGTAGCGAAGTAATTCAATCTCGCTCTCTCAGAGGTACGTGTTATTCCTTTAGTAGCTATCCCCCACTATCAACAGTACATTACGTTTATCAGATTGACATGTTAATAAACAGAGCGGCTTGGTTAATTAGGTGGTAGTTACATTACCATAAAGCGATTGCGGTTTTGTGATGGGCGAATGGAACACTACAGTTCGTACGGCTGTTGCCTGGTTCATGTACGAACGCCCTCTATTCAGGTTGTAGTTGTAACAGGAGGTCATCTTGAAGCGATGGAAAATTAGAACAACAAAATGTAAAAACTGTATTATTACCATTACACATTTTCCAACTGCTCTCCAGTTGTCTCTATACAGAATTCTTTCCACTCTCCACTCAAACTACTTTGTTAACTTTTGGGAACATTGTAAACGCACTACTCACATGCAGCCATTGTAATTCAAACCGGGAATCACAAACTCTCTACTTTTCTGTAGAAAACAGAAAAATGTCACACATGCCAATTTTTAACTGTACGGGGATAGGTAAATTCTTGCAGAAACGCAGTCAGTAAGGGCAGAGGCAATGTGATGTTGCAGGAATATCCTTAGACACTTCAAGCTCGGTGTATCAAGGATTTGGCAAGGATTTTGTTTTATACAGGTACAATGTAACAGTAACTTTCACTATTAGAGTAGGGGGGCTGCAGGTACTATCTTGCTAACGTTTCTAGAAGTCATCAAAGTCCCCTAGTTGTTTATTTGTATGTTTGAAGGGACATGAAGACTGTTTAACTACCGTATATCTACTCGAGGCTTTCAGCATGTGATCACTGCACTGTCCCTCATCACCAGCTGTATTTTCTCCCAACAAGGCTGCTCAAAACCACCTAAGGATCTTTCACAACAGTTGGGGCACAGATGGATTGGTTGTTTCATGGCTAGTTCCATCACTTTTTCTTCTGGGTCATGTGAACAGCGTAGTATAAGTAACTCCTGTAGAAACTAATATGGTAGGATTGTAGCTGCCGCTGACGTTGTATGCCAATCTCCTGGGATGCTGGAGCGTGTGCGACAGTCCATGAGGCGTTGATGTGAAGTTTGTCGTGATCATCACGGTCGATATTTTGAACATTTACTTTAAACAGTGTAATTTGGGTTTTTTATGTAATTTTTGTAATGTTTGGTCGTTTATCCTTAAAAATAAATCATTTCAATGTCAGGAGGTGATAAGTAGTTGATTAATTGGTAGCGGACAGTAATGTAAACACGCTCTACAGCAGTCAAATGTTATTTTTGTTTGATAGCAATCATATTCCCAGTAAACAAATACAAAAGTGGTTGAGTTATTACAAAACGAAACAATAAAATTACCCGGTAATGAGTCACCGGAGATCATGGGTTCCTTATATCAAAATACTCGAGAAAGATCTCTGAGCTACTTGTGAAAGTTTGTCGGTAGAGTTCGGATTCATCTTGTATTTCATTTTTGTCCTATATAAAATGCTTTCTAAAATAACTGTATACAAGATGATTTTATCCTACCTACCTGCCTACCAACCATAGATTTTTAATAGTGTTTAACCCCCGTTTTTACTACTGGGGCATCATAGGCGGCGAACACTGATGATACATGAGATGAAATGATAAACTGGGAAAGGATTTTTTTAAAGGAAGGAAGCTATCCAGGCCTAAGTTTAGGGTACTTGCCCGGCATTTGCCACTGAGGAAAACTTGGAAAAAACCTTAATCAGGGAGGACGGTCCTGGTGAGAATCAAACCCCAGACCGCGCCTTAATGACCTGGCCACAAGTGCGGATATCTATCACAGAGTTTTGTAACTTTTGTTTATTCCCATATGTATGTACGTATTACAAAAACTACTTACATTTTATAAAGATTAATAATTGTCGTTTATATTTTAAGGACATAATTGTTATTTTCTTATACGGAAGTGATATAAATTACAGTTCTTCTGCCGCGCGAGAAGCCGGGTTTTACAATTGAATGGATTTAGTTCTTGTGCCTAAATACCCTTAAAGCACACACATGCTAGGAGGGGATACGAGGCATGATACCAAAGTCAAATCAGTTCATAATTTCACCTTATTGCAACATTATCTATAATTAAGCTATTGGGGTACTAGAGGAGGACGTAATTAATGATCTAAAGGGCATTATCCTTGATTATTGACCACCTCCAGCTCGTGTTCTCCAATTAACTAAGATAATCGAGGTTATGTGCTATATTAGAGTCGCTTCAGCCAATGAATGCATATCTGAGCTGCCAGCCGACATTGTGGAATCCTTCGGCATTACATTCATTGCGCGAGTTTGTAAATCATCCTTATGGCACGTCGAAGGACTAGGAATGGGGAGTTTAGAACCCCCTTGAGGTTTTTAATAGCTTCATTGAACCTAGCAACTACTATTTCGTAGTTATTGCATCCGTCGCTATTCTCTATTCAACTCTATTTACACTTTCTTGATAATGAACAAGCACTGGACAAATATATTTATGGAACGATGATTTAAACGAAAGAGATTTTTGAAACAAATATCTTCGAGTGGCATAAACCATTCGCCTTAAAGGTACGAACTAGATGGGCTTAAAAGTAAACACTTTATAAATACGATGAAGCACGCATACGCACAGCGAGGGGCTCGTGTTACGACTTGGAGGAATTTGGAGGAGTTTCGAATTTTTCAAGTCTGATTCTTCCTTTGCAACTAATGTTCGGCAAACGGCTAATGTGAAAGAACTCTTGTAGTGTTGCTGATTATAGCAGCTGTACAGTTTGAATTGTTCTCGATAATTAGGCAATAGAATGTTGAAGCACTTAACTTCAAGTTAGGTACACCGAAACTATTAGGTCAAGCTATGAACTACCGCCCGCAAGATAAAAGGAATTGTCGAATGACAAGCGTAAGGGGAAAGGGTAGTTTTTAGCGGATGATCACAGTCCGGAAGTTTAGGTATTTATTTTGATTAAAAAAATTAAAATACTGAAAATAGGCAGCAACGTAATTAAAATAGACATTTATTAAAAGTGAAAACAGAGAGTAATATCAATAATTATTATTGAAAACAAGTATTTAAGATACTAAATACTTTCTTTATAGCATAATTAAAGTACTTAAGCTTAATTCTCTTGCTTCCAAGCATCAACATGTTTTTTCAAGGTATCAGATGCCATAGTCAGCCGCTTATCAGAGAGAATATTTTCCATCATGGAAACAGTACGTTATATTTCCATTGAAGTGATTAGCATATTTCAACAAGCTATTTTGGAGCTATACCAGTTACAGAACATTCACCTTTCAGGACATCATGGAAATGCTGATCAAGATAAAGTAAAGCAGTTTTGAATAGTCCTGGTGAATGAGCAAAAGATGTGCATGGTTTCTGGTCGAGTTCGTTTTCTGTTTATGGTTTATAGGGGAATCAGGTTAGTATCTCTCTTACTTCCGCATCTCATCTTTCTCGTTTGCAATTTTCTTCTACATTCTACAACAAAAGTTACCCCCAACACAAATGTTCTAGAGATGTTTCGCGCAAATCGATACAAGAACATTTGCCAGGATTATTTAAAACTACAAAACTAAAACTACTTTCCTCATCCTCTCTAATTTCCCAGTATTCGTCTGCCCGAGGTAACCGTAGGTCTCTTTCACTAATGAAGGTTCTGCTATTTAAAGAACTTAAGTGAATGGGCTGAGTAGAAAGCCTTTGACTGCTTGAAAAGAAATAAATGTTTACCAAGATTCTCAATAGATATTTTTGCGAGGTAAACATGCCATTTAATTTTTATAACTTTATTCACTTCAATATATTGAAAATCTTTATGTACTTTTTAAAAAGCGTAAATAATTGCAGAAAAATTCATAAATATCCAAAAAAGTAAACATTTTTAAACTATAAAATAGGAACAGAATAGGCCAAAATAGGCCAAACAAAAACTGGTCCTACCGACCCCAAATGTACGGGAACATGTTCATTTCTACCTAACTTTTAAATATATCTACCCAGATAGAAAAGGTATTTTGTCTAACTTCGGGCCTCCACTTATGACCTATTGTACTCCCTTTCCCTGTTGTGTACAGTCCAGTATCAACATAATCCGTTTCATTCCGGTTTTAGTACTTAGAACTGATAATCATGAACTGACATAGGCCTAGGAGAAAAAAATTAATTTCTACGCTAGATTTCACCGACGAAAAGAATAGGGCGTTCTATGCTCTCTTCTGTGCTAAGTAAAGAAAACTTTGTAAGTTACATAGCTCTTTAGGAAGTGTGGGTATGCCATTCAGCTTCATTTTGTTTATTTTTTTTTATCAACAAATGTTTTTTTAAAAAATATTTCCATTGTTTTTATGTAATCAACCTTTGATATGTTACTAACAACTGCAATGTGTATCTGGCACCATGTATCAATAATTTGAGAACGATGTCCTTCCGATGATGCCCTGGATCTCACTTTAGGAAGGTACTGGGGAAAAATCCCCAGGATGGGACCGTGAAAGGGTAACTCAACAATATAGAAGTATAATAAAGCTCACACGGTTCAACAATAACTATTTAAACATATTTACTGAACGACGCAAACCATGTACATATGCAAAAATATTCTGAATTAAAAATTACAAGATGTAAAAAGCAGTATATCAATTATATGTATATAGTAAAAGAACGTAATGCAATGAAAATTTACTATAAAAACGGGCTTACATGATCATTCTTAAAAGAGTTGTTCTATTTAATTGGCAAAGTGCGACATATTAACTCTTGATCCAACAAATTACAAGTCTAAAATTGAATAAAGCCTTTAATTTTAAAGAAAGAACAGCTTAAAACCTTGCCAATGTTTCATAGCTTTACAATTTCCCTAACAGTGAACATTTCTTGACAAAAGGTTATAAAATGCACCTCAAGTATGCTGACAATTGAATGCAATCTTTACCATTAAAACAACATTTACAACTAAAAGAACCTTTACAGTCTTAACATAGCCTTTGTTCGTACAAAATACCTGGGTCACTGAGTAGATACAGTGAATAAGCTCGCAACAACATTTGTAGATATAAGACTGAAAAGTACCCAACCCTTGGTGCTTTTGTCGAGTCTTAAAGGGGAAAAAAGTGTCTGTTGAACTAACCACGCTGCACAGCATGGTCATTCACCCTTAATTCTGTTGTTAAGCGATATGCTGCAGCCTACACTTGATGTATTTCTCGAAATACAAACTAAGCTATCCCTAACACAGTTTTTTTTTATTTCAACGAAAATATTTGTTACCGCAATAAAAGAAAACATTTCTATATCCAATCTATAATTATATAAATAGCTATTAACGCACCTTATTTGAATAAATTAATCAACAAATTCGTTGTTAGGCAACAAAATTAATTAAAAAGCTTAATTTTTTTTAAAACAGAGTCTTCAGCTTTAGAATCTCTACAGAGGATGTTAATAAAATGTTTTGTTGGTCACAGGTTGTAAATGACACCTCGAATAAAAGCGGAGAGATCGTGGGAACCACAATAACGAATGAAGTGTTGATCAATAAACATGACGTGTGAGAAGCTATGGAAAAAAAAAATGTACATGATTACATCGGTTGTATGACCGCATCCCTGTTAATGCAATTGTGTTACTTTTTTTTTCCGAGCCAACATAAAAATTCCATGTTCCTTAATTCATTCACTGTGCCCGCGCTAACTCCATTCCAGTGCACCCACATTTTAACGGCACATCCGATTTTTAAGCCGGAGTATCCGTGTTTTATTACTGGAAAATTAAAGCGGATATGTGTCATTCCCTTCCATTTTATTAGTTTTGCAGGGAAGGAAACCTAGCGGCCGCGCAATTATCAGAAACCGCGAAGCAGAGTTGGGGATGTTTTGGGGCTTTTGTAAAATGGGTCATTGCCAACTTACAGAAATTTCGATTACGTCCATTAAAACGGGTTGAAAGGAATGAACAATTAACACAGATCCCTAACATGAAATGGAATGAGATGCTCTGATGATTAGAGGGTAAAAGGGAGCAATAAAAAGGCTACGTTTCAACATCCGCAGACGCTTTCAACTGTGTACGCTTTTCCAAAATAAAAAGTTATGGAGAGAAGTGTCCGAGCTCGCTTCCCTTTTTATCCCCTTCCTGTTTTCAGCCTCATTAATTTAGCCATGGCTTCCGCCTCACAGCTTGCTCGCATTTTAGTCCTTTAGGTCAAAAAACAGTTTTAGTGCTTAATCCGTCTAAGGAGAATTATATACAGTGAAGCATGCCCATTTCGGAACCTGTAAATCTCAGAATCTACCCATTTTACCGCAATAAAGTGTATAATGTTATTTTTTGCTGAATAAACGGAAACTGTGGAATCAAAGTTGTGTGCCGCTGCTAATAACGGAAACAACACTCTTTAAAGTAAACAGTTTGTACTTTCACACGTGGGCTTCTTTGCTATAGACTGAGAGGGTTTGTAGGGTTTTTTATTTTCCTATTCATTTAACGTAAGTGCCCTTACAGTGACCTTCTCTACATCACATTAACAGTGCATATTTTATAAGTGGCCAAGGAGAACAGGAATTTTGTGATCAATAAAGTTGCTTAAAAACGTGGCACTGGGAACCGTCCTTAAGGGTACGCGCTACTGAAAAAATGAGGGAATAAGTATATTTTTTATTATTTTAGATGTGGTGCTTTTACAATCGTGAACTTTTTCCATATCATGTTTATGAAGGCACTCGTTGGAATTCTGTATCCTACCTAAAAATAGTTTGAAGCTAGACCCTGATACACAACTCTATCTCATCATACAGCTTTGATATCAATTATCCGCTAATCTTTTTTTTTTTTTTTTTTTTTTTTTTTTAATTTTCAGATACTGGAAATCATTTTTCTTCCAAACAGTTTGACATAATTTAATGAAATGTCCATACTGTCAAAGCATATAGAAGGTTGGAATTGTGCATTGATTTGATTCTGTTTAAGAAAATAAACAAATAATTGCACTGCACATTTGAAAAAAATTAAAAAATACATTTTAATTTCAATTTAATTATTTGTTTACATCAGAAACAGTATTCACCAAAAACAATTCACAGTTTCACAAGTTGAATTCTGATTGCATATTAAGCTTGAAAAATATACACAAACTTTGGTTTTGAGCAAGTAATATAATTTCCCATTGATTTTTTACTTTAATTCAATTATTTATAATTTTGATTATTATTATTATTTATATACTATAAATATATATTATTATATAATATATAATTACTATATAACTATATAATATATATTATTTAATTAATATACTAAACTATATTATTAATTAATATTAACTATATTAATATAGTTTAGTCACACAGACATATATCACAACACACGACTGTATGTAGTAAAAATAGTTATTCGGATATGATTACAATTTAGTAGACCGTGCACTTAAATGGCAAAGTTAAAATTATCGTAATAAAGGAATAAGAGAAATAGCGTGTGAGAGAAATAAAGTTACATTTTAATTACAGAAAAACTCAGGTGTATGACAGATCACTTCATAAGTGGCTTGCGGGCAATAATGGTGACAGGCTTTGAAGAAATACATGAACTGCATTGGGAATGGTTTGTTCATGCCCGTTTGAAGAATATGCCTATTTCCAGATATATTCTGCAGGCCCAAATTCTCAAATTGGCGCTAAAACTAAATAAGCTGGAATTAATAGTTTCTAATGGATGGTTAAGTAAGTTTGAGAAACAGGCGCAAATGTATTTGAAATCAAATGTGTGGGGAAGCGATGATGTTTCCGAGTGACAAGAAAAACTGAAAACATTACTTTAGAGAAATTTCATCCAAGCGATGTAGACAATGAGGACGAGAAGGTTCGTGTTTAAGGCACTTGCTATAAAACTGCTCTCTTTGAGCGGAGGAAAATGTGTAGGTGGCAAGATGTCGAAAGAACGCCTCACTGTTTTTCTTTGTTTTTAAGATACTGCAGAATGTTAGATTTTTTTTTATTATTTCATATCTAAACAACATGGAAACCTGTCCAGAATGGGGGGGGGGGATGTTGAGACCAAGTCAATCCCGTCTTGAACAGACTCCACTGCATATGGTGGTTTAAGAAAATTCGCCCTTCTCTGAACTTTGCGGTTTAGCCCCATACGCTTTTCCAGGTGTCAAATTTTTGAGCGCAAGTTTTTGGGAGGGACTTTGATTTATGGCATATTAAAGAAGGGGAAAAAAAAAAAAAAGAAAAAGAGGTCTCTTGCTAAAGTACACGTTCAAGTAACTTAGCACCATACTAGATGGTCTCAGATGCTAAGTGTAACTATGTTGAAATGTCCACATTGGATGTCAAAACCCAGAAGAGGCCTTAAGTCTAGTCAATGTAGCTGGATGACGAAGTATAAGGTGGGGCCATGACCGAGTAATCGTAGTACTCGCTCCGTTTGATCCCAGCGGCCATAAGTGGAATTCATGGCCGACGGAGAGACGCTTAGGCAGGTTTCTTCGGGAACCCCTGTTTCCCCTGCCATTCAATTGGACGTTGCTCCATCATCATTTTATATCATCAGCCTTATGTACTCTGCCGATTCTGAAATGGATGAATATAACGCCTGTGTGCGGAACTCCAGTTTTATCTCATTCTGTTTTATCCTATCCTATTCTATTCTTTCCCAAAGTGTCCTGTGATGAAGAAAATCAGAAATGAAAACGGACATTAAACATCATTAAAAAATTGAACGACACATAAATCTGAAGAAAAAAAAAACAACAAAAATATTCATTTCTGAACAATTCCAAGAATTGGTGTTGAAGTAGACCTACAAGTTCTCCAATTATTCAAAAAACAACTAAATCAAATGTATAATGTACAATTTAATATTCATCAAAATTAAAACACAATACGTTTGAAACCCTTTAAGGATATTTGGAACATGTTAATTTAAATATATGTGTACATTAAGCCGTTCTTGCACATATTCTGTCTACTTCGTATGTAATATCCACTTCTCTTCCAAACCCTCTCTCTCTGTCCACGCTAGAAGGCTTTGTTACCTGTGTAATGTTTCTATAGGTTGGGACAGGCAAAGGAGTTTTCGAGAATAATGTGACGTAATCTTGTCTAGCATGGTCGGTTCTCCTCCTATTGTCCGCTGGCAGAACTTGCTTCAAAAGGGGTAAGAAACGCTTATGCCTATCTTCAAAATTGGGAAGATCGAAGCTTTCTCTGTTAATCCAACCCAGTGACTTCGGTAATATGGAGGTTTGTTAAAACTTATTCATGGTTTTGAAAAAGCTTTATGCTGGTTTTAAGTTTCTTCATCATTTAACTATAATAACTTAAACTATGATGTAAAGTTTTAAACTTGTATTCTACATGGGATATTGAATTACTTTTTCAATGTTGAAGTTATGTTGCTGAGTACATCATTGTACGTAAGCCACGTTGAACATGTTAATCAAGTATTTCTTATTGTTAAATAAATCAAAATATTTTATCTTGTCTGATAGTCAAAATTTATCTTTCTCCAGCCACATCCTGGCGATTTTCCTTCCGGCATACTTCCTAATTCAAATCTTGTCTAGGCTTCAGTAGGAGGGTGTTGAATATTATAAAGAATTGCGTAGCAGAAATGAAGAACAAGTTATATTTCGTAAGAAAAAGGTGGATGCAGTTACCGAAATTTTAGCTAAATTATCTACAGTACATTGCTTTTATTTTAATGAAAATATTTGTAATTGCATTCAAAGAAAATCTTTTTATTTCATATATTATGGTATTAGATTTTTTTTATTTATAATTACGAATTATATAAAATTAAATATTAGATTTACAGGAAATGAATGCCAGTTACTATATTATTAGTTTCAATTGCACAATGTTAAAACATGTATAAACTTTGTAGTTGTGATTCTCTGTATTTCAAAGTTTACACATTATCTAGTTTGTGTTACTATTATTGTAATGAGATTATGTTTTATTTTGTTACACTAAGCCTCTTATTGTTACATTATGAAGCATGGGATTTGCACATACGAGTAGCTCTATCTCGGGGACAGTGTTACGCAAACTGCTCCAAGTGTTTGGGAAGAGAGAGACACTTCGAGTACACGTTGTTCAGCGATGGTTCGAAAAACTTCTTAGTTGTAGATTTTGGTCTTGAAGATGAGAAATGTCGAAGACGTCTCAGTGCTGTTGAGGAAACTATTGAAACAAAAGGCTTTGCTAACGAACCTTCAGCAGAACTGCAGCGCCATCATTGTGTGTTAAAATTTTCTCATTTATATTCAGCTGTTAAAGCACGCCTTAAGTATTTTGCAGTCAATTCAGAAACATCAAAGAAATTTCGCTTCGTCGACCTGTACAGAAATGAAAATTGCCCTATTTCTTTACTAAGCTCATTCCTAGAGTTACGTTTTTAATTTCACAAGCTGTCGGTCAAGAGTTTTTTTTTATTTCAAAACAAAAAAATTGTGCCGTGTTGCTGAGTAACTCCTATAGCTTTCGGGTGATGAGGTCAAAACCGTTTCACTTCCAACTTAACAGTTAAACTTAGACGCAAAAATGGAATCTTTAAATAAAACGTCCACTTTATTCATTGCCACAAAAAAGATACGTGTTTTTGTAACTTAACGTTTAATACTGTGAAAGTCAACTTTCCACTGACAAACCTTGAGGAAGCCACCCAATTTCAAACATCTAGTTCCTAAGAAAAGAGAGAATACCGAGCGCCGGCCTAGGGCCGTCTTTCTGCTGGCCCAAGAGAACGGAGAAATAAGCAGGAGAAAGGCTAGCTCATATTGGAGGAAGAGAAATATAAATCTTTGAAGTTGTAAGTTTAAAACGTAAAATTTTCCGGACTGGCCCATGAACTTTGCAAATGCGCTCATTGCGTAAAATAAAATTAAACACTTACCGGGTATAAATCACTGTTTCCATATATATTTTATTTTAAAAGTTTACCACGAGAAGGGAAAATGGTAAATAATTAAGACATTTTCTATGGGGGGATGGGACCATTATGCCTTATTGAAGGGCGTCTATCTTGGAGAATACTGAAAAAGTATTTCTTCGTGTTTGATACTTCATTTTCAACTTATGTTCTACACACAGGGCTATTGTGAAAGAACTATTTCCACATATAAATTATTAACCCCTATAAAGTTGGTGGTTAAGGCAGAAACCTGTGTTATAAACACTTGTAGCGTTACCAGTCGCTTATTAAGGAATAAATATTTCCTAAGGAAGTCTTCGGAATAAAATACAAAACCTTCATACTGTTAACTTATTTTTATATTAGGGCATAGTGTACGCATGCACTTATTATTTTTTTATTCTTTACTACAATACACATTAACAGATGTCCTAACCTAAAAACCTAATAACTACTTCTAAACTTGCATACCGGAAACAGCTAAAGAAATTAGACAGGCAGGCAGGCAGGCAGGCAGGCAGGCAGTCAGACAGACAGACAGACAGACAGACAGACAGACAGACAGACAGATAGATAGATAGATAGATAGATAGATAGATAGATAGATAGATAGATAGATAGATAGATAGATAGATAAGGGTGGAGGGAGAAACTATGTTAACGATTTTTAATGTTTAATAATTTAATAATGCTTTCTGTGTACTTTCACAGTTAATAAACATATTTTACATGTCTAATGCTGTTAATACAGCCTATACAAGTTGTTTATTGTTATTCCATTATATCTTGGAACCCAGACCGTTTTGTTTCGGAATTCATCGGCGGCGATACCTCCGATGCAAGATTTTATCTGTGTCAAGCTATTTGTATTTCTCCTGGATATCTGCTATTGTAGCTCTTACTCTGGTAATATATTCTCTGTGCGGTTCTTTTTCTAGTCCGCTAGGTGTTATTATTCGCTTTTTTGCTCATTCTTTTTTCCGGTGGCGTGTCAGTTTGTTCTACTGCTGGGGTTTTCTAAATCTTCTAAAATTTGTTACTGGATTATGTATATTTGCTAACTATAGATGTTTTAGTCTTTCGGGTCGTTTTAGTTCACTCCCTCCTGTGGCTGTATTCTAATTCTTTCTCTAGACGTTGCTGTTTTTTGTTGTTTCTATTACCCTATGGTAATTGGAGATCTTTTTATAATATTCTCATTTATATTTTAGCTGTTTCTTGTAGAATAACCATGACTTGTTGCCTGGGTAAAATACAGGGTAAAATACTCCAAGGCCGCCTCCCCTCCGCACTCACGGCTGTCTTCTTGTCCTTGAGCTTCCAAACAGTAACCCGCCTATATTAGTTCGCTAAGATGGCAAGACAGCTGACTTTAGAATAACGTATTTTTGAGTGTAAATGTTGTTATACACAAATCAGCTCTTCGCATTCGTGAAGAATTTACTCGGAAGTTTCCTGGGCAAGTATTTCCTTCCAGAACTGCAATTCACGATCTTGTGAATAAATTTGATATTACTGGCTCAGTGCAAATAAAAAACACGCGAAAACCTACAGTTTTAACAAAGACAAATAAGAGGAAATTGGCGCCAATTTTGACCGCTCTCCGATAAAATCATTACCAAATTAGCGTAAATTGAGGTTTCAGTTATCTTCTACACATACAGCAACAAAATTATTAAAACACGTTGGCACTGTCTACGGTAAGGTTATCCCGTAGCAGGTGTGCTTTATTGTGAGTGGTTTCTTTTATCAATGCCTAAGGGGTTAATTTACCCATAGCTTGTGTTCTATTCAGAAAGGCTTGGTTCCACCAAAAAGGTTCTGTCGGAGTAAAGGCACGGCTGGCTGTGGCATGGCCAGCTGTCGAGACGTAAAACAGCTGCGAGCGGTAAGAGCATGTTTCAAAAGACGCGTAGTTTTTTTCCGTACCTATTTCAGCTATTCATGCATACATCTGGGGTATCAGGAATTCGTAGTTCAAATTCTGGCCACGACTCGATTTTTTTAAACCTGATTCTTCGTTTCCAATAATGGAAAAGTTAAAGAGGAAGGACAAATGAAAACCACATTAAATAAGCGCGGGTCAAAGCTTTGACAGTATGAAGTAAGTTCTTCTGCGTTCCTGGTTCGCGTTGTCGTCTGTGATGGCAAGTGGATTCTTCCTGACAATCGCAAAGGATCTTCACAGTACGTCCAAAATGGGGGGGGGGGGAATCGGCAAAATTTTATTTATAGCAATAATAACTAAGAGCTAAAAACAGCACTTATTGCTGTACTAATGACCTTGAAGAGCACTAATGCAATGTTATTCCTAATTAAGCTCAACATGAATATGTATCTTTAAAAATATAACCTAGCATTTAGGAAGATATATTTAAAAAACTCATTTTACAATGACATATGCACTATTATACTCGAAGAATGGCTTATAAAGTACTACTACTACTACCACTACCACTACCACTACCACTACCACTACCACGACCACGACCACGACCACGACCACGACCACGACCACGACCACGACCACGACCACGACCACGACCACGACCACGACCACGACCACGACCACGACCACGACCACCACGACCACGACCACTACCACTACCACTACCACTACCACTACCACTACCACTACCACTACCACTACCACTACCACTACCACTACCACTACCACTACCACTACCACTACCACTACCACTACCACTACCACTACCACTACCACTACCACTACCACTACCACTACCACTACCACTACCACTACCACTACCACTACCACTACCACTACCA
Organism: Metallyticus violacea; assembly: GCA_030762175.1. NCBI lineage: Eukaryota > Metazoa > Arthropoda > Insecta > Mantodea > Metallyticidae > Metallyticus > Metallyticus violacea. Next base: position 41,833,436 of record CM060833.1, read on the forward strand.
CTACCACTACCACTACCACTACCACTACCACTACCACTACCACTACCACTACCACTACCACTACCACTACCACTACCACTACCACTACCACTACCACTACCACTACCACTACCACTACCACTACCACTACCACTACCACTACCACTACCACTACCACTACCACTACCACTACCACTACCACTACCACTACCACTACCACTACCACTACCACTACCACTACCACTACCACTACCACTACCACTACCACTACCACTACCACTACCACTACCACTACCACTACCACTACCACTACCACTACCACTACCACTACCACTACCACTACCACTACCACTACCACTACCACTACCACTACCACTACCACTACCACTACCACTACCACTACCACTACCACTACCACTACCACTACCACTACCACTACCACTACCACTACCACTACCACTACCACTACCACTACCACTACCACTACCACTACCACTACCACTACCACTACCACTACCACTACCACTACCACTACCACTACCACTACCACTACCACTACCACTACCACTACCACTACCACTACCACTACCACTACCACTACCACTACCACTACCACTACCACTACCACTACCACTACCACTACCACTACCACTACCACTACCACTACCACTACCACTACCACTACCACTACCACTACCACTACCACTACCACTACCACTACCACTACCACTACCACTACCACTACCACTACCACTACCACTACCACTACCACTACCACTACCACTACCACTACCACTACCACTACCACTACCACTACCACTACCACTACCACTACCACTACCACTACCACTACCACTACCACTACCACTACCACTACCACTACCACTACCACTACCACTACCACTACCACTACCACTACCACTACCACTACCACTACCACTACCACTACCACTACCACTACCACTACCACTACCACTACCACTACCACTACCACTACCACTACCACTACCACTACCACTACCACTACCACTACCACTACCACTACCACTACCACTACCACTACCACTACCACTACCACTACCACTACCACTACCACTACCACTACCACTACCACTACCACTACCACTACCACTACCACTACCACTACCACTACCACTACCACTACCACTACCACTACCACTACCACTACCACTACCACTACCACTACCACTACCACTACCACTACCACTACCACTACCACTACCACTACCACTACCACTACCACTACCACTACCACTACCACTACCACTACCACTACCACTACCACTACCACTACCACTACCACTACCACTACCACTACCACTACCACTACCACTACCACTACCACTACCACTACCACTACCACTACCACTACCACTACCACTACCACTACCACTACCACTACCACTACCACTACCACTACCACTACCACTACCACTACCACTACCACTACCACTACCACTACCACTACCACTACCACTACCACTACCACTACCACTACCACTACCACTACTACTACTACTACTACTACTACTACTACTACTACTACTACTACTACTACTACTACTACTACTACTACTACTACTACTACTACTACTACTACTACTAGTAGTAGTAGTAGTAGAGTAGTATATTTATTTACAAAAGATACTTTTTATAAATCTAACTCATGCATATCGCACGGGTCCTGAAACCGTACGTGCTTTCCCAATGCACTAGGAAATACATGAAATTGCAAAAAGCAATTAATTTTTTTAAACACGTAATGAAATAAACATAAAAGAAAAAAAAAAAAAGAGAGTGCAAAAGTAAATAACTTGCAATCTCTCACCTATGTGTATAATTAATTCCAAAATAATCGTGATTCATATTCCCCCATCCCTCTTCCCAGTTATCTGCCTTGATTTGAGATGTCTCACTTTATTTAAAACTTTACCTACTCACTCCTCTTCCTTCTTACCTGCCAGCAAAGTACAACACCCCCCCGCCCGGTAAACCAAAGTAGTCAATGGATATCATTTTCTCCATTCTTTTGTCCCCTTGCAGTACGCCAGAATATGCTCCCAAGACTCTCTCCGCACATACAGGGCAGATTCTCTTACTTTCTCTCTCTCTGTCTGTTACTTAAGTCATCCACCACTAGCCTTACCTAAACCAAACGATTGCAGAGTTTGGCCACAGTAAACATGCCCTCATAGGACAGATATCCGCGTTTCTCTCCTTATCCTGAGTTCTAACTATTTGTGATCTTTGACTTAGACTTGCTTCAGTAATGAGGAAAATGACTTCATCTGCTATATAAGGTTGAATTTGCTTGTATTCTTAGGAGGAAATCCATCATTTGTTAATTTTTTCAGCCTTTGTGGAGTGCTAAAAACAGCTTCAGAAACCGCCTTTGATTCTATATTTTTCCTTAAGCCGTATTTTGGAAGCAAATGCCACTTTAGAAGCTCTTTTTTCAATACAGGGCTAACTGTACACCTTGACTATTTTCTTGCACTCTCAAATGCCAGCTCCCTTTAAGCTTTAGACGAAGATTCAATCTGAGATACAGGTTTGCAGACAAGAGAAAACTTAATCCCACGTATCCAACAAAAGTTTTAAGAGCTATGTCGTGCTTCCTGTCTCACACACACATTACAGCACAGGCTATTAGTTGCTTCACACTAGCAAAATGAATAAACAATTTTATTCCATGGTCTCAATGATGATCAAATTGGTAAACTTTAAGAATTGTGTGAGTGGTACGTAATACGGCAAGAAGCTAATAATTATTATTTAAAAAATCATTTTGTGAACTGGTGAGGCAACTTTTAAACTGAATGGGAAAGTGAACAGGCAGGCACGTTTTATATTACACATTGAAATGGAGGGACTATAAGTAGAAGTTTTTGCTAATTGGACTTTTTGTTGTTTGGCTTTTAGCCGGACTGCTAATTCTGAAAATTACCTTGACATGCTGGTTGAAGCGGACATCTGCAACCAACTAGAGAAAATGTAATATAACAAGATGGTGCACCTCCTCAATAAGGACATATTGTGAGAGACTTCTTAAATGATACATTCTGCACATATAATCCCAATGTATTCTTCAGTGTGAAGACGGAGATAATGGAGAAAAAATCAGGATATGGAGCATTTAAAGGAACGCGCTGGGTGTGACTTCATCACATTATTATCCCAGGACATTACATCTGTGCTAAACAGATATTACCTGTGCAATGAAAATAAAGGACGACACTTTGGGTACCGAAAATCGGTGTGCAGACTCCATGTTATCATGTTGTATGCAACAATTTGTTTGTAGTAATTTGTAATTAATTTGATATTTAAATACAATAATCTACTCCATACTGAAATACAAAATTGATAGGTGATTGGTGGCCCATGCTGTATATTAATAAGGTCCTCTTCTTGCTGATTTCCTTGCCAGCAGTATACAGTGCAAATGGCTAGATACTCGTATTTGACTGTAGAGTAATGTTTTTTATATGCAAACGTTATATTTTAAACAAGAATCAGTTGTGTGCGTGCGAAATTTAGTCAGAACTTTCCTGATCAATGACTCCTTTGCAGTTTGCAATTCGCTTTTTGTGAACATATTGCGGTCTACTAGTTTTAGTTCTGTGCGAAAGAAGATCACGAACGAAAACGTGCCGTTTTGAACAGGATATCAACAACAAAATAAAATAGGTTAAAAAGAAAGAAAAGATAATAAAAATAAAAATTATTAACAACACATAAAATAGAAACAAGTCACGATAGAGATGATACACACACACAATTGGATTCAATCTATTTTTTCCTCCAACTCCTCTCCCTTTTATCAGCCTTTTCAAACTTGGGCTGTTTCACTTTTATCAGAAATTTACCTAATCCCTCCTCCCCCTTTTGAATATGGTGGGCGTGGCTACCGCAGTTCTTAATCGAAACGCAGGACTGTGAGAGGAGAAATTGTAAGTTGCTGCATTTTACTATTCACCATTTCAGGTGAAATAGTACAATGAGGAAAAAGTTGCGGAATTTGAAATGTTCTATCCAGAACTTCTTTCCTTTCCTGTAATAATACACCTCGGTCGCTTCCCGTTTGAAGGATTACGGCTGAAACTTGGCAGACGGCAAGTTAAAGAAGAGTAAAATTAAAAGAGACACAGAGAACAGAATCCTTGCCTTTGCTCACTGAAGGTCATTTCATTTGTCGCCACCCGTTTCATTAAGCCCTTTCTCCTCGCTAGTTAATACAAAGAGTTGCAAATCACGTAGTTACAAGCGCGGAAGAAAGATGAGGGGGGAGGTTTTAAGGCCCTAGGGCTGCGTTTAGTTAGTACAAGGACGGGAGCCGGAAAGTCGCCTTTAAAAAACACGCCAGGCACAAGTAAAGCTCTTCTGTAACAACAATCAAGTCTCGTGGAACCCTTTTTTCCTATGACCCACTCTTAAGTTCTTTACTGCGATACCTTCTCCAGCGCGCAGGGGTGCACAAACTGCCGGAGCTCTTGGAACTTAAGACTGATATCTAGTCGCAAAATTTAAATCACTCATGCTCAAAGTAATTTTTAACATCTTTGTTTAATGGCGTGTTCCGTTGCAGAACTGGGCCAATACTTGATGCCTGAGTGAACCTTTCCAGATTTTCACATACGACACCTAACACCATTTCTGAGTTATTTCAGGCTAAGAGTGCAATAAATAAATAAAAAAAATGCTATGTTAGGATGAATTCAAGATTAATATTTGTTATTGATCGTTGTATATTGACTTTTTATTTCCTACTAAATTAATTTTACTTTTTTATACTTATATAGGTACATCTTCATGATTGACTTGTATTTAATTAAGTTTACATGTATTTAATTAGGCTTACATTTTTAATTATGTTGACAGGTGTTTAATTAGTTTAGCATGTATTTTAAATATTTAATTATGTTGACATGTATATAATTATGCTACCATATATTTAATTAGGTTAAAAGTATTTAATTATGTTAATTTCACTATTTCTTTACTGCCACAGGGCGTAAGCCTAATTGCAGATTGAATAAGCCAATCTTAAGTATGTTTATGTACGACCGCTACGGGTGGCTGAGGTTAAAGCGCGGACTCGAGAGCGGGAGATCTGGAGTTCGAATCCCGCTAGGGCCATTCTCCATGACTGAGGTTTTTTTCAGGTTCCTCAGACCTCATAAATGGCAAATGCCGGGGAGGTACTCTAAACTTAGGCCTGGAACGCTTCTTTCCTTAAAAAAAAATCCTTTCCCAATATATCATTTCATGTATCACCAGTGTGCACCGCCTGTGGTGCCTCAGTAGTAAAAACGGGCGTTAAACACAATTAAAAAGTCTCTTAATGTACAATGTTTCACACAAAAGGGAATGCAACTATGCAAAATGTCTAAATATATAATTTTGCTTTTATGCAGATTAATTAAATTCATTTCTTTTAGATTCATATAGCGAAGCTATTTTGTCCTACTTTCACTTAAAATGTTCATCACTTGACTATTTATATGACTCTACACATGGGTAAAAATCATCTCTTAAATATTAAAGTTTGGTTTCTGTATCACATATGAATATTCAAATTGTTCTTTACTGCTGTAGATGTTACCAATCAATTTTAAACAGAAGCTTAGAGACATTGATAGATGAAAGGAATCACAAGAAGATTCAAACAAATAAATAAAAAGAACATGTTCTCGTGTAATAATCTATTTATATTTAAAACTACAATAAAACGAAACAAAAAGTGAATTTTTTTTCTAAAATGGCACACAATTAATAAAAAAATTATGCTGATAGTTTGTCTCTATTGTGTTTGGAATACTAGTATGCAGTTTTTCCCCCCCAAAAGTTTGAAAAATGTAATGCAAGGAACATTTTATTAGATGGCACATAAAAATAACAAAATAATTTGTTTTTCGACAAACATTTTATCCATTTTTCTGAAATTGTATGACTTATTAATGCATGCTTAAAGAAAATGAACAAATTGGTCAAGACATGTACAATTTTTGGTTTTCACAGGTAGCCCCCTTAACTTAATTTCCGATGCTTACACATTGCTATTTATGATTTACTTAACTACTTACATCTTCACAATTGATTCTTATGGCCCACTTATACAGTTCCATTACTCAACAGTATGGATCATATAACTAATTATAGGTATATACATATTATTGTAGTTTTTAAATTAATACTATCCCCGAACTTTAATAAATACTTATTTCGTATACAGCAGTTCGTCTTGTTGAAGGGGAGGGGAATGTGAGCTTAATCGAAAAATACGGAAATCTGTACAACTAATTTTCTTAACTTACCGTATCGTCCGTCAATTTTTCTGAACTTTACTATCAGCATCTGATGTCCATTCTAATTTTATGAAGTAAAACAATGACAGCAATAAAATGTCATCTTGTTCAAAAATTGCATGAGGTCTTTGATAGTTAAATAATGTCCTGTATTTTTGTAATAGAAACACCAAAGTCATTACTCATTAGCTAAGTTAATCACCACTTCACCATTTCCACATCAGCTAGAAACTTCGCCTTCTCTCAACTCATGGTGAAGAAATTTGGAGCGAAACGCTGACTTAAAACTTCAAGATTACTGTATTATGAATGGTCAAAATGGTTAACGAAGGGATGGTTGAAGAATTAAATACTCCTCTCCAAAGTCAATGCACCACTGTCATCTTCCTGGTAAGTTGAATATGGTGTCGCGGAACTATTGCTTGTGAGTACTACGCCATTACTCGTGGTCAACTGCCTGAATTTTCTCGTTGTTGCCGATTTTTTCCCCTATAAGCGAAAGTTCTTTGTGTTGTGGAATAAGGCAAAATCAAACAGCGAGATCCGGTGAATATGGTGGGTGCAGCACAACAATGAACCCCAGCGATGTCAACTTTGCGGTTGTAGTTGCTGGTTTGGGGTCGGACATTGTCATTTGGAGGAACACTCCTGTCGTCCACGTCCTCTTCACCGTTGCTGAATCCTGCGGCTAAGCCGTGTAAGGTCTCGCAGTACACCGCGCTGTTGACAGTTGTTCCTTGAGGAAGCCCCTCCATTAGCAGTAAGCCTGAAGTGTGCCAAAACACTGCTGTTTGCTCGCGGATGGAACATCACGAACTTTCTTGGACTGGGAATTCCCTGATTACTTCCACTGCATGGATTAAACTTTCTCTTCTGGTGTGGTACTGACACCATGATTCGTCACCAGCTTCTCCAAAAATCCGTCATCCTCATAATGCATTTTCAGTAGCCGACGACAGACTTCAACCCTTTTGTCCCTCTGTGCCTGCATAAAACCGCATGGAACCCATTATGCGCAGGCCTTTTTCGTATTCAAACCGTCGTGAATATTGGTGTCAGGGTTGCCGAGCGTGTGACATTCCAGTTTATGAAAGGTTATGGGCCTATCAGCCATAATCAATTTAGACATAACCTCAATGTTCCAGAGAGACCGCGATATATACTCACGTTCTTGTGTGCAGATTCCCTGCCGCTGGCGAACCTATTGACCCAGTTGTAAACGGACTTCCATGCAGGAGCTTCTTAACTGCATATAGCCGTTAAACGACAATGAATTTCTGCAGTTTTGAAGCCTTCCTTCCACAAAAATTAAACATCTTTCACCGTTTTTCTCTACTTTACAACAAACGAACACCACCTTTCCACACGCACACTGCTTACAACCGCCATCTTGCGTCTACATGTGTCAGTCAGTGTCAGTCCATCGCCCTACAAATGGACATGCCCATAGATTGCGTAGCATTCGTAAAATATCGCTATGGAAATATTTCGGACGTCCTTCGATCATGCTTTCCGAGTTTTATCGTTATGCAGTAGTTTCGAACAAGGCTGTTTCTATAATAATAATAATAATAATAATAATAATAATAATAATAATAATAATAATAAAACGCACAGATGGAATTTTAGCTCGGTTTTCACGATTTATTGTCCGAAGATCTGTTACTTGAAAGGCACATGATGCAGTTTCTACTGTAGTTTTTCTTTTAATTTATTTTTAAACTTATACTATTTTCCTTCACTCGTGTTTACAGTTTTCATAAAAGTTTCTTTCTTTCTTTTTAATTTTTTTTAAATTTGATACAATCGTATATTAAATTACCTACTGTTTGTTCACTAGCTCTACAAATAAACACATATTGCACTATTTTTAAACATGAAGCAATGCAAGTAGGGTTTTAACTTCTCGTGTTTGGTCACCAATGCTATCAAATTTGGTGTCAGTTACATTTTCATTTTTATTATATCTTTGATGCTTGGAAAGAACGATTTAGTTAAATAATCCTGGAAAGTTGATTCCCATTCTTTTTCTCATTTCTCTTCACCCATGGTTGCCAATTGATTCTTTAAAGGACTAAACGGAATTTTTTAACAAGTTTGTCTCCATACCTACCTCGCCAGATACTCTGCTGTTCGTTGCTATAGTTTCCGATAAGGTAAGGTAATTAAAGGATGTGAAACACTGTGCTTACTATTATAACTGTGAGTACATAGTAAAAAGTACTCGCAGATAAAATCTTAAAATCAATGACAGAGTTCCCTATTAGTGTACTAAAAGAAACACAATTGTACACTTCGTCTGTAACGATAATATTCATTAATCTAAATTATAAGCTATCTTTATTTCTGAATAACATAACATCATTTAATGTCTGAGGCAATACCTTCACTGCCTCTTTATTATTTTCTTGATAACGCTCTAAACTATTGGTGATCAATCTTCGTGTAAGAGCAGTCTTCGTTACTTGCGTGAGAGAGGTAGACTGATAGAAGTAGAGAGAGGTGAAACTGTATCGCTCGACGAGGCGGTTCCCGCTGCTAATAGCAACTACAGATACTCAGCTGTGACTCTTGAAGGAATGATCGGAAAACGAGCTTATGTAAAGCGGCATCAGCGTCCCCAACGGCTTGTTTCAGTAAGCAATGGGAGCATGTATGTTTATTTCTTGAATGTGAAGGAAAGGCATCAAATTTAGTGTGTTACAGGATTCTAACATATGTGAGAAAGATACTAATTAAATTAATGCTCAAAATTCCCTAAATAACTCTGTTTACCATGCGAAGCATATGCGCGCTATAAGGATTCCGACCGTGCAGCAGAAGTCGAAAAACTGAAAGACACTTTATTTACTTCTATGTTTGAGGAGGTAATATATTTATATTCAAGTATAACTAAATGCATATATAGTTCTATTGTTGTTATTATTAAAGCTATTATTATTGTTCAGCCTATTATGTCTATCATCATCATTGTACTATTTTCAGACAAAATCGCCTCTGCGAAATTGTAAAGCAGGAATAAGCTTCTTGAATTAATTGGAAATTTCCTCAATCACGTTTAAATCGCCTTCATAGAAAATTTGTTATGTTTGATTCAACATAAACCTGTGAACAGTTCTTTTCTGCTATGAACAGAAACCAGGGAATAGGAATATATCTGATTGTATTACGAATTTAAAATCTGCTCTTAGCATAAAGCTTAATTAATTCTCCAGATATTGCATTTATTTTATACGGTAAGAAGTTTGGAAGTGAAATATCACTCATCATCGGTGCTACATTATATATACAAGGGTTAATAAACATGCCATGGTAACTATTTCTTTTTTTTTTTTCTTCTCAACAATGCCCCAACACAGAAAATGTACTACATACATTTGAAATTGTACTACAAGTACCCACATGGGTACAGATGAATGAATCTTTGGTAAGGAAGCATGACATTTTGAAATCAATGTTTTAATTTCATACAATCTGTATGACATAATTTATAGTATCGCACAACAGTTTAACATTCTTCAAAGTTGTCTCCTAGGTTCTCGATGGGGAAGACTGAAAATATCTATCAGCTGCATAAGTATCGTCGATCGGTGGCTACCTCACGCCCAAACGCAGTTACGAGTTTGTTGGCATGCATTTCCACGCAATGGCTTCTTCACTTTGGGAATAAGATCGGGAGAACAGGGAGGGCATGGCAACGCTGTATGAGATGTAATTACTGCACGACGAAGATGATGCAACAATAACAAGTAGTTCTGTACATTTACAGTTCTTCCTTCTTAAACTGGATGAAACACTAAAACACCTTGATTGCCATATGCCAAACTAATCATCAATTTATTGATGACAGATTTTGTCTTGTGTCTCCGTCGTGATCCACATTACGAGATGCGTTCAAGTTCTAAGGTCTCCCCCAGGATTGGAAGTAGGAAGAACATTTGGTTCAGCTTAAAATATGATGGCACTTATTGTACATGCGTGACAGAAATAGCAGCACAGCTACAGTGAGGAGTGTTTTTGATACTTAAAAGAATTGCAAGAACAGCGGGTATTCATTCGTTTTTTTTTTTTTTTTTTTTTCCCACTTGCTTGGCGTGACATCCACTGAAATTCATTGCCAGTTGAGTGAGACATGTAATGACGCCGTTATGAATGTGAAAAAATGTGCGTTCGTGGGTGCGACAGTTAAAGGAAGGCCGAAAGTCGTGTGACAACAACCCGGTCTCAACAGTCGGTGAGACATTATGGTTGCGCGAGTGGAGAAAGTTGTTTTGGAGGATCGCGGACTAAGTGTGGAAGATATTGCCTCCAAAGTTGGCATTTCCGTGAGATTTGTGCATACAACACTGCATGAAGACCTGAAAAATGCGGAAAGTGTCCTCCAGGTGACGCAGGAGTTACTTCGTGAAAATAACTTTGAAGTGGATCCTCATGCTCTCTGCTCACGTGATCTGGCTCGTACCGATTTTTTTTTCCAACAATGAAAACACGCGCTATTGCAGCTGCTACCTTCCAATGTTCAAAAAGGACTACTAAAGAACCTTTCGCAGCGGACGTTGTGAAAAACGTGTACGTCTGCAGGTAGATTACGTTGAGAAGTAACAGAAGTTTTAAATTTTTGGAGAGAAAAAATATCGGATACCTTATAACTTGAACGCACCTCATACAGCTTCAGTTCGGGTTCGTGTGCTCGTGCCAATGTTTCATGCAATGAAGCGGTTTAGCGTGTCGTTTCCTTCACAGAAAATCGTTCTAGATTGATTGACATCGGGCCCACTTCTCTACCTCAGTTAAATGATGTAAGGTCCACTTGGCAGCAACCTTCCGTAAATTTCAGTCCTGCCCACGTTAGTGGGACTAATTCCATCACAGTCCAGCGCTTGACCACAGACTTTCATTGAGAGGTAGGTCGGCTGTTGACTCTCTTCCCTGTATGAAGGGTGCTACCCACCTTGCCACTGTACGAAAGGGTATAGCACGATTGCCCAATGCTTCCCGTAGCTCTGCATGACATTCTGTGCATTGCAGCTGGCTGTTCGACTTCCGTTACTACCATTACGCATCACGACAACTGACATAGCGCGATCAGGTCCAGGTCCGGTGCATTCATACTCCATCTGAAGGCAATATTAAGAAGTTCACGTGGCGTAGTTTCAAATGTATACATTAAATTTTAGGGTTAGCATATTTGTGGGAAATAAAAACTAATTATCATGCCTTCTGAATCAACCCTTGTATATACATTATAACATTATAAATAATTTGTTCCATAGATAGTATAATTAAAAGTTTAATATACAGGAAAATGAGTTTAGTATGTAAAGAAAGGTATCATATTGAAATAGGGAATATACATGGTGCATGTTGTGAACAACAACTAGACACACACACCCCTTCCCAACAAAGGGTTAACTGTGTATCAGACTAATCTTAGAACTAGAAGAGGTTAATAATTCTATAATAAAAGGGGGTTATTTAATCATTCCTTGTCTCTGTTGTGCCTGTAAATGTTATGAAGAAAACATCTAATTACTGGCTACTGTGCTACTTACCTGAAGAAATACATCTGTCTATGCACGGCTCCACAGAGTTGCGGAAGAGCCCGCTTTAGTGACGTCAACAATTTCATTGCCAATGCAGAGAAGACATTTCTGAAATCCCCTGGAATCCCTTTGTCTCTTTAGCCAATTGTAGCTCATTGGGTGACTGGTTAAACCAGACTTTGTATCACGCTCAGAATTATGAGATAGTTGTTTAAGTAATCGAGCACGATAATTTCAACACGAGCGTAATTTCTCTAGAATTTTTTTATTAGTGTTTAACGCCCGTTTTTACTATTGAGGCACCACAGGCGGTGGACACGAATGATAGATGAGAAGAAATGATATATTGGGAAAGGACTTTTTTCAAGAAGGAAGCGTTCCAGGTCTAAGTTTAGGGTACCTCCCGGCATTTGGCATTAATGAGGACTGAGGAGGTCTGGGGTTCGAATCCTATGAGGACCATCCTACCTATCTGAGGTTTTTTCCTCAGTCCTCATAAATGGCAAATGCCAGTGAGTTACCCTAAACTTAGTCCTGGAACGTTTCCTTCCTTAAAAAAATCCTTTCCCAATATATCATTCATGTGTATCATCAGTCCATCGCCTGTGGTGCCTCCTCAGTAGTAAAAACGGGCGTTAAACAAGATTCGGGTACAGAAATGATGAGAAGTAACCTGAAAAGTGTTCTATAGAAAAATAATGGATACCAAGAAATGTGCAGAGTAAGGAATGCATTTCTCACTCAAAAAGACACAAACAACGCTGAGATGACATGTTTTCTATTTCCAGCAATTACATATCATGTAAAAAAAAGGAGTTTTTAAATTGTAAAAAACGTCTAGGTGTGATTTACGTTCAATATTTTAAGAAGTCTTATTTTTTTAGACATTATGCATTAAGTGTGCAGAATTGATATCAGTCGCAGGTGCTATTTAATAATCGCATAATTTTTATATGTCATACTAACCTTAAACTTTTAGAATCTACCTAAGAGAAATCAAACTATTTATTAAAAAAGCAGAAAAAAGTCCCGCCTCATATTTAGAGGTGCCTAAACTGCGGATTCTTTCAGTGATTCTTGTATTTTTGGGCACTCTATATTTATGCAGATAATTATAACCTGCGCTACATAATAAAGCCTATACAGATCCGTTTCATTTTGAAGTTAGAGAGAAATAGACTGTGTAAAAATCATAAAACTGCATATTCTTTTAGACTTGATCGCAATTCGTCCTCATTGCTAGTTGAATCCCCAATACTACCAGTGTGCTAATATGGATGATTTATCGCTGATGCGGCAGACACCACTGCAGGAGGTCCGCCGAGATCTTGGTGAAAAATGTCCAGTTTTGAAACGTGCCGTCCTTCTCCCACATTAGTGTAACATGAATATGATAAAAGCCGGCTCGGAACGAAATCCCCTCGTGTGCACCATCCCGCCCAGGACTGCCGCTGCGTGTTCGCGGCGGAAAGTGTTATGCATATGTTATGAGCAGCGAAATATTTTATGACGTTATCTCCCAGTCGCTTAAGGAACCACTGTCTCAGCCAGAAACCCAATGATTGCCTCTACGTTGAAAGCTATAAGAGCTTAACTCAAGAGGTTTTCTGCGAATGTGGGTCGGATTTTTGCGTTTTCAAATTTTATTCGTGTACATTGTCTCTCAAAAAATGTAAAAAGGAAAGTATAATAAATGTTAATAGTATATTTAGAGGATTCAAAGAAAATTAACACTGACACGATCATTACACGTGACTGGATAAAATATTTTAATAAAACAGAGGAAGAATGCTTAGAATGCGCGCTTAATTAACAATAATAATCAATACTCGTCTTAAACACCAGAAAAAATATAAACCGTCGGCAAAAAGCTCACCTTTTATTGCTCGCAGCTAGTTACTGACATTTCTTCTTTCTATACCTTTGAAACTGTTACTGATGTTGTAGCGGTACATCTTTCTGTTTAGTTGCTTGGTGCCGGAGTGGCATATTTTCCTGGTTCTTTTCCTGTCTCGATCAATTAACATTCACGGACATTCCTTAGTCTAATTTCCAACGGTCGTTTGACGCCACATTCCCTTTCCTACTTGTTTATTGATTGAATGAATGTAGTTATTCAAATTAACATACACACTAATAACTTTACAATTTTCGCACGGGTTCACCGGATCGTGGGTGCCTTTCATAATTCCAAAAAGGACATTACTTTAAATGAATAAGTAAATAAGTGTTACCTCCATTGCTTAACGTAGTTAAAATAATAATGATAGTAATAACTTTAATAATAATAATAATAATAATAATAACAATCTCAATACATACATACATACTACATATACTTTAAATTCAGTTAAGTTACCCCCGCCCTTTACCCCGGTTTTCAGTCTTTTCAGACCTGAGCTGTCTCACCTTCGACATGAATTTGCCTACCTGCTCTCATTCTTCCCTACCAGCAGAGCCCAGCACGCCTCTTGCCCTCTGACAGGGTCGTAAAGAAAGGCGGCAGAAACTTTTTTCTCAACACCTCAGTGCTGCTACAGTTCGCCAGGATATGCGACCATGATTATTCCTCTCCACATAAAGAAAAATTCCTAGTCTATTTTCACCTGAGATTCTGATCTGCTGCTATGCTCCAAGCCTAAACCACGCGAGTCCGGCCCCTGTACTGCTGTACTGCTCCATCCCACAACTAGGTGCTTATTTACGCTACATTAATTCGATACGCGTAAGGAATGAGTTGTATCAGAGTTGCACAGGAAAACGCCATTCTCACGTCTCTGCAATTTCTTTCAGTACATGTTTAGAGCTAATAATTATCGGGTGTAAAAATGACAGTAAATACTTTTTATAAGTATTCTTTATTTATTACTTAAGGGGCTACTTCAGATATTGTTAATAATATGAGAAACAGGAAATATTCGTATTTTCTGCCCACTTTTTGATATACCAAAGGGACAGTGACAACGGGGGAGAATTTCCAGGCATAAAGTGAGGTTAAGGTTTATCCCAGCACTTTACTATCATTTCTTTTTATATTCACTGGATATATTCAACTATCCTGAATTTCTTGCTTTTGTTCATTTCTTTTTTCCGACATTTTGGTAAATTTTACTTTCAAATAAATCAGTGTTGATGGTAATCTCGGCTTAAATTAACATTTATTATGTAATTTTTTGCTCGAGTTGCACGGTGTTATTTTTATTGTTACATGTTTTTTAAATGCTAAAACGAATGCAAGTTAGCTACAACAGTGGCGATTAAATACGCCATATTTTAAGATTTGTGTGTAATAAGCATAAAGTCTATTTTAAGTCGGTGATAAGAGTGAGCAATGACTTACTAATTAGGTGTAATATATTTCTGTATGATTAAAAAGTTTTTTTGGAGTCAATGATCTGACATGACATTATTAACGTTTATTCAAGACATTTACATGATTCTTTTGTCTCAATTGTGTATAACATCTTCATATTTGCCTGTTGCTTGGATTAAAGATTGTTATGCTCTCGTGGGCATGTTTGGTCTCTTTTGTTTTTAAGCTCAAAACCCAATATTTTAAATTATTAAGGTTATTAATTTTATAAAATTCCAGAATTTTGCACATTATATATAGGTATGTACATAGCTGTATATAAAGAATAAATTCTAAATTGCCTTTTACATGTTATATTTTCTCCTTTTTCTTCACATTTGGTGAATAACTATTCCCTACACATAGTGTACTTTCCATTTGTAGAACCAGAAGTTCTCATAAAACAAATTGTCATAAAGCGATCTCCAAACAGGCTACAAAATTACAGAAAAGAAGAAATTGCAGGTTGCCAAATTTGGGATGTATGATGGATGCATTAGGTTGCCAGAGTCAATGTCTCAATTGCTACTGTGGTGGCATATGAAGTGCATGGCTTAGCAATTGCACTTGAAAACATTTCCCTTTTCCCTTTGAATCCTCCTTGATTGCTGTTTTGAAGTTATAAGTGTCAAAAATATAACTTTCTAGTTGACTGTCATCCAAAATTCAAGACTAGCAACAAGATTGACTAATTTGATTAGCAAAAACGTTGCCAGGAGTTTTCAAAGTTTATTTTTCTTGGTAATATACTATATGGTCTCTGATTCACAATACTCTGAAGAGCTCTCATTACTTCGTATTTCGCGACGACTTCATGATGTTCTAACGAAATTCTACTTAGCCATATAACTTTTTAAAGAGAACTAACACATGAATAACTCAGACTTATGTGACACGCTTTGATCTTTATGAGCTGGAAACTCGCAGGTACCGAGATACACGGCCCACATATGCTTGGATAACCAACTATTTACACAAAGTTTTCGTTATTACAGTTCCTACCGTGACAAACAGAAAATCTCCATCACTCTAGCATGCTTGTGTGCTCCTTGAAAATGTACTGTTGCGTTACTAACTAAGCACTTTTTGACGTCACTTGGAATGTCCGCTGTTTTTACACAATTGCTGAACTTTCAATATCACTTCCACACTTGTGTTTGTGATAAAGCTGCTTTTATGCTGCACTGCATTAACTTTTACACTCTTATTTTTTGACCTAGGTTTTTTTTATAGATGTAGTCCGTATTTTCGTAATTCTACTCTCTTAACACATCATGCATGTACTTATCTACTTTTTGAAGGGCTAACTTTCAAATTCTTTCTCAACATCATCTTTGAAAAGGTAATCAACTTTACTTATGTTCAATCTTTTTTTTTTAAATTCCAGAATCATTTTACTAATTTTCCCCTATCGATTTATCCACTGTGGTCCGTTTTTCCCGTTTTCCTGATTTATAAAAATGTATATACCACTTCCTTTTGCCGATTACCGACAGTACAATAATTTATGATTCCTGTGTAGGGCACGTTGTCGATTGTCGGGATTACTCTGCCTGGGAAAGCGAGGTCCAAACAAACGGGTGATTATGCTAATAATATGTTATTCAGATGTTACATTAATGAGAATATACTCTTACCCTCACCAAACTGTCGAATTCGCCCCCTCCCCCTATGTCTCCGATTCACTACTGCAGCAATACTTGGGATAAAGGAACACATCGGAAATGTACTATCTTCTAAGATATCTACCACGCAAATGGCATTGGAAACAGAGGACATCCTATTTCTAATTCCCTTAGAACAAACAATGACGTCTAAAATACGACAAAACAAATAACGGTTAACGTATAAACAATCACTTTGAAATGAGGAGTATCTGGAAAATAAACACAATGTCTATAAGATTCGTTAAAACCCTGGAAAACTTTGGAAGGTGGAGTTATCTCTAGACTCAGATTATCTGTCTTTATATTCTGTCTAATACGTTACTGAAGTCATGTGATAAAGAGGAGAAATTCTAAATGGTAATTTGTTAAGACATGGCGACGAAGAGCCGAATGCAATAAGAAGAATGCGCACTGACTGGGCTTTACATTTTAATCGCGAGAGGACATTTAATTGCAAGACGCTGGCTGCCAGTGTTTTAATTACAACGGGAAATAAATGTTCCTCTATCTTCCTTTCCACTTGCCAGGTCCGGAAAAGAACTGTCGTAACGTATAATTGTCTAGCCCAGAAAGAAGTTGCAACCGCGACACCCGTTTCGGCCGAGTGAATGGAGAAATTTCACAATTCCCTTGAGAATATGGTTTTTATTACCAGGAAAACAACTGTAGTTTTTGACCAGCTTCTATGTGCAAATTAAAATCATGGAGATTTAATAACTTATTAAACACAAACTTACATCCATTCCATTCCCTTCACGATGAACCCTCTCACTACAGGAAGATTATATTCCCATTGCTAGCTTGCTCTGCGCTAGCGAGGCCATCGACCGAAGGAATATACCTATTTCAGTTGTACCGATAAAAATTTTTTGGAAAAATTCTTCAAATTTTCCCCAATCCTTTCTAGGCACCGAAAATGACAACATAAAAATTTGCCTGTGTTAACGCTATAGGGATCGCCATTTTTATTTCTTCTCAACGAAACTGGGAATATAACCATCAATTAACAAATGCAATGAGTTCGTTAAGCAGCAAAAATTGGAAATTGGTGTGTGGAGGTTAACCTAAAGCGAAAATTTAAAAATCGCTCTAGCGGCCGTATTTTTTATTTTTCTTATACTAAACTTGGTATATGTCATTAAAATAAACAAATAAAATTGTTTCGAAAAATGAGCGAAATCAGACTATTAGGAGTGGGCGTTAACCTGAAACCCAAAATTTAAAAATCTCTCTAGCGCCACCAATATTATTTTCGAATGGAAACTCGGTATATACCATATAAATAAAATCAGAAAAAGTGCTTCTGAAAATTAGGGAAATCGAACCATTAGGATTGGGGGTAGATATACCTGAAACCCGAAATTTAAAGAGTGGGGGTTCAACGAAATTTTAAAATCGGACCGAATTCAAATAAAATAAGATAAATAGTTTCTGAAAATCAGGGGAATAGGACATTCAGAGATATGTCTGAAAATCGATATTTAAAAAGCGCACTAGTTTCTCTCTGTTGTTTCAAAATAAAAGGACAAATTAACTCGGCATATAAGCTGTAATTATAACGATGCACACTGCGAAAATAGCAATGTGAAATATTAATCTAATATGCGTTTCAGAATTATGTTTGTATGTAAGAGCGCTCTGTAATAATCCTCAGAAAACTATTTCGTTGCATGTTTTTACTGCAATAAAATTTAAAATAAATTTCAAAGCCACTGAAAGTCGATGGAACGTCGATAGTATATTGTTGCTTGTATATATTTTCTTAGTACATTGAAATAGTTTCTGAAACATGTTATTGTTTCATTGAAAATATGAATATATTCTTCTTAAATACACAATGGAACTCGAAACTTATATTTCAGTGAATGTAAAGATATCAAAGGGTAAATTTATAAACATGGTTAGATTTAAAAATGTTTAAAAATACCCTCACAGTACAGCTTTTCTATCAGTGGTCATATAATATTTCATTTAGTTAATAATAAGCCATTAATTTTTGTAGTTTAATCTCAATAATTATAATAATAATAATAATAATAATAATAATAATAATTATAATAATAATAATAATAATTCTATAAATGTGGTCTCCCTTTAGTAACACGGATTGCGAGAAGTTCATTTTGTTTCCGTAATAAAGAAGTGCGATAACCTTTTTCATTTCATTAATTAATAAGGAACAGTTTGGATTTTATATTCATTTTTAAAGTTATTCAACTTGCTGAAGACTTTGCTTAGTTTAAGCACCTTCTACGTGATGGACTTTTTAAAAATACAGCAGGAGAGCTGAAGATTAAAAGACAGAAG
Source organism: Metallyticus violacea (assembly GCA_030762175.1). NCBI lineage: Eukaryota > Metazoa > Arthropoda > Insecta > Mantodea > Metallyticidae > Metallyticus > Metallyticus violacea. The sequence goes on from CM060833.1 coordinate 41,852,613, forward strand.
ACACACGAGGCATGAGTTTTCTTAATGACAGATTTCCAACACGATGGATTGGAAGAGGGTCCGAGATCATAACTTGGCAGCTATGGCCGCCAGATCTAACACGCTTGGACTTTTTCTTATGGGGACTTGTATAGGATCAAATGACCTCGATAATTTCAAACGCGGAATCTGCTGATTCATATCTAAAATGCCATTATTGATATATTGAGGAACATTCGTATAGTTACTGACAACAGGCTTGAGATCTGCCGTGCTACAAATAGTAGTCACGTTGAAATCTAATGAAGATAGAAATTTGAGCTCTTTAAGTGCCATAAAATGTTAAGTTTCGATTAAAAATGTATTACTAACAGTTGTAGTAAAATTTTTATTTGTATTTTAAGAGGGATACTCTGTACCTTTAGAATGGTCAAAGTGGAAGATTTTACTAGCGCCATTAACTCATTTAATGCCCTTTGGGTCGTTTTAACTTTTTCTACGACCCCACTGCTTCACATCTAAAGAAATAAATCACAGAAATACAGTAATAATCCTCTGCACTCGTGAAATTGTGTGTAACGTTACGCAATATTTAATAATGTTACTGATTCAGCTAGAATGACTTTCGGTGTGTCAAAACGTTTGGTAACAAAAGTAATGAAAGAAGCCAGAGAAGCTATGTTTAAATTTTTCTACACCTAAAACAAACTTGAGCAAAAGAAAGAAAAAGATAATGTAAATGAATTTTTGAGGGTCAAATAAGACGTTTAACTCATAAATTTTATATCTTTAGGAAGACCGTGCCCTAGCATCAGCAAACTCAACAATGCACTTAAGAAAGAGAAATTTTAGAAGGTGGAATGGAATAGGAAGTGGAAGTGAGGTATTAAACCGACGATTATTAAACCGATTATTAAATATGCACCTAAAGAAATATAGACTTCGACGTGAGGGAACGTAAGCTTTCACGGCCGGAGTCGCAGATATCACTGGAGGTATCTTCTGTGCTGTTATGCCAATATTTCCTGGAGCTACGAGTTCCAGACGTTTCGCCCACAACTGCGGCGTGAATGAAGTCTTCTTTGAGCCAGAGCCAGAGCCAGAGCAGGTTCTAGCCGTCCTTACGGACGGGTGTTGAAGGCCACAGTACCTAGCCGCACCTGCGGCTTTACCTCCCTTAAATATTTTTTAATCCAATCCATTTCCTCATCTACACTACTTTTTTAATTCTAATTAAATCAAATATCCAAGAAATAATCAAACTTAACATAAATATATGAAATAACCTCATTATTATCCCTCTTTTTATAAAATATGCCTGTGTGGTGTATAGGTCTTCGTGGGGTTTAATATGCTTTATGTGTTGTGTATAATGTCGTTTAAAATGATTAGGCGAGGATTCTTTGATGGGTTTCATGTTAAACTTTTGGCCACTCTACCAAGCACTGTGCACGGGCCAATGCGGCTTAACATTTTTTAGTTGGAGTGGCCACCTATCCAAGCGGCGACCACGGCCAATATGGCTTAACACCGCATGGCTTAGGCGTCGCAATGGGTGGTTAGATTCAATAGTTGGTTAAATGCCCAAGATGTCCTTTGGGAGCTTGTATGAGGGTCGGCGTCTACTAGCGTTGTGATCATATTGACCCAGGAGGCGCGCCAGCTGGTTTGGGTGGTGGGGGAGTTTGTCATACAGTATCTGTGCCCTCTCACGGATGACGTCGACAATGTATGGAACCCCGGAGTGGTCGTGGAGAATTTTAGACGGAAACCTGCGGTCGGTATCGTAGATCATCCTGAGCGCCCTGTTCTGAACGCACTGGATGCTGCGAATGGTGGACTTGGCCACCACTCCCCAGACCTCGCAGCCGTACAGAATCAGGGGCGGTATGATGGCCCGATAAATCCGCAGTTTTAAGTGAGTTGGCATTGTTTTTGAAAGGAAAATGGGATACAGCTGCCTGAGAGCTGCATGGCCTAGCGTGATTTTCCCTTTGATGTGGGGGATGAAAGTGAGGCGGTTGTACAGCAGAACGCCCAGATACTTCGCGTTCATGACCCAGAGGATCACTCTGCGACGCAGCCGGAGGGGCTGCTGGTCATGCGGTCGTCTGGTCTTGGCTAGGAGAAGAGGAGAGCTCCATTCCCCGATAGCTCGTAGTTGCCTTTGGAGCGATCGGTAACAGTATTGTAGGGTCTTCTTGGAGAAGGTCTCACTGCGTTTGATGCATTGACCCACCTCTGCCCACCCCAGACCAATCAGCGGAGGGGTTCACAGTAAAAATATAGCCATACTGACCGCCAACGCATCACACTTCAACTTGAGACGCCGCGGAGGAAAGACACCTCCACAGACCAATCAGCAACCAGAAAAATCCAGCCATCTCCTCTTCTTTACCAGCGACTGATTCTGCACCGCTAGCTCCCGCCGCTACAATGGTCCACCGCGCCTTAGTTCTGCTGACAATGCTATCAACACAGCGAGTGCACCAGGAGAAAGAGGCCATCGATGATGAGCAATCTGCCCAACATAACAACGCAGAGACACTCAGCAGCCGATCTTTCGTCCTTCACCACCAGCTCCGCTCTCTCTACCGTCAACTCACGCCGCTACAACGATTTCTCCGCTCCTTGGTCCTTATGCCAATATTCATACAAATAGGGAGCAACAACGAGAACATCACTGAATGACAGCTTGCTCACGACGACAGCTCAGAAACTTTCAGCAGCGCACCGGCACAGAAACTACAAGACACACACCTACTTCACATAGAACCAAACCCAGAACTGTGAAATCAAAAAGCCAGCTACTTAAACTATATGTCACTCTATGAATATGTCACTCTACCGCTCCCAACCTCCCCATCAATCGCTAGAGCTCTTGCCATGGCAATTACCGGCACCACACTTAGCCGCCCTTGGCCACAGGCCAGTAGCACTGTTAACTTACCACTACTAAAAGAGAGCTAATGCGGAATCCCGCCCGTCTTTTCACCTACTATCCATTTTCACGTCTTTACGACCTTCACATACACAATCTTACTTTCTTAGTATTAGTATTAAAAAAAAAACGCAACAGACGCAATGATACCTTCTCCAAGATGACTTCATCCACGCCGCTGAAGATGCCCGCCGCAGTTGTGGTCGAAACGTCTGGAACTCTAGCTCCAGCAGACCATGGCATAACAGCCCGGAAGATAGCTCTAGTGATATCATAGACTTCAACACTTTTTCAATCTATGTAGAAGGAATAAGAGCATATAAGAAGATTGAAAATTTGCTTTAATAATCCCCATCTTCAAAAAAAGGGACAACGTAATGTATGTGACGATTACAGGGCGATAAGCGTATTGAATTCAGCCCATTAAATATATTCCAAAGCAATATATATATAAAATAAGAAAAGTAGCCAAGACCCATACATATCTCATCAGAAGAAAAAAGTGTTTTCAGATGAAGGCCATATACACACAATATCTTCATTTTGAAACAATTAGTAGAAAAACATCATGAATGTAACTAATCAACCGCTTATAGATTTCAGGAAAGCATTTGATAATGTGGATAGAAACATTCTTGAATATAAAGGAATATTTACCACTTGATAGAAGTAATAAACAGTATGTATAATGGATCAAAGACTGGTATCTCAAATAAAGAATTAACACAAGGTTGCAGGCTATCTCCAATTTTTTTTAAACTTATACATCGATGAAGTTCTAAAAGAGTGGAAATCAAAATTAATGAATTATGGTATTGGCATGGATAGAAATACAGTAATAACCCTATTGTATGCAGCCAGTAATGAATGCATTTTATAGAAAGCAGTGCATGAGCTACAGAAGCTTATGGAAACCTATAATTTAAAAATACAACTTGTGACCAATAAATATCGTGAATGCATTGCTTGGGGCCGGTGTAATTGATCAAGCTAGTGAAGGCCGAGATCAGCCAGTTGTCCACACGTGCAGTTTGTGTGTACGCATTATGGAAGTGCAGCGAAGCTGTTAACGGTGAAATGGAGCAACGTACGAAGGTGAAATTCTGCTTCAAACTTGGGAAAACGCGAAGGGAATATCACACCATACTGCGTCTGGTCTAGGGAGACATTTCTTTATGTGCACTAATGGTACAAGCGTTTCCTTGATGGTCAGGAAAGCATGAAAGATCCAAAATATACTCCAACTCTTGAAGATCATCGATCGGCGGTTCGAATTTTGGCGGAGGCCACAGGAGTGTCTTACGGAAGGGTTTCAGCAAATGTAACCAAAAAGTGGGGTAAGCATAAATTGTGTATGCTTCACGACGACTCCTGATCAGGAACAAGAAGGATGGATGCGTGCGGAGACTTTATCGACATGGCGGATAGTGATCCCATCTTTCCGGAACGGAACGTTACGGACAATGAGCGTGGTGCCTGATGTACGACTTAGAACAGAAGAGGCAAAGCATGGAGCGAGCAGCCCAGTGTCACCGAAGTTCCAAAAAAGTTGTGTGCTAGAAGTCGTTCAAAACAATGCTTTATACGTTTTTGGATGCTGGAGGGATCATTCAGATAGAAAATCTACCAGAAGGTTCGACAAAGAGTGCGGCCACCTACACGAACCTCTTGGATCGCCTCCTGAAGAGGATCAGATGTGTGCGCCCATCAAAAATGCATCCTTGTGTCTGCTTCACCACAATGCACGCCCCCATACCGCCATAACCGTGCAGCAGTTCCTGATACAAGGGAGTTGTTGTACTACATCACCGCCCTTAATCACCAGATCTAATTCCTGCCGATTATTTCCTTTTCCCTCGCATGAAGCAACCCTTAAAAGGTCAACGGTTTTCATACATTGCCAATATCTAACGCAATGTAAACACTGAACTCAACTGCATCCCACAAGCTGTCTTCGCCCAAAGCATGCGAGACATCTAACGCGTTGGCAGTTATTTTTAAGGACAATGAGCTCTATTCCTGCATATATTTACCGCCTTTCCTGCAAATAAATAAATCGTGAAATTACAGTATGTATCAACATCTAAAACTAAAATCATGACCTTCAAAGGAACATATTCAGTTCGATCTAAAATAGCATTTAATGACACATCTGTCGCACAGTTTCATATTATTGGGTTGCAATACATTCTATCGTGATGAAATTGATATCAATAACAAAATAGCAAACAAAATTTAACTAAATAAATGGTACTATTAAATAGCTAGAAAAGAAAGTATGATAAAATTGTATAAGGTAATTGCGTTTATACGGAAGTGACGAGTGCACCATGCTAAAAGAGATAAAGCTGCGGAAATGAGGTTTCTGATAACATCGGAGAGGTATAGTTGAATGGACGAGAAAAGGAATACAGATATAAGAAAAGAGCTCAGTGTTCAGTGCCTGGTGGAGAAAATAGATGAATATAGAAACTCTTGGTTAGAACATGTGCGATGTATGAATAACGACCGAATCCCAAATCAAATTATGGAATAGAGACCCAGAGGACAAAGAAGAGCTAGCGAGACGTAACTAGCTATGATGTCTAAATACATATACATGAAGATAAGAAGGGGGGAAGGAATACCTTAGACTCCAAATAGGAAAACTTGGTTCAAATGGATGATGTATTACTCAAATCCGCCCTAACCTTCAACCAGCTTCATTACTGGTTATCATTGAGACATGACAGTTAAATGGAGGAGAAACAGAGGTGGTAAGGAAATTATCTGGGGGCAAGATTAAGTTCTAATGGAGGGTTGCAATGAATAGGAATAAATAAATAAATAAAATAAATGACAACAGCAAAAGGAAAAGCAGTTATGAGTGTTCTTTCCAAATATGAATGTAAATTGGCTTAAAAATTTTACAGAACCACCATATTAAATGGGGCAGGAATATGGAGTTATAGAGGAGGCATGGAAAGATGTAAAATAAATAGAAAAGTTTATAAACTGTTCTTAGGTTTACAGATAGAATCGCCAAATGGTGTAGCGCAGCTAAAATTAGGTAAGCATTCCACCAAGATAAAAATTATTACAACAATTATGAAATACATATATAGAATTACACATTGGAAGAGAGTGATATTATTAAAGAAAGCTTTAGTATCCATGAGAAATGTAAGTGGATCGGATCATGGTAACTTAAAGTCAGGAAATTTTGAAACAGACAGTATGGGAAACTTGTGGATAATTATGGAATACCAAAACAGAATTCTGGGAAGACTTAACCTAACATTGGAAGATATTGAAAGACCAGAAATATTTGGTAGTATGCGAGAAAAGTGTTCATGGAGATTGTATAGGGAAATAAAAATGGTATAGTGTAGGGAAAAATATATAGAATAATGTGATAAGGCAGGTCGGGTAGAGTTTGTATGGGCTAGAACTGAAGTTATGAATTTAGAGTTAAGATGTGATGAATACATAGAAAAATGTCCAACGTGTAGAAAAACCGATACGAATTTTCATTGTTAATTATACAGCAAGCAAACAAAGTTAAAGAGAGAACAGGGTTAGCAACCAAAATGGAAAAATTTAGATGAGGAAATATTAGAAAGATTTTAACTGCATAAGAAGAGGAGAATATAAAAATGACAGGAAACTATTTGGGCAAAGTTGGATAATAAAGAAGAAGATAGAAGAAAACACAGTTTGCTTGATGAAGTACCAAAGAAGTACTCAACACCACTTGGCGAGTTCCTTTACTTTAACATATCTCTCATGAACCCTTTCAGATACTGTATTTCCCGCATCAGATTGCTAATCTTTACCTAGAGGGAAATATAACCTTAGACGTACAATAGGTCAGATAAGTATAAACAAGGATAGGATAATACATCAATAAATATGATGTTCACCAATACACTAATAACCTGGAGTTGTGTGTATTGGAATCAGAATATAAGCAAGCAACTCTAGAAAGAAAATACCTAGAGGAGATAAGTAATATTGGTATTGTTCAATTTTGTAATGAACTGATAAAGTATGTGTTTAGTGTAGTATAGTATGTAGTCTGTTCGGATATATTTGCAATAAATTTGAATAGAATACCTGCACTCAAGTCGAAGACAAGGGCTCAGTAATTAGTAAAATTAAATGAAAATGTATTGAAAAGGTATAATTTCTTAATTGGTATAATTTATGAAGCTATGAAACTAGCTACAAAGAAAGGGAGGAAAAATGTAAATTTAATTTTAATGTTATTTGCTGAAATAAAATTCATTCATGCTAGGTATCACAGTGTGAAACAGCCAGCTGCTCACTGAATATCATACCCCAGCCCACTCCAGATAACGAAAGTAAGTCTATAATCTAAAATGTTCATCGATCCCGTCAATACTTCCTGCAGTTGACAAAACCTATTTTTGTGACTAGATGAAATTTTCTGAAATTCGCTGAATGAAGTGTTCTCGTTGGAAATTATGTTAAGAATTGAAATTGACGTGTTTGACTTTTTATATTACAAAACATTTATAGCAAACCTATTACTTCCATTTGTATTTGTCCTTTCTATTTCTGTCAAAAGAATTAACAGTATGTGAAACACATCTATCTCAGATGAATGCTGTTCCCAGCACAATCAGAAAGTCACTTCTCTAACACAAATCCTATCTGAAAGCGGGAAAGAAAGAAAAAAAAAACCACTACTGTTTCATGTTATCTTGTGGCGTTCATTTTAAATTGTTGTCTTCTTCGAATGCTGGAACACGGGAGTTAAACAAAATGCCTTTTGCTTTATTATTTTTTTTTTTTTGCCTATTTTGGATGGTTATAATTTTCTCCTGCAACTATTTATGCATTTTTAAAAGCACATAAAGATATCAATATATCGAAATGTAAAACTGTTATAAAAATTAAATAGCATGTTCACCTTACAAAAATATCTACTGAGAATCTTGTTGTACATTTATTTCTTTTTAAGCAGTGAAAAACTTTTTCCTCGATCCATTGGCTTAAGCACTTGAACCTTCATTAGTGAAAGGAACACACGGTTACCTCGGGAATACGAATACCAGGAAATAGAATGAGTGAAGTATTATAGTTTTGAATAGCCTGACGAATGACCTTGTATTGATCTGTGCAAGACAATCTGGGGGTAGCTTTTCAGCTGCATAAATGTAGCAAACAATTGCAAGCGAGAAAAATGGGAGTGATACAGCTATACAGGTCGCTACAATGTGTTCTGTACGGAAGTAAGGGAGATGCTAACCTGATTTCCTTATAAATGTACAAACAGAAAATTAACTCAACCATAAACCACTGCTCATCTTTGATACCTTGGGAAAAAAAATCTTGTTGCTTGTGACCAAGAAAAGTAAGTTTAAGTACTTTAACTATGTGACAAAGAAATTATTATCTTAAATACCTATTTTCATTAATGTGTATTATTACTCTTTGTTTCCCTTTTAATAAAGACTATTTAAATTATACTACGTCTATTTCAAGTACCTTTTTTGTGCCTGTTCAACCAAAGTAAATGTCTGGACTTTCGAGTTCTGCTCATGATAGACAGGAAACTCCATACTGTGGGGAAAATTTCTGTGCATTTCACGTTATTTTATCTCTCCTTATTAAAATTGATAACTGCACGCTATTCCTCTTTAATGCTTACAGGATAGACTTGATGCTATTCATTTGTAGCGTTGGTTGCTATGACAATGTTCTATTGTCATGTCTACGCAGTGCAGAATCCCTCCACGTAATATGTATTGTGCCAAAGTCCGGCTCGAATTTCGTTCAACAGCCATGAGGGGTTCGTCTCAATAATTGGGCTGCTGATATGCTGCCAAGGTAGTGCCAGACATTAAAGAATTGAATGCAGTTATTACCCATCAAATATAAACTGTATGCCAAACATGTTGGTATTAATCCAGGTTAAAACTTTTTAATGCTGCTAATGTTTATTTTCATATAAAACACGTGCTAAATAACTAAGGCCCAAACGTCATCTTAAAAGTCCAGCAATGTTTGTGGAATAAGGTAAAAGTTGGTAAGCGGTGCCACTGTTGGCAAGCATCATTCTTGCAACGGTTTATGACAACGACTCAACCAGTCGGGGTTGCCAACCTGAGGGATTTATTCGTATTTCTAGGGAATTAAAGTGCGATCTGGGGAGATAAAAATAATTGCTCCCAAATGGATTGCTTCTAGGGATTTAGTTTTTTTTTTTTTTTTTTTTTTTTAATTCTCAGAGCGAGGCTAACGCCATGGATGGCGCAGGTCGTTAAGGCGCGGACTCTTGAGTGGGGGGTCTGGGTTCGATTCCTACCAGAACCGTCCTCCCTGACTGAGGTTTATTTCGGTTTTTCTCAGTCCTCATAAATGGCAAATGCCAGGGTATACCCTAACTTAGGCCTGGAACGCTTCCTTCACGGAAACTACCAATAGTTGTTCAGGATGAGTTGGAACGGAAAGAATGTACACATTAATGTAATTTTCAAGTCAAACTGACTGAAAGATTTTACTTGCGCTTTGAAGCAAGAGAAAATCTACACACTTTTTGTTTTTGGCCCTGCCCGGTGCACAAAACTTCGTTAGGAAATGAGGGCACTCGGGTTTCCCTCACGCATTCATGAACTTAAGTACACATGAACGATGCACTGGTCCCGCGAGGATTCAGCAATCGATTGTGACTGGTGGTGCTTGTCTCGGCGGGACATATCGATTCTCGAAACTTCGGTCTCGCTGTATAGTGAGCGAGGGGACTCTCTTACCCACCAGACTGTTAGAAGAGGTCACTTTACCGGCTACAAAAGGCTATGGCACTTCTTTCAGTCCGGTGTAGGTGAAGAAGAAAATGTTTCGCTGAACCCGTCCAAAAGTGCACTGCTCAGCTGTACCTTCTTTCTCTGCTTTTTACTGTCTAAATCTCATTCGTACTTAATATTGGGTTCTTTTTTATTTCCTATGTACCGAACCTAGGATCCACCAATTAAAGTTGTAACAAACGCAACGTCACTTGGACGGCAAACATTATAGCACTAAAAGTGTGTACACTAATTGATCTATATTAACGTTTTCACTTGGCACTGTAAAGCGAACCAAATTCTTGTCTTCCAAATTTATGAACATAAATAAAATCGTTTTGTGAGTGGTATTGGAATTAACAGACATAAAAATCAATTAGATATGCAAGTCTCAGATAACAAATGGTGGATTTTTATATAAGGTTATTATATGCCATTGATTGAAAGTGCTTTTAGCGAAGCTATTTGCTGTTGTACCCATGAAAAATTATTTGAAACTTTCTTCAAATCTCCATTGATTCTCCCTATGGCACCTAAAATGAATATGTGTGTGTGTGTGTGTGTGTGTGTGTGTGTGTGTGTGTGTGTGTGTGTGTGTGTGTAACGCTATAGCGGCCGCATTTTTTTTGTTTTTTCTCAAAGAAACTAAATATATATCCATCAATTAACAAACAATTAATCGAGCTCGTTAAACACAAATTTGGATCATTGGGCGTGGGGGTCAACCTGAAAAAAAAAACTTTGAAAATCGCTCTAGCGGCATTAATATATGTTTTTTGCAACAAATTCCGTATATATATATATATATATATATATATATATATATATATATATATAATTTAAATAAAATAAGAAAATAGTTTCTGAAAATCAGGGAAATCAGTTCATTAGAAGCAGGGATATACCTGAAAGCCAAAATTTAAAAAGAGCTCTAGCGTTTACACTTCTCTCTGTTATTTCAAAATAAAAGGACAAATTAACTCAGCATATGAACTATATTTATAACCACACATATGTTTTATATTGAACAAAAGCATTGTCCTGAAGTGAAATATTAATTTAATATTTGTATGCGAGAAAGAACGCTCTTTAATAATCTTCAGAAAAAGTTTGCTTTACATGCTTTTACTACAATAAAATTTATATTAAAATTCAAAGTCAATGAAAAGAGATGGAACTCTCGGTGGCTCATTGTTGATTGTGTATAATTGCTTAGCTGCTTTTAAATAGATTTTTTTATTTTATTGAAACATATGAACATCATCTTCTTAACTAAATAACATAAGCCGAAATTTCTCTGTTTTAGTGAATGTAAAGATGATATCAAGGCCTAGGTTCATAAGCATGGTTATATTTAAAAATGTTTAAAAATACCCACACAATATAGCTCTGTCTACCTATATATATTTGATTTAATTAATAATATAACAAATAACAATACCAATATAACGACAACAACAACAACAACAACAATAATAATAATAATAATAATAATAATAATTCTGGGAATGTGGTTCGCTTTTGTAATACTTATACACTGTGAGAATTCTAATTTTGTACCCCTTATTTTCAATAATTACAGTAATTTCACTACATACACTTATTTTAAAGTTTGTCATGATAATTAACACACAGTGATGCCGTAACTTATTTCATTAATTAATAAGGCAATATTTTGATTTTATATTCTTTTTTAAAGTTACTCAACTTGTTGAAGAATGCGCTTAGTTTACGCAGCTCCTGCTTGACGGACTTTTTATTAATTCAGTAGCTCAAAGAGATTCTGGTAAGTTTGAATATGCGTACCGTTAATACTGAGCGACTATGAGATTACCGTGCGCGACGCTAGGAATGCATAAGCCACGCCGCTTATACTCACGGCCGCATGGCAACATGGGTCTCAGCGTTACCAAACACCCTTGCCCAGAAGAAAATACTGGGAGTTGCATCGCAGTTGCTACAGTTCCAGTCCTGAGCAACAGCGGAAAGAGGCGAACTGCTCAGTCTCGAACAGAAGCGGGGGGGGGGGGGGGGGCGACGACTCCGATGTTGTCTCATGACAGCAAAATCTGCACGTAATTGTTTTCATTTCACAGTGATAGGCGTACGACCATGTTTCTTTTAAAAAGCGAATTTTTTGTTAAAGGTAATGTAACTTATGCATTGTCCTCCATTCTGGTTGCAATATGCTGTTCCTCATTTTAAAAAATGAGTTTTTCACTTTTTACGTATTGTCTTATTAAAATTCACAAACAATTAATGTGTACACACACACTAACCTCAACGCTAACCCCGGGTAAATCCTAGAAACCGGTGGAACCAGTTGTTAGCTGCGACTCGCTACGGCATGAAGGCCTACGCTCGCAGCCTTTTCATAAATATAAATTGACAGGGGGGGGAAATCACTGTAATTTTTACAACGCGTTGTCTTATTGGAATTCGCAATTAATACAAAAGAAACACACACACATATAATGTAACAAATTAACAGTAATAATAAAAGTACATAAGGATAAAACACTTAGATAAAGTCACACTTGATATTGCTATATTTCGAACTACTGGAGTTCTTCAATGGCAAGAAACTAGAAAAGTGAAAGTGATAAAAGTAAATATTGGAGCTCCAGCTCTGGCAGTTTCGAGAAGCTTTCCCCGGGTAAGAAAAAACTACCAAAATACAGCTTGTATAGCTAATAATATTTAAAAAAGCACCCTCGAAAAGATATGTTGGACCTGTGTCACCCAAGGAGATGTTGCAACATTTTCCTTCATTTTCTAAACATTTCTGTCATCGACTAACGAAATTTACCTTTACTCTTCTTGATTCGCTTGGGAAAATTGGTTTTATTTCTTTCTCGTCTTCAGTTCCTCTAAAGTGTGTGGATTTATCCTATACACTTCATCTTTCATAGAACCCCAGGGGGTTAGATCGGGTTAGCGGGCGGGCTGATAATTCTATCGTCATACACTTTCTCAACTGCTCGCATTGAAACGTTGACCGCACACCCTAACTTATGAATCGCGGCACGACTTGCAACTCTATCATCAGGAAACTTTCCTGCTAATAAACTCCAGACAGCACGAGTAGACTGCACATAATAACCGTAAATAAACACAGATTTGTAACGACGGGTCCATCACTATGATCGTGGTACCAAAATTCAAAGACATAAATAAGGGACCCAAACCAAGGAAATTCAATTCAAGGTGCAGTTGATCTAGAGTGGCACACCCAAGTAAACCATAATATTTTCTTTGAGTCATACATTAGAGCATGTAACAAAATGTCTACCTTTCATTCTCAAAAAGAATCTCATTGAAATACTTGTTATGCCCCACTGTGGATATTGTGATGTTTTATACTCTAATCAGGGGGATGCATAAAGTGTTATTCTAGTTATTTGAAGAGAGGAGCAAATATATATATTATGCAAAGATTATTACTGAATTAGTAGATGCAAGGAAAAAAGTCGCAGCAACTTGAGGCCAGGTTACTGGATAATGCCTCAAGTCACAAGTCTTGTGTTGCAATGATTACGATCTATTTGAACTGCTGGGGCATCCTCCTTACTCTCCAGTTCCAGCTCCTGGTCCCTTATGGCTATTTTCAAAACTCAAAATATCTTTCAGGCTGTAAACCAGTTTGCAGATATGCTAGAGTATGTTTTGAATAAAGGCATCAGTCTTGAAGAAGAATGCGACAAAATCAAGCGATATATCCATGTCCGTGCAGAAAATGGCCAACGCTAATATTCAATGGTTCAGTTGAAGTGCAAATAGAAATGACTCATCAAAAGCGTAATTACTTTTGTATTTTACAGAGATCAGAGATGGGAAAGAAGAAGCTTATATCCCTCGTTTTATACGTCAACATATTTCAGCATGATTAAGCACTATGTTTAATGCTCTAAAGGGCGGAATTAAATCTCACAACAACACAATTTATAGAAGCATTCAGAGCCTTACTTCTGAATTATAGCAGGGGATTTAAAACTCGCATAGTGGGCAATCCGGATTAATATTTAATGATGTTTAAATAAGGCACCCATAATCAATACTGCTTGGGCGTACAGGGTTTTTGAAAAGTAACGCACAATTTCATTCAACATTTAATAGGATAGGTGCTTAGCAAACGGTATCTTTAACAGGGGCAAAGCGTCATTAATACTGTAAAACTGAGTCTACCAAAATTTAGTGCGGAGCTTTAAGACACGCCCCTACCCCAAATACTTAATTCTAAACCTTCTCAAAGCATTCTACCTCATGCTCTGCACATCTCCCATCCTTCTGAACCATGAATGAAAGCACCGGCCCACCTATTGCGTCGAGTTTCTCTTCGTACGCTGCAACAGGATCTTCAGATGAGCAAAACCGCTTCCCCCGAAGTCGGTTCTTCACCGCAGGCAAGAGGAAGTAACAGGGTGCCAGGTTCGGGCTGTAGGGAGAATGGGTCAGAAATTGAGCAGGGAAAATCCAGCGCCACATGGGCAGTGTGGGCAGATGCATTGTCATGAATAAAATCTCCCTCAACCCAGTTCTTCATGCTTAACTCGTACTTTTTCCAACAGCAGGGGGCAGTGCAACTGAAGCAGTGACAGTTTCTTTAATTCTCTATGGGAATTCTTGCCACAGTTGTGCCATAAAATGTCACCAACATTTTCTTGTCAACATTTTTTGATCTTCAAAGGCGAATGGTCATCAAAGAAAACCTACTGAAGACTGGTGTTCAAGGATTAATTTTAAGAGTAACTGATGTATACGGAAGAAGGTCCAGTGGATTGAGGTTATATAAATACGGATTTAAGAATTAATCATGGATCGCGGACACTTATTTTTAAATATTGAATGTATTTAATTCAACAATAATTTACATTATCGTTAGTCACGGAATTCTGAAAATGAAAAAAAATTATGATAGCATTACACAGCTATTTTAGTGAAATGTTGGTATTAATTAGATTTTACATTAATTTTTTCATCCCCAGGTCTCAAGCTACCCTATATAAAAAAACCACACTTCGTCACTACTCTTGAAGTACAGGCCTTCGTTTGGACGCGTGGCCGCTTAACGGGGATTTGCCTATCCTGCACTGCGCCGTTTCTAACCGGTGCTGTTTCCCCAACACTTTTCCTTCTCTCCGGCGTCTTTGTGCTGCACAGAAGTTGAAAAATGTCAGCACGCAATTCAGTGTTATACTGTGTTAGTGCTGTTATAAAGCGGAAAAGTCCGTATAATTTAGCGCACAGATCTTCATGTATAATTCTTATGTGACAACAAACTCTTGTAAAGAAGTGAGACGGCGATTTATAGAAAGATTCCCTGCTGTTTATGCCCCTCACAGAGAAACAGTCTGTAATATTGTGAATAGATTTAGGGAAACGGGAACTGTTCTTGATAAGAAAACGGGAAAAAAAAAAAAAAAAAAAGCCAAATT
Source organism: Metallyticus violacea (assembly GCA_030762175.1). Lineage (NCBI taxonomy): Eukaryota > Metazoa > Arthropoda > Insecta > Mantodea > Metallyticidae > Metallyticus > Metallyticus violacea. The sequence continues at coordinate 41,867,759 of CM060833.1, forward strand.
ATTATAGCGAAAACATCCAAAGATGACATCAGAGAAACGTTAGAACGAAATCCAAAGACATTCTGAGAAGGTTTGCACAGAAATCAGAAATGTCACAAACATCGGCTTGGAATGCCACTAAGCTTTTAAAACTAAAACCCTATAAAATAACTGTAGTTAAGGAAGTGCAACCACGTGATAATGTGAGTAAAGTTAATTTCTGCCATTGGGTGTTGAATAATGTAAATAATCGCTCTACAGGCCTACGTTTGTTTATTTGTTTATTTTTTACGAAGCGTGGTTTTATTTACAACACAAAACAATGTACGAAATGTCATTATATGACCAAAAATTTGGTGTTTGGTGTGCTGAAAATGCTTACAGAATTATAGGGCCTATAACAAGAGAAAGTATTGCAATTTCAGAAGAAGAATTAATGAATGTTAATGCAACTTTTCTTAAAAAATGTGAGAGAAATGTATGGCGGTACTAGAATATCATTTCTAACATTTTCTATGACTAAGTATGTGTTATTGTAGTTATAATTTGAATGAGAAATCTATGCGCTTGAATTTACGGGGCTATGAATGTCCGACTCAGCCGGAAAACAGTTTGCTTCCCGGGGCCAAGCAAATCTCCGTTAAGCCGGCCACGCGTCCAAGAGAGGGCTCTGCATTTTCTTTCTGATACAATAAAATTAATTCAGTCCTACAAAAACTGGTATTGCCCCACTTCGACTATCATAATGTTCTTTTAACTATCTTAACCCAAACTGAGCAACGTTATATATATACGCAATATTCGTAAATATCCATATTTCGAGGGATTGCTCTGGTTAGGACTAAATGATCACCAAGTTTTGCATTTTATTAATCTTCTTATTCAAATTGTGCATCTACTGGGCTTGGCATTATTAAGCTTTATCTCACGCCACTAATTAGGCACCAGGTCTCACGATGATGACCTGCTTCGGAATTCATTATCAAAAAAGTATGCGCTGTTGAACGTTTTTGAGGCCCGAGTTTTATATATTTGTGAGAACCGTTAAATTCATGTACAAATCTTTTTATTTTTATATTATTGCATAATATTATATATATCTTTCGCCGTTCACCATCGCAATCCCAAGCATGGCTCTGTTTTCGATCTGTCGACCCCTTCAATGGAAGTTGGCTTGGAATAAGCGGCGAGTAGCTGTTTGCCCACACAAAGAGTTTATCTTATTACCGAAAACAGGGAGCATCTCTTAACTACGCTAACACGCAGGGAAGGTAAGTAAGATGCAATAAAACACGTATCAAAGGGGTGTGGAGCCTCAAAGCTTGGTGCTGAAACAACGGGTCTAAAATTGGTGCAGCATATTACCATAGATGGCCATTACCTGGAGGACGTCTAATTCACCGAAAAAAACGAAACACGCATTTTGCATGATAACTAACCTACTCTGTTCTAAAACCGTAGGAAGACCTTGTTTAATTAGGGCAGCGCGGCTTTTACGACCGCTAGTGTCCACAACATAAAACAAGGTGATGCAACAATTCAGTATGCATACAAAGAATTTGGCGCAGCCCGCACGTGGTAAGCTGCAAACCTAATACACGCACACGTAATTATGAATCCCTGTCTACATTAGATTAATTTTCTCAGGCAAATAATGAATAAAGCGAGGCTGGCAGTACAATTCGGAGGGAGTGCCGCGTTGGAGATTAAAATTTCGAGACCAGCGGTTCTACATCGACCGCCGTTTTCAGAGGGCGGTTCATGCGTCAAGGCAATTTTATGTGGCGGCCCGTTTTACAGGCCTGCTTGAAAAGTAAGGCAATTCCGTCAGAAAACGAGCGTTTCTCTTTATAGCCTACTCTCCGTTTGGGAAAAACAACTCGGATTCTGCGGAGTGATTTATTTCTTACCTTTATAATGCAAATTTGGCTAATAATTTATACCAACAAATATTACATTTTAAATACTACTTTTCTGTTAATGCGCCGAACGGAGACAGTGTTACACCAAAGATTCTTTTCATGTAAAAAAATGCTCTATATTGTATGAAAATTTAATTATATTTAACACAAATTATTTGTTAATAATAGTTTTCACATAAAAGTAGCTATTTTTACATAAGACACATAAACTTGAAATTGTATTTTATATAAAGCTCTGCACTTTTATTAACTCGGTTTAATACAGAATATAATTATTAGTCTATTAATTAGTTATTATCAGTCGTTTCCTCCTGAAACATGGGATCCTTCAGTAGGAGGTTTTCTTTACTAGGGATTATTATGATTTTAATAACTAAACGGGCTCAAATTCCTTATTCAGTATGATTGCCTGCTACAATAACAGCTCCTACTCTGTTTCAGCTTTAGTTAATTATTATATTTTAGTTACAGCAGGTGTTTATTTATTGATTCGGTTTGGTAAATCTTTTTCTGATTATTTGTTACGCTTAATTTCCGAAAAAGGCAGAGGGACAGGTGGTAAGCCAACTTCTAAAGCCCTCTGACAGAGAACTTATGATTACTTGGACGTGAAAGACCGATAATTTTGACCAGGAATCTCTCTTTTCAGGTATGAAGTTCTTTAAATGGCGTAAATCTACAACGCATAAACCTCTCGAGATTTTTACGTTCTGAAAAATCTAACTGCAACCGAGTTTGAACCTGCAAACCTAGGGTCCAAAGGATGGTGTACTACCTCTAGACCCCAACTATTAAGTCGGTCCGGGTGGTATAGTGGTTACCTATGCCTCCTAAACCAGAGATCGCGAATTCGATCTTGGGCAGGATTGATGAATTTTTTCGGACGTAAAAATTCTAAGTATGGCTAAGTATGAAGGCTGTGGGTCCCTGTCGTACATTTACGGCACGATAAAGAACTTCAAGCCTGAAAGAAGAGGCCTCTGAGCAAAATTTGTCGGCGTTTCACGCCCTGAATTGAATAGGACGCTGATGGCCTGAGAAGTTAAAGAGCGTCCGTAAATAAATCAAACCGACAACCACGCATTAATTTATTTAAGTGAATAGTAATTACATACTTTATTGTTAAGAGTTTAATTTTAAATATTAATGTGTAAAAATAATGTATGGTGCACGCGTTAAGTGACTTTATATAAAATGTTACATTTAAAACTTATATCAAATATCTATTATAGTAACATATTTAGAGTTCAATACATAAATGAACTCTGACTCTCTTTTTTGTTTTTTAAATACTGTAGATTTGAGTGTGTTGGCCTTATCGCAACACTTGCAGGTTGTAAACATAAATACAAGTGTGTGCAACTCACTTCACTTCATTTCCAAGTGGCGGGCAAGTTCCAAAGTCGTCGTTACATAAACTTACCCTTAGCAGGAGAAAATTCTCGGGGGTGCTAGAGCTGCTAAGCTCCAGTCCGGAGCGACAGTAGAGAGAGGCGAATTCCTCAGTGCCGAACGGGTTTGTGGAAGGTAATGTAACCTATGCGTTGTCCTCCGTAACTTTTTGGGTCCAATATGTTGTTCCTTATTATACAATTGAGTTTTTTCCTTTTTAACACGCCTTGTTTTATTGGAATACGCAATAAATTCACACACACACACGTTATATATATATATATATATATATATATATATATATATCCTTAACGATAACCTCGAGTAAATCTTAGAAACCAGTGAACCAGTGGCTTGCTGCGGCTCGCTACGGCCTGAAGGTCTACGCTCGCCTCCTTTCAGTAAATACAAGTTCATTCGAGCAGGTAAATCACTGTAATTTTTACCATCTTTTGTCCTATTGAAATTCGCAATTAACACACACACACACTAACGCTAAACTCGGGTAAATCCTAGAAACCGGGAACCCAGTTGTTTGCTGCGGTTCGCTATGGCCTGGTGGCCTATGCTCGCCTCCTTTTCGTACATATAAATTGATAGGTGCGGGCACATCACTATAATGGTGGCAAATATCCTTTGATTCTAGCAGAAAAAAATCGTAAATATCAATTTAAAGCGCATTGTTTGCGTGATATTATATTAGGGAATAAATCATTGTAATGGTGGCAAATCTCCTTTAACTTCGGCAGAAAAAAAAAACAGCATCAGTATGTGAGGATTCGAAACCACCACTTTCACAGCTGTAGCATAACGATCTAACAGTCTGAGCTATCATGCTGATGTGTTTGAGAGCCTTATTATCTAACTATATCTCTAAAAGCTACACTACCTTCGGCTTTCTCTGCTATTGTTAGGAAGTGGCTTGGGACTGGAGCTCTAGTAGCTCGTAGCACCTTCGAACATTTTTCAAAGGGTAAGGAAAAATTTACATCGAACGATAACACAGTGCAATCCTTTGCTGCTGTCTTTATAGGCATAGTAAATATTAGTCGGATTTGAGTAGGTATTAGTAACCTCACTCACCTGACCGCGAATCAAAACCATGACCTCGGTTTATTGCTCACAAATACTACCATTAGGCCACAGAAGTGCTCGTCTTTTCGTTATCATGACTAATAAAATTTAAAAATTTGTCTTATATTTACTAGTTTTTTTTTTTTTTTTTCATGTTTAGTGTGGAGAGGAAAGAAAAAGCTCTCTAAAATCTATAAAAATGCACCATACTTAACATTAACATAAGTGTAAAAAGTGCAGTTTATGAGAACAGATTTGGAATATCATAAATAAGTTTCAATAAAGTTTGAATACACAATTTAAGCATGGTTTTATACTTGATGCTTGTTTTCAGCACTGAGTTGCAATATTATAAATATGTGTTAAATTATTAAAAGTAAATATAATTGGCGATTATCTACCAATACAATATTATACATCGAGAAGCTTCTTTGCACTTCTCCGAAGAAACTAGAGTGCATCTAAGATAAAAATGCCCTTCAATTGTAAATGTTCCCCCATTTCCTTAACGGAAGTGCAAATTTAATATTTTGTATTATTGGATCTCCAGTTTTGCCTAGCAGTTTCTCTTATGTCGTAAACTTATTCTTTGGTTTTTCGTCAGTGCTTAATGTGCAATCATACTGAGACAAAGTTTTTTTTTTTTTTTTTTTTTTTTTTTTTTTTTTTTTTAAATTTGAACGCAATGAATATGGAGATTTTCTGTTCACAAACTCTGTAAACTGCAAAACTGCAGATTATTACTGGCTAAATGAGCTTTGACACCAAAGCAAAGAAATTCGAAAGATAATCTACAAGCTAAGATAACAATAATACCTAAATTGTATAATATCACGTTGCTAACAATTGTGTTTATCAACAAAACTCAGTAAAATGGGAAAACTTAAGGAACTAAATTCAGTCATGTAAATGGATGTGGAAGCCATATTTTGCTAAAATGCCAAAAAAATTTAAATAATTATCAGATGCTTTTTTTAAGAGAAATACTCAAAACTAAAGTACGAATGCATGAAAAATGACCCAATATTTTCACCAAATATCCAACTGAACAACGTCTAATACTCACCAAAAATAAAATGCAAAATCATGAAAACCCTAGTCCTAGAAATGACAAATCTCTAACATGTTTTAAAATTTCCTCCATCATAATGACGTTACAAGCAGGTGGTGAGATATTCAGTTCTTGTTGCTAGTTTTAGTAGCGATGTCCATGCTGTACTATTTGGCACTCTAAAATATTTGTTCTAAAGCAGTGGTTCGCAAACTACGGTCCGAGAAGTCCTCTTAGGGTGTCCACGAAGCCGCCCTAAGAGTACTGTTAATTAATTGAAGGCGAATATTTGATCCGGGGAGAGCTCTTAAAAGGGTAAGCGTGAAAATGTGGTCTCATATATACTTTTTTAATAAATTGTAAACTTTATTATACAATGTGTATAATACAATTCTGCAAAAATAATGTAACATAGTATAAATATATACATGACAAATGAGATGAGATTGCAGCCCAGCGGCTGTCCTCATTACAAGGCTAAATATCAATCTTGCAATAAATCTGAATATCGGTTTCGTCTCAGTCTTCGAAGCTGTCGCGGTGGTGGTAAGTGGGTTGGAATGTTGCTCAGAAGTTCATTGGTAAGATTTAAAAACGTGCGAAGTAAAGGGCAATTACTGTTTAAATGTCTTTAGGGTTTCATTGTGAATGTACCACGGTGCGCAGAACCCGGTTCTGAAACGTTTGGATCATTTTCAGTTGTGAATCAGAAGCCGAGCTCCATATTGCGCAGCCATAGTTCTTATCATGAAGAAGTAGATTAAATAAACTGTAAAAGCCGATGATCCTTGAAGTAGATATTTCATTGAATAATTTTGTATCGCAATCTTATTATTTATGTGGTGTCTGCATTGAGGTTGTTATTCATTATAATGTCAAGATACGATGTGGGTTGTATTAAAGATATTTGTTCTCTTTGGAGAACAAGTAAATTGGATTACTTTACACTTACAAGAGTTCATTATAATTTTCCATTGTTTGCACCGTATGCCCAACAGATTGACACATATCTGAAGGTTGTCAGCTGATGATTTCCACGTGCCTTTGCTTAGAATACCGATATTGTCAGCAAACTGTGCTATTGTCAGATTATCGTCTTTTGGGAGATCAGGGGTGTATATTTTAGATAAAGAATAGGCGCCCATAGAACTCCGGCTTGTGTGACACAGATTGGGGAGTGAGTATTTTCATAACTAACACAGAAAGTTCTGTTAGAGAGAAATGATTATTATTCTAAGTAAGGTATCAATGAGTAGTGGTTTTAGTTTATAAAGCAGTCCAGTGTGCCAAACCTTAACAAACGCTTTCTCAGTATCCACAAATAGCCCAAAATAAACAGATTTTTCTTCAAATATATCTAATACGACATCAACTACACGATGAAGTTGCTGAGGACAAGAATGTGATAATCGGAAGCCAAACTGAGTATTTATCATAAATACTGTCACAGTTTTCCTTGCAACAGCACGCACCTTTCGGCAGCGAACTGCCTGCGCTGAGGCAGCCGAGCCCTAGGTTTTCCCGAGCTATCAAAGAAAGACTTGAAAACACTGATGCCTTTCGCAACAACTTGCTTGTATGACAAATATTCTCTGCACTCATTTACCTAAGTAAGTAATAAAAGTTGCGCCCTGCACATAGGCCTTCAATACGCCCTTTGTGCCCTAATGTATTATTAAAGGAACATAATAATAAAACAAAAGAATATTATGGTTTTATATTGGCTGTTTTAATATTCTGTGGGTCTAAAAAGAAAGCTTGCAAAGTTAAACACCTAGATTGTGCAAAAACTGCACATCTGTATAATATATGTGGAGGTTTCAAGATCCTAAGACTTGAGTAATGGGAGATTCTCATGATGTGCAGATGTCTTGGCTGAGGCCAGTGAGAAAGCCAACAATCTGTCGCATTCGTGTTCGACTTAGGGACAATAAAGTGTCCTTGTACCGGGGTTAGGTCCTGCAATAAGCTCTGGAACTTGACTGGCCCCAAGTTCCATAGTACCAGTTGTTGGTCAACACACTCCACAAAAAAAAAAAAAAGCGTCCCGGTCCTATAAAAGTGATCATTCCAATCTTTCTTGCATTCCTCTGTTAATTCGTTCCCTTTTATACCCGAGCTCATTTATCTAAAAATAAGCTTAGAAACCGTTTGGAAAATTCAAAATGTAAAGTTCTACTATGAGGACTGAAACGAAAATAGTGGCAACTGTCGCCATGCCGTTAATGAATATTAAGGGCGGTGTTGTTCTCCGCATGTCCAGAGATATGGCTCAGCTGTTCAACACACTCAATGTCACTAGTCCGCTATTTGTAGACAGACAATACAAAGCTGTTCAGCAATGGTGTAAATATTTCTTAGGTGATGATTTTTAAAAGTGAAGAGTGTAAATGGATTAAAATTGAGCTGGCACATATTAGGAACGTGGGGGTATATCATGCTGGTCTGAGAACTTTGTGGCAATGAAACTTTGTCAAATCGAACGGTGGTCCTTAGAGTGCCATACTTTCAACTAGGATGCAATAGTGTGGAAAATATATCACGTTTAGGTCGTTTTATATTTGAAGCACATTACGTTGATTTTATTCAGTCAATGTTTTCACCTGTGACTTCTGTTACTGGAAGCCCCGTATGCTCGAATTTCCGCTATGGTTGTTAATCAAGACACTTTTTGGTGCTGCCAATAGGAAAATTATACCTCTCGGACTTTCTTCAAATAAATTATTAAACATCAATATTGGCAAAACATAAATAATTACTCTTTTGAAAGTAATGTAAAAACAATTTCCAAAATTACTGAAAGGACATAATTTAGGACAGGGAATCAAATAGTTTTGTGACTGCAAAATGTCAAGTTTTGAGCTATATGAAGCACTTAATCTTAAACCCTTCAAAAATATTCACACACTGCTGTAGGCGTTGAGGTTATGGCAGCAGATCTTAATTTATAGCTTGGGCAAGGCCTTGCACTAGTTTAAAAACGTTTCCAGCTTTGACAGTTTTCACTTCAGGGAGCAACCAGAAGTCGCGTGACACAAGATCCGGGCTGTATGCTGGATGGTTAATTAACTTTTAACTTCTACTTTCCTCGTTTTACAGTCTTCAAAATATTTTTAAAAGTGCTACAGGAGTCAATTTTCGCAAAGTTATCCATTTTCCTTATAAAGCTTATACTTAAAACGTTTAAAGACGAAAGCTAACAAACGTTCGCTAAATCCATGTAGTAAACGAGCAACGGGTGTTTAGTTGCCGTTTTTAATTTTAAGTGAGAATCTTTACATGATTTTTTTGTATGTCTTACCTTGGGCAAATCTAAGGTAGTTACAGCTCTGCTTTAAATTGAGGTACTTCCCATGCGTTTTTTTCCCCCCTCTCTTCCTCCCCCAGTTTATCGGAAATTTCACGGCACAACGAATCAAACTGGAAACAAATCGCAGCGCAATAAAGATATCGATCTTATTCCTATTGTGAAAATTTCTGCAGCGGAAAATGGAAAAGTTTGGATATTTTCTTTAGGTTACACGAATGATTAAAAACCGACAAATCTCAGCTTCGTTTCCCACAGAGGGCAATTTTTCTGCACTATTTCTCGTGTTTGCACTTTGTGATTAAAACGGATGGCTCTCTCTGGCATCATTTCCCCGTCATTACACTTGTCTCTTATAATATTCTTGGTGTTTTTTCTTTCAGATGACACTTGAAAAGGAATAGTGATTCCGCTGAAGATGTAAGGGTCGTTTTCAAATGAAAAAGACACGTGTCTCAAAACAGAATTTCCAACATTGACGATTATGTGCATGACAAGGGCAGGTGTTATTGTGATGAAAGACTGAGCACAGACTGTTTGTACTTGACTGCTGCTCCTAGAGGTTTGAGAGCTTCCACACGCCAGCAACATTTAACGGTGTTTACAAAAGCAACTCAACCAACAACGCCTTTGGCTCGTTTCCATTTGAGCGACCCTTATCATAAAATGGGACTGAGTCAACGTTCTTAGTATGTGCAAAGAAGTCGCCAAAGCTGTATACGTTTATCCATCTTATAGCTCTTTTATTTAATTTTATGCCAACTTATTCCCGCTACAACGTCTGGGCTGTGTTCCTACATCCAGCCTTAATTAGGTTTGTTTGCACACTTGTTTATATGCATTTATTGATTCATTAAATTAATTAGAACCTCTGTCTTATTGCACCGTTACAAAATGATCAACAATTATGTTATTTTTATATTACTGACCAATTTGGTATAAAATAAACTTCAATCAATCAGAGATATATATCACTCTAAAATTATAAATATTTCTATTATAACTTTTAAACTATAGCTACTGTAAATAACATGTAAGTTGTTTCCACTCAAATATCAGTAATTACTTTTATTTTGCCCTCTATAATTGCGTATCAAAGTCCAGCATATGCCTATATGTCAATGACGATAGCAGCGGCTTGGTCAATTTCGACTGAGACACAATACTAACTGAATTTCATTATTATGTTACAACAATAATACATAAGATTCGTCATTAGAAATGAGTACATATAACCCAATTCTGAACTATAGTATATTAGGTTTGTGTGATTATGTCTTTCAACCGCAATTACCTGTCAAGTAACATAGAGAAAGATTCGATGAGGAAACTCAGCTTAAACTGTCTTTACTTTTTTAAAATTTATTTTGTAAAAGAGTAATATTTTTTTTTTTTTTGGTATATGTTTGCTTACCCTCATAATTTTTATGATATTTCTCAAATAGCACCTGTCCCAGCGTTTCAGCCAGTCTTCAAGATATGTTGGAAACCATTTTATAATATGCCTTTTCGAATCGCTTCCGCAGCTTTCATCGCTGCTTCTTAATAAGGAAAATGCCTCCCAGGTAGGCGTTTGGGGAAGAAGAAAAGTCACATAGGGATAAATCTAGATTACAGGAAGTTTTTTTTTTTTTTTTTTTTTTTGGAATAGAGTTTAACGCCCGTTTTTACTACCGAGGCACTACAGGCGGTGGATAATAACGATATATAAAATGATATATTGGAAAGGATTTTTTTTATAAAGGAAGGAAACATTCCAGATCTAAGTTTAAGGTCTTTTACGGTATTTGCCACTTATGAGGACTAAGGTAAACCTGGAAAAAAACTCAGTACGGAGGATGGTCCCGGTGGGATTCGAACCCCAGATCTACCGCTCATGAGTCCGCGCCTTAACGACTTCGGCCACCCATGGCGGTTACATAGGGAGAGTGAGGGATATACTTCATAATGATTTTTGTGAGACATTCAGGAACAACATTTGCGATTTGGGATGAGCATTATCGTGATAGAGCATCAGAAGTGTTGTACGTAAATGTGACCTTTTTCTTGTAATAGAGAAATCCCCATATCTTGTAACACAACTGGAGAATACTTGAAATGCGCTAAAAGAGTGGCAGTAAGTTCTTCTTCAATGCTGGTAAAATAAAATGATACATCTGTTAGCACTTGAGAAATGAGGTAAAAAGTTTTGTATTTCTAGAATGCTTGTGCCTTTTTCGATAAATTTTCTCCACTTTATGTTTCTACAGAAAATCTGTACTTTTAGCTAAAACTAATAAACTTTCTAGGCTTGTCCTTTTTTACTGTTAACTTGTGCTTAGGGAAACTTAAGGCCAGCAGAAGTTCAATTTCATTTTGTCAAAATAAAGTTTTAGCAGTTTCAATTGCACTATAGCATCGCCTTAATTCAGTACTTTGATTAACGCGTCACCATCTGGAAACGATTGCAGTAGCAAGCTGCGGAATGTGTCTCGGTGCTTCATCGAATGATGACAGGTTCTGTTGGGAGTGAAACACCGGGATGCATGGACTTAAGGAGCACTTTACAAACGGAAGCGTAGACAATATTTTTCTTGTAAGGGTTTCCACTTGAGCAAAAATTGATCTTATTCCCTTAACCAACTTGGGGTTCGAATCCCGCCAGGACCGTCCTCCATGACTGAGGTTTCTTCCTGGCTTCCTCAGTCCTCATAATTGGAAATGACGGGGAGGTACCCTAAACTTACGCCTGGAACATTTCAGCTTTCAAGTTTGCAGAGTTTTAAAAGCATCTCCCTAGTGTTGATCAGTTACAGTTGTGTGTGCAGTACGGTATGCTTGTAAACCATTCCTTGAATATCGAAAACAGAGACGACTATAACTTTCCAGCAGAAGCAAGCACTTTTGCTTTCTTTGGTATTGGTAAAGACGGAATTTCCACACAGAACTTTGCTGTTTGCCTCTCAGGATCGAAATGATTTAGTCAAGCTTCATCTGAAGTAATCACCTTTGAAAGAAACTTCGCATATCTTCAAATGTATGCAACCCTGCACTCAAACATCCTTTCAGCAGTTTTGGAACTCACCGTGCACAAACGCGTCTTATGTGAAACTCTTCAGTTACCAACGTGTGGGTGGCAACCAGTAAAATTTTAAAATTTTGTTAAATTGTTCATAATGTTATTCGACCATACTCTCTCACAATGACAACGGCGGTGTTAAATGTTTTCTTCCGCTAGAGCACAAACTGGAGCGCTGGGTCCAGCTTCCTTTGAAATTGATTTGCCTCTCCACTTTAAACATTTTAAACCACCTTCGATCTCTGCTCTAGGGAAGAAAAAAACTCTCCATAGGTCTCCTATCACATTGCATCAAATGAAGATATGTTGGGAAGAAAGCAGAATATCAGAGCTTTCGACACCTAAAGTTAATGATACCAAATGGCCTTCACTGCTTCAACAAATGACTATAAAATGTCTCCATCAATAAAAGGAGAGAACAAGAGAAACGATGAATAACAAAAGAATGATGAAAGACCAGAACGGAAGAAAGAGAAAGAGAGAGCGGGAAAGAGCTGTTTTATCTTTACAAACCAGGAAGATTTTAGCAAAGCAAAAGATAACAAACAAAAGAGAGAAGAGAAGAGAATTATCTCTTGTATGAATACTGGCCTTTTACCGCTATTGCTGGGCTTTGGGAATAAATTTGTATCAATGCAGAGCTTGTTAACGAAAAAGATACCAGACAAATGTACACAGAGAAGCAAATAAAACCTTGAACAAAGAAAGCCGTTGCTTATAAAACTCCGGTTTGCTTGATGCCTATTTGAGTGAGCACTAAAACAGAAAATGTATTTGCACTGGTACTGAAAAGAATAAGAGGAAATTTTGGCATTTAATGTGTTTATTATTCCCTATCAGAAAACAGCGATACTAACAAGCGTTACTTTATTTACAATTAGGTGGTTAGAGGAATTTATATTCTGTTTGTATCAATGTCCAGAATTAAAAAACAAAACCGTGAAATATGAACAGTGCACACGAGGAAATTTTAAAACACTAAAAGTATATTTAATGTCACATTCAAATAAACTTTTACCCAACCATAAGCCAATCAATCTTACTAAAGTATTTATTGTACATTAAATACAATGCAATTGCTACTATTTAGAAGATTCTGGAACAATTCCACTTTTTCATTTGCATTAGCGATATGTGCCTAATGACGCCAGTGCGTGAAACAATTTCATTTGATGAGCATAAAAAACATATTAACAAGTTTCAAACCCGGAGATGTAAGAGGAGAACGCATCTCTACGAGTTCCAATATAAGTTGAGTAGAAATACATTGCGGTTATTTGACTTACAGGTCGCCTGCTTACTGGGAAAGTGCAACCGCTGCAACAGGGATAAGAAGAAGAAGAAGATGAAGAACAAGAAGCAGCAGAAGAAAAAGAAGAAGCTAAAACATCGCCGCGCATAAAGATAGTATTTATATTTTTACTGAAAGAATGATGGTGTATGAAAATGATAATAATCATTAACCCGTGTTATTTATAATAGGTGTTGAAATTGATGCCCCTCAGCGGCAATACATTGCCAATATCTGCGTAGAAAATTAGTGTATTTCATCCATTTTTTCTCTCGTAAGAACACGGAATACGTTTCTTGACACTGAGAGAGCCAGTCTCCCGTAACTTTTTAACAAATAGATAAACAGTTTCTCTGCGTGGAACGCGATTGCCAGGATATCTTCTGGCAAATCGCCTTACCACTTCTCTGCAAGAAAAAGTTTTCATATATGTATCGCACATAAAAACCCATTCTTCAAGATTGTATTTATGCAGTAACATAACTAAAAAAGAACAATTAGCACACAGATTATACACAATGAAAGCAATGAGTAACACCAAAATCGCATAACCACTCGTTGATAAATCGCCCCTTAAAATACAAGTTGCTACTGCACATGCTTCTACGGCCTTGATGACCGGATTCTCGCAGCACACAGCCACGCTCTGTCAGTCTGTTAACATAACCTTATTGTAGTAGGATTGTTATTTATTACAGTGACATCACTACAATAAAACTTCAGCAAAGGTTCAAAGCAATGTCCGTACCTTTACAGTACACTAAGTCTAATATTTTTATACACGCTATTGAATTAGATGATCATAATGAAATATAAAATACTATATATGGATGTAATAATAAAAATGAAAAAGTAAATCTTGGAACAATGTAACTAAATAACAAGAACAAGGGAAGCAGAAATAGATACCTTAAATGGTCACACAATTTTCAATATATTTCAAACAACTCGTATTCTTCTTCAAATGCAGAAGAAAAAATATATATAGTTAAAATAAATATATAATGGTAATATGTATATATAATGGTACTTCTCTGGCATTTGCTATTTCTGACTGAGGGAAGCTTGGAAAAAACTTCAGTCAGGGAGGACGGTCCTGGTAGGAATGGAACTCCAGACCTCCCGCTCACGAGTTCGGTTTTGATAGAGTGTAATTTCATAATTAAAAAATCTGCCATTGCAATTTTCCCTGTGGTTACTGGAATGTAATTTAATAAAGACTGTTATTCTCTTGGCGTAGATTTTATATTGTCTGAAGAAATGAGAGTCCAGAGGTTGCGCAAATTTGAAGATCGTAGACAAAGACCTGTAAAGGATGATTGCAGAAGTTTGCAGACATATAAATATAACCAAAATGGCAAGAGGCCCCTAATGAACTCATGCTATTTTAGTGTGAATGTATTTGTTCGAACCCAAGTACTTTCCTTGTTTCGAGGGGATTCAAAAAGTAACAGCAAACTAATGTTTGCAAAGTATACATTTCAATTACAGATACACACAATATGACATTTTTAACACAATTACCCTCCTTTTCGATACATTTCTCACACCGTTGCACCAACTTTTTTATTCCATCAGAATACAATGTTTTCGGTTGTGCCCGCAACCAAGTATGCACCGCCTCTTTAACCTCAACATCACTTTCAAATCGTTGTACTCTGACAGCTTTCTTCAGGGGTCCAAACACATGGTAATTCGAAGGAGCGAGATGCTGTATGGGGGATGCTGTAAGACCTGAAATTTAAATATCTCAATGACGTCAAGAATTGCAGCAGTGATATGGGGGCGCGCGTTGTTGTGAAGAATAAGAGCGCTCCGTATTGCTGGCTTTAACTCATTCTCCAACATGTTCCTCCTTAATATCCCAGAAGAGAGTGAAAAGAATATTTCCTGCAGAGGGCTGAGACTTTAAAGGCATCTACCCACTCGCAACATTCTTCTCTCGCTAATGCAGCTATCTCCATCCTTCTGTGGATTCCTCGAGGATTTACACCCTCTGACCACAAACATCTTATTACTGCTCGCTATTCTTCTACGGTGTAAGACCATTTTGTTTCATATTCAGCATGTCATTCCTTCTATCGGCATATGAAAGAAATTTCTCAAAGCATGCATCTTCACTTCCCGGGAGTTTCACATGCCTGGAGTGTTAATAGCATTTAATACTGTTAGTTTGCTGTTACTTTTTGAATCACCCTCGTAGTTTGTTACTGTAGTATGATGAGCGGAAGTTTGAGCAAAATAATAGATTATTAAAAAAAGGCATTAAGTACTAACAAAAGGTTATGCTAAACCACATTGTTTGCAGAACTTTGCAGAAAAAAGACACTAATATATCGAGAGTACAGTACTGGTCCTAACTGACATTTAATTCATATTTGCTCGAATCAGAATATTTCCTTGTTAGTACTTACACAAATTATACAGCATGCTCATGTAGAGCTAAACAGAGGAGGAAAGAACAGACAAATTTCTGATAAGAGACAGCTCAGGTCTGAAAATATGTATTACCATAATATCAGTTACATTTTATTACAAAAATTAGATCAAATTAGTGGTACACAGGTTATCCGGTAAGTTAACTTAAAATATCCTCCACACGATTCCATTTTTTATCCGATCTTCTTAAGATTTTTCAACGCATAATGAAACATAAGAAAAAATTGTCGTAAGCTTTTTAAAAGCACTTTTATATAATGCAAGAAATATAAACAAAATAATTTTATCAGTTATGAAAAATCACAAAAAAATATAATATTAAAAAATTAACAAGAATTTTCTGAGTGAACTTGGGCAGTACTGCTTTATATAGGGAATTTAGCATATTAGCACATGAAAGTAAATAAAACATTGCTTTTCTCAAACATATTAATGATACAAACGTGGAAAGATGGCTTTATGTAAATATTATGCCAGTAGAGAAGCCTCTGATAACATTTCGAAGATATTAGCTTAAAAATTCCAATATTTAGACATATCACTCTATGGATACCCTTAAGTTATGAGACATGCTAGTTCAAAATAGAAAACTAATTAACAACATTTTAGCTGTTAAGAAGGAAACGAAAAACAAGATGAAAACAAAGAAAGAAACACGAATACGTAACAGCTCATTGCTCTTTTTACTCTCTCTTCTTTTAATTTTCTTTACATTATTTATTTATTATTTCCTATTGTGTCCAAAGAGAAAAGAACGTTAATCTTATTTTTATACTTTAGAGTCCTTCACTATTAAAGTAAGACAATAGTTTAAAGCTCTAAATAGATCAGATAGCATCTAAAACATTTACTTTTGGTTTCGGAATAAAACTTTATTCGCTCAGGGTAAAAACAAAGCTAATTTACTATAAATAAGGAAGAAGAGAAGTAAAGTTTTACTATGGTTATTTTGACCTGGGCTTCTTGGTACACTTTTAAATTGTAACATTACATTCACTTTAACTAGATTGTAATCTCGGACGTAATACGAGAACTTTCTGCTGGGCCATAAATCTTGGCGAGTGCGAACAAACATCTGTGTAATATTGTTTCAGAGGGCTGAAATGCCGGCTTGGGCTGGGCCGGGTCACACGCTAATGCACCGCCACCTCGACACTGTCGTAATTAAACTGGACCATACTTTACATGCCGCAGCCGTGTTCACAAGATGTCGCTGCTGGTCATCTAACGCCGCTTTAAAGTTAACAGGTGCTCTCGAAAGTACAGTGACTTAAAAAATATACGAGTACAAAGAAAAGAATGTTTTTGTTTAAAGCAATTTTCAATTCAGTCAGCTCAAATGCATAATCACTTTAAGTTCATATAAAGAAGAAATAAACGAAGAGCGGAAATGGCAAACGTGAAAAGTATCATTTTTAAATTTAATCCTTTTATTTCAAAAGGGAATTCAATGTGCCAGACGCATATTCCTATTCGTGTTCTAAGTGCCAATACGGTGAAGTAGTTCAAATACTCGTTAACAGATAGTGCAGTTCTGTCATGCTATGCTGCCACCTGGTGTTCTAAGTGTTGTGCCATAACACTGTTATTTCAGGGAAAAATTTATAGTACAGAAATATTTAGTAAGTGGTCATAGTTTTTTGTTTGCTATTATAGAGAAAAGAAAAAAAGTAAGACCTTCATTCCCCAAGATTTTCATAGGATTGTAAATTAAGCTAAATCTTTTTCATGTAGTTCCAATGCAGTGAAGTGATTTCTTTGATTGTAACTATGTTGCTGTTTCACTGTTAACGTTAAATAAGTGCAACATTTCAAAATGAACAATGCTTAAAGTACCTCGATCTTATCAAATAGCATTAGAAGGGTGGAGGGTGTTTTAAAGTTTTAAAGAGAGAAAAACCAGTGTGTGATATATAGCAACCCCGTGTTTCGTCTGAAAGATCAATCCAGTTTATGAGTTAAAAAAGAAAGACCTCTCATCCATGTTTTCATTCCTTCCTGAAGATCAAAGAGAGCTTTATGACACATCAATTTCAACCCGTGTATAAGAATAAACAACTAAACTCTTCCTGTCAGTTGTGAGGAGAAAATATGAAAATTGCTATCCTTGTACCTGTTTCATAATAAATTTTGTACTTTTGCCCTTAATAACATTGTATGTTCCTGCTAATCATCAACGTTAATTTTGCAACCGTTTCCCTCTAAAACCTGAAATAAATAACAAAAGTTTGAATGGCATTTGCAACCGCAACATCCATCATTAGCACTTAGAACCTTTTTATTGCTATTATTTTTTTTTCTCCCTGACCATTATATTTTTGGCAACAATTTGTTATACAGTATAAATTTGTAGTAAAAACGTCTTCATAATGATTTTGGGTATAATAAGTGAAATACTAACAGGAATGGGTAGTTTTTTGCTTATACTATAGAATTTAGAAAAGGACACTTAGAACGTTAAACATTTTCACTCTTAATTCGATGAAAGCTTTAGAGACAGAATGGGAAAAATATCAAGAGAGACAAATGAAACCTAGTAAGGTCATGCAAGGAAGTTAGCTGAATTATAAGGAGAAAAGAAGGCGGTATTAAGCTATTTATAGGATTGTGATATATAAAATATGATTTTATTTCCCCTTTATGCTATGCTAAATTGAGAATGTAAGATAAAATAACATTATTTTATATAAGATGTAAATATATGCATTATATACAGTATATGTTTATTACTTTCCTTCCAAAAAACTTGAAATTAAAGTAATTTCTTGAGCAACTGTACATGGCTATATCGTGTACTTGTCGATACTAGTGGTTTAGTGGTTACCATACTAGCCTTCTAAACCGAAGACCGCGGGTTCGATCCTGGCCAGGACCGATGGATTTTTTAAGGCGTAAAAATCCTAAGTATGGCTTCCTTTGGAAGGGAAGTAAAGCCATGGGTCCCGTGTCGTACATTTACGGCACGATAAAGAACCTCGAGCCTGAAAAAAGAGGCCTCTGAGCAAAATTTGTCGGCCGTTTCACGCCCTGAATTAAATGGGACGCTGATGACCTGAGGTGTTAAAGAGCGCCCGTAAATAAACCTAATAACAAAAAAACCAAAAAGCAAAAAAACAAATCTTCCGAGTTAATGCTTTGTTTTTATATCTGAGTAGCAACATAAGGCATATTTATGGATACGTTGCAATGTGAAACGCAAATGCATGGAGCAAACGCGTCATAAGGTTGCCGCAGTAACCAAGGCATTGCAGCAACTGGCTTTCACAGAAACAGTTCAATTGCCACTATGTAAAAAGTGGCTACCATGCCTAGATTTGACTGCACTGTGACTTATCAGTAGGGCCCATAGTGTTAGGTTTTAAATGTATACCTTGATACTTAACTAGTTAATTTCCGGAGATATATACCATTTAAGTCACTGGAATCGACAGCATCAAACATATTTTGAAACAATGTCATGACACTTTGTTCATGTGTTCATCTTTAAAAGATTTTTCTAAATTTGTACTCCACCTCCCTTTTAGAATACCCTCTAACCTTAAAAGTATATTTCGCCCTAAGCTACATCCATCCAAACGATCCCGTCCTGTCGCAGGCTCATATAATTGCAAACGCATCAAATGTAAAAGCTGTACGTTAAAATACCATGTCATTCGTTCTACAGCCCTAATTATCATATACAATTTAAGAATGCTTCATTTTATATGCGTGCTTCTGAAAATGTTGTAAACATTGCATAACATTTTATTTTGATTTAACTTCTAGTGTTGTTTCGCTCCGTGTGAACAACAATAGACGTTCTGATAAAACGTCTCCCTTGTCGGTGTAACGCTACCCGATGGACAGTGATTGTCCTAAGGTGTCCTCAGCTTGATGATGGTATATGGCCGATGGCGTTACAAATCCTACTAGATCTCTGGTGGGGAAGATGACTGAGGAGATTCTATGATAGAAGGTGTAGGGTACCCTCAGGAAATGTTTCTAAGAAATAAGTGTCCAACGAAGAAAGAAGACAAGTTTATCGCTGAAGTAGGCTAGGACTAGCAACAACTTGAGTAGCTCCTGGTAGTCCAGTTCGTCTCCTTCTGCCTTCTTTGTCCTGTCCTGTCTGGTTCAAATTGTACATGTCAGCTGGACACAAACATAGAAGTCAAACAGTATTCATTATTACAATTGCATTTTTATTGTTAACATCCTGAGTAAGGTATTTTTGTTGAGCAGTTACAATATAGCTGAGTAGGCGTTGCTACACTTTGCTGCGTCTTGCTATATTACACTTTATTACTTTAACACAGCTGAGTAGGATATGTTATACACAGCTGCCTTGCTTTGCTTCGCAATTGTTTTAAAAAAGCTTAGTAATGTAGCTGAGTAAGGTAGCCTTTATTACACTAGCTACCCAAAATACCCTGTGCCAGTTTAAGGAGGTTTGATGATGCATTTAATTTAACTTTTGATGCATTGCCGACTCATGTACTTGAAAGTTACCTTAGATATAGAGAACTAGAGGCTACATCTTTGCATAAAGCGCAACATTTTATGTGTTAATATTCCTCTTTTACTGTATTATTATTGTTTTTAATTTCTTCCATTTATTAATTTATTTATTGCTTATTTTTCCTCTCCCGTACTTTCCCCAAAGTTACTTGTTTTATATTTCATGCATTACGTTACCTTCGAGATTCAATATTTACTTTTGCCATTTTCACTTGACTTCTGCGTTTGATGAAGTACACAGGTGCTTCGAAATATTGCGACATTTGTGTTACAGTTTAAGTGCTTAATCTATTTCTGATTATCCATATGCATTTCACACTTCCTAAAGGAAAATATCTGAATTAAATTATTGAACTTTAAATGTCCTAAATTCGGTTTTGGCTTTTTGTAAATGATAAAGCTATTTTTACGACGACTGTAATTTATAATGAAATATCATTTACACCACTTCAAAGAGGAAGAAAAATTTCGGCTTACTGCGATTATATTTAGCATCTTGCACAGAATGAGTCAGCAGAACACGTGAACAGCTTGTCTATCATTCACACTGCATTGTTTTGTTGATTGTTAATTCTTAATTTTATTTCACTGTAAATAAATGCCTGATTCGTACTTAGGTTCGGTTTCTAAAACGCCAGTACCACACTTCCATTACGTCTTATCAATAGGAGCAGTATTTGCTATTACAGCAAATATCCTTTATTCTGTTCTATAGGCTATGGGAATGGTAAACGTCTGGAAATATAAGATATGTGTTTCTGAAACGTAAAATACAAAATATGAAACACATGTCCTTTCGATAACTTAGATGAAAAATAAACATATCTATTTGATATGTTTGATGTGGAAGATGTCGGAAGTATTTAATATATGTAGAGTTGCAGTGAAATTTTTTGTCGAAGAAAAATGGAATGAATCTATTTGCAGAATATTGATACTTACGTTATATCTCTGCGTACTTAATACTTGTATGTTAGTGTAATTAGATCATTTATTTTCCTTCGGACTCTTCATTTAATAGATTCTTATCAAATTCATCAAAGTTTTTATCACATTTAGCGTTCATTTTGCCGTCGAGGTAATTAGTGGAATTAATTGAATTTTGAATAAGTCGGGGGGCACTGATGATACATGAGGTGATATGTACTTAATTAAGTGAATACGTGTAACATTGGGTTGACATGTATTTAATTAATTTTGACGTATTTAAACAATGTTGGCATGATTTCAGATAGATGAAATGTATTTAATTACGTTAATATTTATAAAATTACGTTCATATGCATTTAATTAGTTTGATGTGCTAGGTTGACGTGTATTTAACTAAACTGACTTATTTTAGTAAGGTAAAATGTATTTAATTAAGTTAATATGTGTAAAATTAAGTTTAACATATTGAACTAGTTAATAAGTGTCTAACAGATTAACCCTTTTTAGAGTGAAATGAATTTAATTAGGTTAGTGTGTGTAAAATTTGGTTAACGTATATTAAATTAATTTTGACGTATTTAAGAGGCTGACATATTTTAGCAAGGTGAAATGCATTTAATTAACTGGCATGTAAACATCTGTAAAATTAATCTGATAAGAATTTAAATTAGCTGATTTCTTTAATTCTATGTTGTATGTATTTAATTAATTTAACTGGTTTCGTTTTTAAGTATTTTGCTGTAAATAAACATAATTTTCTTATTCTTCACTGCCTTCGGGTGTAGGCCCAATCTCCAATTTATAATAAATTAACAGTAATTATAGAAGCTTTAAAAGAATAAAACAAAGATAAAGTTACACTTGAAATCGCAAATGCGACTAAATGCGATTACAAGTGTGATTTTATCTTAGAGTTTTATTCTTTTAAAGCTTTTATAATTACTGTTAATTTGTTACATTGCTAATAGTGTTACTTTATTTTTCTTTTATATATGTACGTCCATCCATCCATCCATCCACCCACCCACCCACCCATTCATCCATCCATCCATACCGAGGGTGCCAAAATGTATACCCACTTTCACAGTAGATATCTATTTAATATTTTTCAAAGTTGGAGCGAAAAACAACAGTAATGTGTAGTATGATGTTCTGTAAACAAATGTCACTCACATACATTATGATAGCGTTGCTACGTGACACGTAAATCAACAATGAACAAATGAAGCCAAGAATATCATATGATGTTCTGCAAGCAGATGTGACTCACATTACGTTATGGTAGCGTTGCTACTACAAAATGGAGCAAAGATTATCGTTTGAACAGCTGAAAGCAATTTTGAAGTGGTATTGGAAAACCGAGAATGTTGTTGAAGTTCAAAGGCAATGGAGACGTGTGTACAGAACAGAACCGCCAACGCGAGTAACAATTGCACGCATTCGAGACAAATTTGAGACTCATGGTACTGTATGCGATGTTCACAAGGGCCGATCTGGGAGACCTGGCATAGCAATAAGCCTCGCGTCCTCGGCTATGGTTTCGGAACGTTTTGAGCACTCACCGCAGAAATCTACAAAGCAATGTGCACGTGAGACTGAGATTAGCAGAACCAGCGTATGTCGTATTATTAAAATAGCATTTTTTTTAAAGGAAGGAAACGTTCAGGCCTAAGTTCAGGCATTTGCCATTTATGAGGACTGAGGAAAACTTGGAAAAAACCTCAGTCAGGGAGAACGGTTCTGGCGGGATTTGAACCCCAAACCTCCCGTTCACGATCCGCGCCTTAACAACGACCTCAGCCACCCGTGGCGGTTTGTATACAGTAGAAAACCAGCTACACTGGCAGCGCTTCGGGAAGAAATTGAAATGACATGTGCTGCAATCGCTGAGGACACTTTCGCAAACGTTGCTCATTCAGTAGTTCAACGTACTCAGAAGTGTATCGACACCGATGGTGGGAATTTTGAGCAACTGTTGTTAACTGCAAATGTCTAAGATCATTAACGCTCATCATTTTCTGTTTGTGTGAATTCAGTTTTGTTATGCTAACACAGTTTTTTCTTTGTTTGAAGTGTGTATACATTTTTGGCCCCCTCTATATATAATATAAATGTAAAATAAAATAACACAATGAAATGTAACTAAAATAACAATAACTAGATAAGAAAAAAGGATAAAACATTGGAAAGTCACAGATTTACTGAGGCAAGAATAACACGAGATGTTTGAAATGTTCTGATAGTAAATCTGTGACTTTCCAAGTGTTTTATTTTTCTTCTTCTTTTTTAGTTAGTGTTATATATAATATAAATAACAAATAAAATAACAGAATGAACAATGTAACTAAAATGACATTAACCAGATAAAGAGAAAAAGGATACACCACTTAGAAAGTCACAGATTTAGTAGTCTTCTTGCCTTTGAAGAACACTAGCTGTTCGAAATGTTGCGATACTAAATCTGTGACTTTCTAAGTGTTTTATCCTTTATCTTCTTATCTAGTTATTTATATATATACTATATAAGAAAAAGGATATATATACATACATATATATATAATTATAATTAATGCGGAAACGTTTATGTAGGAATTCAAAATAGCAATATGTAAGGATTTTGTTTCTCATCTCCAAATAATTAAATATCTTATAATTACATGATAAAAACGGAAATCTTCATCTGCTGGACAGTTTTGAACTTCACTTTCAAACAGATATCGGAAGGTCATATTCTCGCTAGGAAATAGTTGTAAGTTATCTGTTCGATAACATTTATGGCACTGATAGTTATGGTGTATATATTTAGAGCTTTATGCCTTAATGAAACAATGGATCGCTATGAACCTTAATATTGATTTGTGTGTAATTGTCTGTTGGCATACCAGAAACAAGTAAGTATTTATACTGTTTTCTATATACTCTATAGTTTGAATTACAACAAAAATATTAATATTAATTGAACAGGTACACGACTACGAAGTCGGTCCTGGTGGTGTAGTGGTTATCATACTTGCCTCCTAAACCCAAGAACGCGGGTTCGAATCCGGCCACGACCGATGGATTTTTTCGGGCGTAAAAATCCTAAGTATGGCTAAGTATGGAAAGTAAAGTCGTGGGTCCCGTGTCGTACATTTACGGCACGTAAAAGAACCTCAAGCCTGAAAGAGAGGCCTCTGAGCAAAATTTGTCCGCCGTTTCACGCCCTGGGTTGAATGGGACGCTGATAACCTGAGCTGTTAAAGAGCGTCCATAAATAAATCATTCAAAAAAAAAAAAACGACTACGAAAACATTTAGGCCTTTGACTCTTGGCTTCCTGCACTTTGAGAGGGAAAAATATTAAGAGTCTATACTCCCCTTCCTAGGGGTAAGCTATAGATGAGGTCTTTCAAGCTCTGAATGGACAAAATATGCTCTCAAGATGTTGTGCAATATCTCGGTGTTCGGACAGTACCTGGAAGATACCTTAGTATAATAATCATTTACCGTCACCGTCACCGAAAATGAAACCCTGGGTCATGTGCTGGGATATTGTCAGAAGGATGAGCTTCGTCGAAATACATGCGGTCATAGTACTAGGCCAGCGTTAGCTCTCGCCTTGCGTCAAAAGAAAATGGAAGTATTCCAAGAATGTCAAAGCTCGTCTTCCACTAAATCAAGAGGAAGAACCCACATTATAGCTATTGATCAGCAGCAGGATACAGCTACTATACTTGATCCTACCATCAGATTTGAAAGAGGTCTAGCTAATGAGATTGATGCTGAGAAGAATATCTGAGTGAAAAACGTGACATTCCACCTAATAACTGATCTAGGGGACTGCATTTGGGTGGCACAGGAAGTGTGATGCCTACACTCGGGGATAAGTCATGAATGTCTTGAATAATAATTATTCGCTTAACTACAAGCATTGCTACTTTCCTGAAGAAAGTATTTTAGATCACAGTATCTTCTGGACCCATTGATCTTAAGCATCTGGACTTGTTTCTTTATGATATTTAAATATTCAGTTATTACTATTTATTTACATTTCAGGATTCTAGTACTCAAACTGATGTACGATCTGCATAGCAAATTGCTTTGTAATTAATAAATAGCTCAGTCCTTGTAGTATAGGCGTACAAAAAGTCACGCAACCTTATGGAAAAACGTTTTACAGTAAGTGGGGAAACGTTTTAGCGAATTCAGAAATGCGGTTGAAACCATGAAAAGATTTTTGAAAATTTACTTCAAATCTCCTTCAATCCAATCTGCTAAGCACCGAAAATGACTATGAAAAAATCATATATATGCATATAAATGTGAGGGCGTGGTTGTGTGTGTCCATTAATGCTCTAGCGGTCATTTTTTTATTTTTTTTTTCCAACAAAATTTGGTATACAACCATCAATTAACAAACGATTCGTCGAGTTCGTTAACCAGTAAAATTGGACCATTGAGGGTGGAGGTTCACCTAAGGGAAAATTAAAAAAAAAAAAAAATTAAAAATCGTTCTAGCGGCCTCAATATTTGGTTTTTCTCAACGAAACTCACTAAATTTCTTTAAAATAATTGATAAAAGTAGTTTCAGAAAAGCAGGGCAATCGAGCTATTAGTAGTGGGGGCTATACCTGAAAAACGGGTAGGGTTAAAGTGAAATTTAAAAATCGCCTTAGTGAAATTATATAATAAAAATAGTTTTTGAAAACCAGTAAAATCGGACTATTAAAAGGGGAGAGGGTTTGCCTGAAACCAAAAATTTAAAAATTATATCGGCACCAATATTTGCTTTTTCACAACGAAACTAATTATACAATTTAGATAAAACAAGAAAAAAATGGTTCCTGAAAATCAGGGAAATTGAGCCTAATACTGTTTCTTCACAACAAAATACGACATATACCATTTAAATAAAGTAAGACAAATAGCTCCTGAAAATTAAGGAAATTGGACCATTAGGAGCAGGGTATGGTTGCAAACCGAAATTTAAAAAGCGTTGTTTCGTTTACTTTTATCTATATTGTTTTAACATAAAAGGCCAAATTAATTCATCATATAACGAAGCATATGTTTTATATTTAACAGAAACACCGTCATGAAGATAGCAAATATGAAATATTAATTTAATATGCGTGTGAGAGCTATATCTACATGAAAGAGAGTTCTGTAATAACCCTCAGAAAAACTTTACTACATTACTACATTAAATTTTAATAAAATTTCAAAGCCATTGAAAATTGATGAACATTTTGATTGTTTATTGTGTATTTTGCATAGTACATTGTAATTGTTTCTGAATAGTAACATGTTTTTGTTTTATTGAAACATGAAAATCTTCTTAACACACAATGTAACTGAAAACTTTCTGTTATTTTTCTGTTTTAGTGAATATAAACATGATATCAAGGGCTCAGTTCGTAAACATGGTTACATTTAAAACTGTTTAAAATATCCATTTAGTATAGCTTTGCCTATCAGTAGTCATACATTTCATTTAATTAATGGAATGTCATAAATTATTATCTCAATAATAATAATTTTAAAAATGTGGTTTCCCTTTCGCGATGCTTATAAATTCCAAGAGTTTTAATTTTGTTCCCTTAATACCACAAAGTAATGCCATAACGTATTTCATTTCATTTATTAATAAGATTGTATATTCTTTTTTAAAGTTTACTTTTAAAGTGCGGAATTCACTTAGTTTATGCAGTTCCTGGTGACGCACTTTTTCTTTTCTCCCTTTCCCAGATGCTGAACAGCTGAGTAGGCATGGTGTGCATGTTACAACAGTGTATATTCATTGTCACAGCATACATCCGCTCCGACAACACAGATAAGTACTGAATAAGCGCTCCAGGAGACAGAGAATGTAGCAAACAGTCGACCGAAGTGTAAACTGCACTGTGAGTACCAAGAAGTCAGTGTGACACTTAGCAAGACATTTCTCTTAAGTTAGGACCTTTATATTTATGTTTTAATTATCTTTATAGTGGTATCATTCATTCTGTCACAATTAATAATACAGCATATAAAATGAAATGCCTGCATCCCAATTGTAAAGTAAGGAAACGTGTTAAAATTAAGAGAAAGACGAAGAAATTATTCGAACAGTACAAAATCCATAATAATAATAATAATAATAATAATAATAATAATAATAATAATAATAAACTGTATCACATATTGTTCAAAGGATTTCCACTTAGCAAACGGTTGTTGTACTAAAGAACGTTTTCTTAGATGGAAATATACTATAGTTGATTTGTTGATTTGATTTATTTATGGACGCTCTTTAACATCTCATGTCATCAGCGTCCCATTCAATTCAGGGCGTGAAGCGGCCGACAAATTTTGCTCAGAGGTCTCTTCTTTCAGACTTGAGGTTCTTTTACGTGCCGTAAATGTACGATACGGGACCCACGGCTTTACTTCCCTTCCGAAGGAAGCCATACTTAGGATTTTTACGCCCGAAAAAATCCATCGATCCTGGCCGGGTTTGAACCCGTGATCTTGGGTTTAGAAGGTAAGTATGGTTACCACTACACCATCAGGACCGACGAAATATACCATAGGATCAAGTATCAAGAATATATGGTATATAGATTTATACGAATTATAAAAGTAAAGTACAATGTCAATAAAAATTAAATGATAAATTTTTAGGAAAACCTGAGTCAAACATATTTTATATTTTGATACAGTTTTTCTTTTATTATATAAAACCAAACATTTCAAAGATCGCTGCTGTGATTATTTTTAAATTACTTCACACGATCTTTAAACATTATGTACAACAGGATAATCTTAAACCATACCGTTGAAAAAAATTTAAATTTTAACCTTCTGAACAATACATTTCACAGCTTTCGTGCAATACTTATTACACATTACA
The DNA here is from genome assembly GCA_030762175.1 of Metallyticus violacea. NCBI lineage: Eukaryota > Metazoa > Arthropoda > Insecta > Mantodea > Metallyticidae > Metallyticus > Metallyticus violacea. Next base: position 41,895,569 of record CM060833.1, read on the forward strand.
TTTTTATGCATATAAATCCAGGTATTAATATTACATTATTGTTCTTTTTAATTAAAATAGGAGAGTTTCCCTCATTTTAGGTAACTATGCTGTAATTATGTTTCCCCTTGTAAACAGAGGAAAAAGTTCTAAACGTACACAAAATCTAGTGCCGATATCACTAAAAATCTTCAAAAGGCAAACAGAACTAGCTATGAAAAAATTAAAAATATATTGGTTAAATAATCGTGTGAATTATTTCATGTAAACATTTTGAAATGCTTAAAATATAGCACCGTTTCTGGGAGAAAATAAATCAAACTTATTCTATCATGTGACTTGATTCTCTTTTCCTACATTTTTAATGTTCTGGAATATCCAGGTCCATATATTGTTTCTGTACAGCCTCAACACAGTTGCTGACAAATCAGCCAAGAGTGTATGTTTGACTGCAGTTTGCGACTTTGTAACTCTTTTTGCGCTCTTGATATTCTGGCAGCTCGACGCCAAAAATCGTTTTGTTGTCAGTAATTTAGTTTTACTCGCTTTGCATTGCCAACTTTTGGCTGCATAAGGGTTAACACTTTTAACGGCTGCATTGTAAATTATTTACAAGTGGTTTTGTTGCTTTTCTCGTGTTTCGTGATGTTTTGTCTGATAATACACCATTTAAAATTCACACAGCATATTTACCGTTCCAGCAATTGTTTTAAGTAATAATCACAATATGCCTTAATATTTAGGTTACCCTTATATATTTCTATTTTATTATTTATCCATTATTTTTCTCGGAATTTAGCTTAATGTATTACAGCGATATATTTTATATTTTTGTCAACCATTCAGTTATAAAAAAGGTGCTGATGCACGACAACGCACCAGTCCATGCAACTGTTGTTTGGTTTTTCCTTGATAACTTGTCAACCTTGAGAGTCCTAAGAGCAAGTTATTTAGCGACCATTGTACCCGACCTAGCAGCATTTTACTGCTTCTAACCTACTTTGAAGACCCACCTTCAATCTCTGAAGAAACAGTTACAGGCTAGGAACATAAACTGCTTCAGTGCTTGCATGCTTCCCTGAGAAGAAGCGTTCTATACATTGCCAGTGAGTACTTCCACAAAACTCCTCCGTGACTTTTCATTAGAGTATCTCAAAACTTATCTAGTGACCCTCGTACAACTGAATATGAACACTGTGCTAGTCCTGTCGTGTCAAAAATGCTTTAAGCGGTTTATGGAGTTATTCAATTATGTAATGGCGTATGCGGTGGTGGGTACTTGCATCGGGCGATAAGACACCGTTGGAGGTCATTCGGATTACATGAGTCGCGGCGGATGAGCGCGTTATACTGAACTGCTACGTAGCGCTCCAGTCCGAGTCACTCAGTCAATATTATGAAAGAAACAACATGTCTAATCCTGGAGTAAAAGATCACTTCTTTAGTAGAGTTTAACGCCCGTTTTACCACTGAGGGATACAGATCACGGACATATGATACGAGAGGTGAAATGATACATTGGCAAAGGAATTTATTGGGGAAGGAAATGTTCTAGGCCTAATTTTAGGGTACCTCCCTAAATCCATTTGCTATAGGCTATCCGTGTCTGTAGAGTAAAGTCTGCTGAGAATACTGGCAAATACTAGTCCTAATTTCACAAGCGTTTATTTATCATTCGTATGTCAGAATCGAGTTCGCATGTGCTGTAAGGTGATTATTAAAAAAAAAAAAAAAAAAAAAAAAAAAATCCCCGGTAATTGTAATGAAATTCATAAATTAGCTAGTGGCTTTCACTAAACGGAAAGTTTTCAAGATAATACGTGAAGAACACGATGGAATTTCATAAGCAGATGGCAGAAATGTGGAAAATGTAGGCAGGCATCTCCTAGCGTGATATGGGTGAGTACATAAATTCTTGTACACCTAAACGTTGCCCCACCCGTCTCTACCGTATAGCCCGGCTAGCCGCGAATGACAATTTATCGGCCGATGTAGTCTTCACCACCTAGTCGGTCATCAGATAATTGGATGACTCAATATATGAGAGATTAATTGCTATTTTTATTCCATTATTTGTTTTATCATACAGCCTTACTAAATTAAAAGTAATATACTTATTATTAACATCAATTGAAATCACGTTCATTAACTGGCATCCTACCAGAAAAAAAAACATTAAATAAAAATTAACAAGGAAAACATAATATATGTGTGTGTGACATACAAAGCATCCGTACTGTGAGTAATGACAGAATTATTCGACCTATGCATATTAAGTTCATTTCTTCGTCAGATCGCGCTATTGTGTATCGAGCCGTAGGAAGGAACGAACTCGGAGTGTTGGGAAAACAAACAACGGCAAGCTGAGGGATACCGCAGGGATTCCGCACGATGATGTAGACCGAAGATTCCCCGAGGTGTCCCCTAGGCACTGGAACATCCATCAAGTAACGTGCCCGCTAGAGAGAAGGGACTCCGGGACAATGCTGCTTGGCGTAATGCACAAATACCACGGTTAATTTTCCCCATACATTAAGACCCGCGCTGTAATCAAACAAGAGGAGACGGCTCGGTTGGAGGGGGAGGGTGGGGGTCTATAATGGGAAACTCCGTGTGTGAGAAGCGAATGGGTTGATGCAACGGAAGAGCCCAGGTTTCTTTCCTTGGATATTTCTTCACTAAATTAATAATTCCTTACAGCAAATCCTTAAAATGGATTGGGGACTCTAGGAATTTTAATTATCACAATAACGATTTCCAAAATGTTTTAAGGGTAATTGCACGGAAAAAAAATGTGTAGAAATGCCCTTTTAAAATGTTTTTAAACATAATCGTACATTACTAAAGTTTATTACTTTTCATGTTCAATTTCAAAATTGCGAATGTATACAAGCATTTGTCAGAATTTTGTTCTAATGTAAGAAACCTTTATGTGTGGATAATTATTTCACAAAATAGAAGGGATGAGCATAATGAAATTAAGTTTAACCATGAGAACGCTATAGCTGACATTTATTCTGATTCTTCCGACCATAATAAAAAATAATTTGTGAAAAGAGTAGCGCACTTATGCGATTTCACAGTCATTAAATACATCAGCTCACTGAATGTTTTGTCTGGCAGTCTCGCTAACAGTCATCGAGAGAATTCTTACACATATTTTTGCGGAGAAAGAGAATATCCCTGCTTTTTTAGGCATATATTTTATCGCATACGATAGAGTATCTCTCGTACCTTCTCATACCTATAACTTTTTATAAGGCTAACTGTAAGGATACAGACAGGCAATATACAATCGCGCAATGTGAGGAGAAGATCTCGTTAAAAGTGCAAACGGGATTAAAATCTGGGTGGGGAATGGTACATCAAAACAAGGGCCAGACTCATTAAACAGGAGCTCGCGTGGTTTAGGTTTGAAGCATGGCGGCAGATCAGAATCTCAGGTGAAAATGGAATGAGAACTTGTCCTTTATGTGGAGAGGTGTGGAGGAAAAAGTTTCTGCCGCCTGCCTTTACTGACTCTGTCAGAGGGCAGGAGGCATGTTGGGTCTGCTGGCAGGGAAGGGTGGGGAGCAGGTAGGCAAATACATGTCGAAAATGAGACAGCTCAGGTCTGAAAAGACTGAAAATCGGGGGGAGGTGCGGAGGAAACTACTCTGAATTAAAATGCACGTATAGATGATATTATGTTCACTTATTCTACTGACACAGGTTCTATATTCTGAATGTCTATATTAAGCTAATTGAGATTATTATTATTATTATTATTATTATTATTATTATTATTATTATTATTAATCTTACTCTTATCAATACATATCATAGCATGATGTTTGATGTTTAAAACGCAGCTGCTAAGGTAAAGAGTGATGCTGGGTGAACTTTATTAAACCTTTTCAAATCACCTGATTTCAATGATATCAATATACTCTAGTCACTACATTCACAATCAAAACATATCAAGAATGACGCAACCTTGTACCAAGCGCATGAAACCTCTCTTCTAAGAATAGACAATAATTAAATAGGAAACCAAAGAGAACGGAGAGTTTGTTGTAATTAATTAACCGTGTGCAAATCAAAGGCGAAACCCGCATGCAGGTTAGGATGGTGTATATTTTTAGTTCTCTCTTTCCCTCTAGGTCTACTCTTTAATTTGATTGCAGATTGAATGTCATTACTGGGAGAAGAGGGCTTCACAAAAGCGAAGTAGAACAAACTACACCTGTGCATCAACAAACAAAACAGGACTTTAAAAGAGTTCAAGCTGTGGACTGCAACCAGCATGATGTCTGGAAGCAGCGGCGGCTGGTGCGTTTTTGCATATCATAGATTATTAAAAGAGAACCAAACTGCTTATTTGCTACCGCGTTTGTAAAAATATCTACTTTCACCAGAAGTAGAGGAAATTGATAAAGCAGATGCACATAGGCTTATTATCTAACCACAACTTGAGCCTACGGCACCCCAAGCCTCATCAGAAGACGTTAACAGACCACGGAGACCATTTACTGATTCGTATCGTTTCGGAGGAAGTCCTATCTTCTGGGAATAACTGGATCTCGCTAAGTACAAGACTTGGGTGTCTGAGAATTACCATTTGAGTCCAGAGATTATGACCCTCAAAACCGTAAAAGAAATACAGAACAGACTCAAGAATTCATAGGAGTTAGCTATGTATTATCTACCACAGCTGACAGACGTCACTGCCTTTGCCAGAATAGCAGCTAGTCATTATAACGAAATGAACATGAAGAAGAGTTGAAAGGAAGAACCCCGAGCAAAATCACGAACAGTCGTAGGAATCCATTTCTGTATCCAAATGAACTATTAAGGACATTTAATTTAAGAATAAATTGTGTAACAAGGAATTTAAAAGCATAACCAGAAAGGTAAAGTCTGCATTGAACATAACTCTTTGCATGTGATTTTTAAATGAAATATTTTGTAAAAATATATTCTCCAAAACAAAATAACCAACAAATACTTTATAAACCGTTTTAGCCTATAAATGTTCACCCACGGAGCAAAACAAATGATTCATATGAGATACAGATGCTGAGGAATTCCCCCTTCCCCAGTGACACCTGTTCATCATTCAGACTTGTTTTGCAAGAGTGGAGCCCGATGCCTGGAAGGCGCGGCTACGTTATCTGCTGCCCGGGGTGTAATAGAAGATAATTCAATGGAATGAACTCAAGGGACTTAGTGGCCAAGTTTCTCTGGTATCGCCTTAAGACAGGGGAGAACATTTTTGAAAAAACTTCCTTCAGGAAACTGATTCAATCGGGAATCGAACCGAGGCCCGCCGCATAGGGAAGCGTGAATGCTATCATTAGACCAAAGCGGTAGTATGGAAATTTATTGTTATAAGGAACTGAACCATTGAAAAACTAAACTAGAAAAAAAAGATTTAAAAAAACAGGTGGTGGAGGTAGTTGAAATGGAACCTGGTAGGCAGAATCTGTTCCAAATTACAGAGTCAAAAGCCAACTAAAAATATGAGAAAGAGCAGAAGAAATGGAAAGAGAAACGTAAGCTATCGTTCCTTCTTGAATAATCGCAAACACTCTTCGTCCCATTTGTCTGTGGAGCGTTTGACTCTACGGTTTGACACTAAAATTTATACAAGCAACTTATTACAGGTTTTCAAATGACCACTGGTCTCAAAACAGAAGTGAACTCTTTAGGACTTTATTTTACTATGAAAATGAAATGATTTTAATTATTTTATGCCTGCTTCTTACATTTTAGTAATTATTTAGTGATTCTCATGCATTTACTCTTATTGAATATTATCAGAGCATATTAAGCATAGATGAGACATCAAACGCTCCATAACTTAAGTATGCGCCTGAAAAATAAAGAAAGGATTGTCGCTGTGATTGAAACGACCGAAGATTACGTTAAAAATATTCCTGGTCATACTGTGCATTGCTATCAGGAAAAGTAAAATCTGTTCCTGACAGAATTTACGTTATAAAATTTGTGTCAAATCACTCGAGTGCTCAAGTGGCAGGATTTTTCGCAGACCTATCATTGAAAAGGAATTTACATCCAGTGATTCAAGTATGCGTCCATCACATATATGGACACTGACAGAAATTTTCAATGTGCACTGTTACGAAAAACAATGAGCAACGGTCAAAAACATTAACCATTCGGAATATTTTGGAAGTATTGGCTGACGCTGGGTTCACAATGTCGCTTTTACTTTACATTCAACGTATGTCATAAACAGGACATGGGTTTATTTAAACAGTGTGCTCTGATGCTGAGCGGACGTAAGTTTAGTAATAAGAACTACGTAGATTCGAACCCTCGTTATGCCTGAATTTGTTCATTTGTTAGTTTTTTCAAGTAAAATTAACGTTATTTATAGAACAACAACACAGAGCCTCCATTTGGACGCATGGTGGACTGAACGGAACTTTTCCTGCCCTGTTTCCAACCGGTTCTAATCCCTCCCTATCCATGTGCTAACGCGAAGTCTTTGTGCTGCACAGGATTTGAACGTTGTGAGACCACGTGTATCAGTGTTACAATGTGTTAGTGCTGTTATAATGTCAAAACTTTCGTATATTTTAGCACATGGAATCTTCATGTATGATTCCTATGTGACAACAAACTCTTGTACAAAAGTGAAAGGGAAATTTATGGACAGATTCTCTGCTGTTCGTGCTCCTCACAGAGAAACGGTCCGTAATCTCATGAATAGATTTAAGGAAACGGGATTTGTTCTTGATGAGAAATCGAAAATAAATCGCCTGTTCTCACAGAGAAAAAACTCGATGATGATATTCAAAAAAGTTAGAAAAAAGCCCAAAGAAATTTCTGAGAAAGCTTGCACAGGGATCAGTAATTTCGCAAACCTCGGCTTGGAATGCCACTGAACTTTTAAAATTAAAACCCTATAAGATTAACTGTAATTCAGGAATTGCACCCATGCGATAAATTGAGTAGAGCTAATTTTTGCAATTGGTGTTGGATAATGTTAGTGTTGTCTCTACTGACCCACGTTTTATTTGTTTAACGAACGAAGCATGGTTTTATTTACATGGTCATATAGCGACACAAAACAATACACACTGGAGAACAGATTACGCCGATCTTGTACACGAAATGCCACTGTGATGTTTAGTGTGCTGTAGAAATCTATGCGCTTGAATATCTGACTGCGCCTGCAAACAGCTTGCTTCCGAGTGTTAAGCCGGCCACGCGTCCAAGCGAGGCTCTGTATATATTTTAATGGACAATATATATTTGAATTTGAAGGTATTTATGCTAAAATACCAAGTGGTAATTAACCCTCTGTTCTCAAAATAAATGTCCTATTAATTAATGTTGTTAATGAGAAAATTGAAATGAAATGAAAGAATAATGAAATTGAAATGAAAGAATAATCCATTAATTTTATTTTTTACTTAAAAACAAAATTTACTTTACTTTGTGTGCCTTTACTTTAAATGCCTTAAAATTCAAATAAGCCTTTGCTATTGGATGCTATATTATTTTGCGTATAATAAACATTTTATTTGCAAATAAACACAACGCATGGGTAGGATTGTACTCCGGAAACTTTCATTATTACACTCGACTATCAACTAAATGTTATATGACCCGCGCACAGAAACATATTGTGAATCGAGCAAAACCGACAAAAATGAATGCTTCTAGAGTGTGTTCTTTTGGGGGGGGGGGATAGGGGGTTTAAGATGTACGACAATGTAATGGCCGATAATATACTTTCCTTTTTCTTTGAGAACGTGCGCATGGTCATTTATATCTACGTAAGGCGGAAAAGTAAGAATTAAAGCCTGTACGTTGTACACTTAGAGGCATAATTTTTTTTCAGGAATGTTTCTATCGGATAATGCACGCTCTCACTACCCAATAGGTAAACATTTTTTCCCCAGTTTTCAACTTATAGATTGCATAATGTTCTGGAAATTACACTTACATATTGAATTTGAATGAAAAGAAAAAACAGTTGAAATTATATTCGATATTCATTAACAACTTTACTACTACAACAACTTTTTGTTATTAAATTATAAAAAAATGAAACTATTTCAATGAATAGATTGGTATTTTCTTTCAAATGTTTGGGTCATGTTTTAAGCTTTTAGTTTTATTTTATAAGCTTTTTGTGTCATTTTTAAAACATATAGTTCATAAAAATTATCAACTTTCCTGTATTTCCGTTTCAACTTGATTTTCTGGCATTATCTTAACATGACCAATAACTTGTTCTCTGCAGCCTTAATGCTGCATACATTTGGATGTCCGAAGAACTTTTGTATCTCCTGGTTTGACGCCCTTATCCATACATTACAAATTTTTACCTCCTTTCCGTTTTTTTCTCTTTTAAATGCCCTCATCCAGTTTTCTGAACCTTATATGAAGTTCTTAATATGCTTTCAGGTAATTTTTATGTATTTGCTGACATCTTTGATTGAAACATAATTTTAAGGCGTAATAACATTGGATAATTTGTTAATTTCTGCTAATATTTTACTGATTTCTGTTACTAAAGGCCGTAAGTGTTCAAGGACTTGAACTTAGAGTACTCTCCTTTCTGGTTTCTTAAGTACCTTCTAACAAAGCGTAATTTTGCTTCAAGTACACTTTTATTCCTATAAATCAATGCTACATCGTCGGACCTTGCCACTTTTAAACTCCACTTTATTAAAAATAATTCAATCGTGCAAATTGTGCATTTCCCATTGTCATTTCCATTGTCTTAATCACTTTCCATGGGATTACAAACTTCTTCATAATTTTCTTTTGTCCAAGATATCATGCCCTCTTTACAGTCTACTTATAATTGATGAAGTTGTTTGTCGTATTCATATAATACTTTTCCAATACCTGTCGCAATAAAAAATCCGAATCACAGTAGAGCAGTGTTTCCTGAATCCTGTCTGGCTACCTCCCAAAATTCTTCATAACCAGGACTTCAGTCATAAAACCAGAATCTTGCTGCATGCCTTATATTTCCGTCTGGTAAAGTAATCCGACGGTAATTACATTCTTATTCAATTGTTTGTTTTCTGAATTATTTATTTAACTTGTAAAGGCAACAATATTTAGAAATGATTTGCAATATCTGCTAAATATTCATGGATAGTTATTTCAATTGAATCAATACTAATAAGAAATTATTCAAATGCAACTTAACTAAGTGAATTAATATAGCACACAATTTTTATGGTTTCAGCGCCTTCGTATTTGGATATTCAAAAGGCACCGCACACGCAGTTTCCTATTGCGGTATAGAGTGAGGCAATTTGAGTAGAAGCCAGTCGTCAAGGCCATATAACGCATGCGCAGGTACCAGCCCACATGTGTGCTTTCACTTGTATAAGTTCTGTGATAATTGTAATTCGTTAGTTATGCTAGATAATTAAGGAACGATTTTTATGTACGACACACACACACACACACACACACACACACACACACACACATATATATATATATATATATATATATATATATATATATATATATATATATATGTGTGTGTGTGAAAAGTGATTGAGAAGTGGTAAGGCGATTCGTGAGAATAAAGCCTGACACCGGTGTTCCAGGTGGAGAAACTTTTCACCAACTTGTTAGACAATTACGAGAGACAAGCTCTCTCTATGACAAGAAACGTGTTTCGATCCGCCGTGTTCTTATAGAAGAAAAGTTTGATGAAATACAGGAAATTTCTATGCCGATGCCTGGCAATGTATTGGCACTGAAAGACATCATTTTCAACATTTGTATAATATAGGTTAGCACTTATTAATATCAATTTTAAATACAGTATCACTTTCCATATTTATTAAATATACTAACTTTGTGCTCGGCAACTCATTTCTCTTTTTCAGTTACAGCCGCTGCATTTCCTACTAAACGTAATCCATATTTGCATTCAGAAAAATGCTTGTAACCTTCATATCCACCCATAATATTTGGTTGTTATGTTAACTGCAATAACAGTTGGCTAACGTATAGTTAATTTATCCTCGGACAGAAATTATTCCTTTATTACCTGTTTTCGTAGTAAACTGAGAGATGGTCATAGTTGTATAATCATCTATCAGTTATCAGTTACCCCGTATTTGCTCCTTTATGAAGTAAATGGCTATTTATTTATTTATTTGTATATTTTTGAAATTCAGAGTGGAAGAATCTAGCCTGAGGTCAGTAATAATAACAAATACTAGTAAAATTTCCTTCAAATCGTCAGATTTATATTTTATAATACACGTAGAAGAGATTGGGTTAGGAATTCAATATCACCAAAGGTACAAAAAATTACAAAAAAAAAAAAAACACTGTCCTGAAGCATGCCTGAGCAAGGTATTTCTACGAGTAGATTATTCCTTCTCGAAAAAAAAAAAAAAATAGAAATATATGTGATTAAGTATTTATGATAGAAATGAAAATACATTTACATTAATGATTAACGGACTAATTAATTTTATGTTTAAAGCTCGTATTTCGAATTTTAGACGCCATTGGTTTTCGATGACAGAAATTATTTTCCATTTAGTAATTTTGTTTCTGCCTGCTATTTCGAGACCGGTATATGTTTCTCTATGTCCACTTCTAACTGCAGTATCCGATATATAACTGAGATATTCTACATAAGTAAACTTTCTGTAAAGAACAGGTTGAAATATCAGAACTGTATGTTAACTGCAAATATACATAGCATGAATTTAAGCATTTTTTACTTACAGTATTGTTTTTCTTCAGCTACAGAAAACCATGTGTGAATTCTTCCATCACTTACCTGCAAAGAGAAAGAGGCAATTTAGAAATCAATTAATTGGTAAATTACATTCAAAGAGTAATAAAAATCATATACAGCATGTTACATAACATATGAGACATCTAGGGAATTCACAAGCGGGCCTAAAAATGATCATAAAATGCATTTGAGCATATAGTCACTTCGAGAGTACTTTTATCATTCATAGTTGTATATACAGCATCCAAAATGACTCCAATACAAACTTTCAAGAGACTGTCTTATTCTCTCCCATATTCCAGGAGTCACTGTATCTATTGACAACCTAGTTCAATAGCGGCGGAGAATTTCCCCTAATGGCTATAGGTTTGGAATGTACAATGGACTTTAAATTATTGAATCAGCAGAAATGCAATGCGTTCTGGCCAGGAGAAGGACCGGCCAAGACTTAAGTCCTCCCAACCTATCCACTTATTTGAGAATTGCTCTCTCTAACAGCGCAATAAAAATGAAGCGTATATATAATTTAGTGGAACTACTTCCAACAAAATATATAACAATCCGTTAAAAAGTCACAGTATGAAGCCACTGAATTTGTGAAATTAAATAGAAGGGACCAATTAATGTGTTGCCAAATTTTCCAGCCGATGCTCTTGTTTCCAAATCTGTGTGGGGATTATCGTGAAGGAATATTGCGAAAATTCTGCACTCAGTTCCACGGACTTGTAGTAGATAAGAGATAGCTTTGACTGCAAACCAGACGCAACACAACACAAATATTTACCTGTTGTATGTTTTATGTTTATCAGAGCACAACACAAAAAATTACTGTTAATTGAAAAACCAGGTGAAATTGATCATATGCTTATATGACCTGTTTTTACATCTTCGGTCAGTTAAGTAATTGAAATTTAAAATCTATTGAAAATATCAAATAGACTACATAATATACCACATTCAAATATACATACTTTATTTATCTATTTCAAAATGGGAACTAAAAATACAAGAAAATAATACTAATCTTACTTACTAAATATTTTCTTTCAGAGTTACTTGCTTACATTCTGATTCCAATACACACAACTCCAGGTTATTAGTGTATTGATGACCATCATATGTATTGCTGTATTATCATATCTTTGTTTACACTTATCTGACCTATGGTACTTCTAATGTTACTTTTCCCTCTATCTTCCTGTTAATCATTCTTAGGCCCAAATATTTCCCTATCAATTTTAAATTCTTCTCTCCTTTTACATTTAAAATCTTTCTAATAATATTTCCTCGTCTAAATTCTTCCATTTTTTTTTTTGCCAAGTCTGTTCTCTCCATAACTTTGTTTGTCTACAGTATAATAAAAAATGAAAATCCATGTTAGTTTCTCTACACATTGGACATTTTTATCATATCCTAACACTTTTAAATTCATAACTGCAGTTCTAGCCCATCAAAACCCTTCCCGACCTGCCTTGTCACATTGTTCTATATATTTTTCCCTACCCCATACTATTTTTATTTTCCTATACAGTCTCAATATCATACTACTAAATATTTCTTGTCTTTCAATATCTTCCAATCTTAGGTTCATTTCCTCCCAGAATCCTCTGTTTTGATATTCCCTAATTATCCACAAGTTTCCTAAACCTATCTGTTGTAAAATGTGCTGCACTATCCTTTCCACTTACATTTCTGTTGGATGCTGACACAAACCTTAATAATATAACTCTCTTCCAATGCGGTAATTCTGTATATGTATTTCATAATTCTTGTAATAATTTTTATCTTAATGAAATACCTACCTAATTAAAGTTGCACTACACCATTTTGGGATGCTGTCGGTAAACCTAAGATCATTTTACTACAATTCAGTTAAGTAACGACCTGTAGAAAAGGATATAAATATTTATTTATTCAACAGTCACCTTTTAAATACATGTAGAGTTATGCATTCCTTAAAATTTTTAAAACCGGAACTACCAGGATCATTCTTGCTGTATTTATGAGATAAGTGATATCCGCCATCTCTCTGGTAACTCTCTTCAAGTAAGCCACCTAGTAAAAAGAGTGTTTATTAACCGAAACAGTTCTTTAGTGTCTGATGTTATAATTGATACTGTGCCTCCTGTTCTTGCCGACTTTCTTTTGTTTTTCTATGACACTCTTTACTTCCTTAAATGTTATTTGAACGTGTTCTCCATGTTCTAATCATACGGTTAGAACGGATACTCTTTTTTATATTCCTCTCTAGTTTCCATAATATTCCTTCCATGTTTGTTCTGTAATTCTTAATGAATTTTTGTTGTTCATTCTTATATTACTATGAATTTCCAAGCCTTTGAAAAAGTAATGCTACCTATAGGCTGTTTATATCGGATTATTTACTTTCTTTTTTGCTTGGATCACCATTTTGCGCACTTTTTCTTGTATTCATTTAAATTTTATCTTATCAGATAACTGTTTATTATTCATCCATTTAATTTTTTCTTTATCTCAATTTCTATTTCTAGTATCCACCTAAAATTTTACCGTTTGTTAGCTAGTTGTTTATTGTCCATAGCTTCCCCTTAAAACTTCTGTCGGTTTTATACCACGCATTTCAACGCATCTTATTCTGAACAAAGTAAATAATTAATCACCGTTATTATTAAGAACGTGACGGAAGACTATGGATTTCACTGTGATAGAACTACAAGAGGGTTTATTAAGCTCTATCTTGACAATGTATGCATTTACATTCCATTTTCTCAATAACTATTGTATGTAGGAAGTTAAGCATTTTACCAGGTATTATTTGTTGCTTCACTAAATCTTTACCAGAGCCTGTTTTCACAAGTGTTGACATATTTTGAGAGATACTTTTTAACATTATTTAGCATTTAATAAATGGCCTTTCAGAATATTTCTATTTTTATTTATGAATAAATCACAATGTTAAGAAATCATTGTTTCAATCATGACACACAAGTGGATAACATGCGGCAAGGTAAAAATTGCATTCCTCTGCATGTTATAGAAGCTGAGAAAAAGAAACATAAGTGTGAGAAATTGTAGTTTTCGGAAAAAAGCTTTTAAAGTGGAAAGCTTCTAATTATACCTTAATTCACTGCTGCTTTAAAATATAAAATGCAATATTAAAAAAAAAAAAAACATCAAACATATGAAATGTTATATAAAATTTTAATCGTGGAAATTCGAAGAACAAGAATAATGTTGACTTTTATGAACCCCAAGGCGAAAAGTAAAAATATATGAATGTCGTTTACAGTTCGACAAAGGTTCGGAATTTCTATCCTCTATTCAAAGTAAGGAAAATGCTATAATGCGATGGTATAATATATGGAGAGTACAGTGAATGCACTAGAATCTCCCAGTCAATGGATTTACAAGTTACCTTAGCTGTATGTGGTTTTACATTATCGTGCAAAAGAATAAAACTTTGCTATTCACGACTTAGTTTTCAGCTTTTCATGGACGTATTCCAGCTGGTTAGAGTACACAATGACGTTGATTTTTTGACTGACTGGCAGCAGTTCACGATGCACAGTGCCACCAAAGACAACGCACCTTCTTTTAGTGCAGCAGTAGTTTCGGTTGTTTGGTGGCAGATTCTTGAACCTACGAGTGACCTTGAAGTATCGTAGAGGATCCACTTCTCGATAGTCTGTCAAGGAAGGGACATCTCTGCTGTCGTGACAACAATGCAAAGCAAGTGGATCTGATGTCTTCTGAGCATTGTCAAGCAAACGACCAGTTTATATCTTTATTCTAAAAAGGTAGGAAGAAGGTTAAAACAAGGCTAGAGGCTATCAGCAGACAGGAAATCGAGGCAGGATGTACTACGAGTCTCCTTGAGCCTATCAAATGAAATTACATTAACCAGGTGTATGTGCTTGTTCTAGGGAGAAAGCGGAGAGCAATAATGGTTTGGTTTATTTGGGAGGTTGGAAAGCTAAAAAATAACGAACGGTTCTGGTAGGAGAATCTGCCCATTTTGTGGAGGGGATGAGGAATGGGTACATATTCTGGCCGAATGTACCAGAAAACTTGTTTAAGGCAATTGCCATGCTGGGGATTTATTTGCGAACCAGACTAATTAATTGAGCCTAGGCATTTTCCTAACCAAAGTGCGCTAAGCTAGAAGCTATTTATTTGCTGGTTAGAACGTAATAACTGAACAATTATAAATAATATGTAATATGCTTCCAATCATATACCTGTAAATAACGTTTTTAATATTTTAATTTTTTAAAAAATGATCTATTATTATTATTGTCTTAAGTTTATAATTATTTGTTCTCTTTCTAATTGTGGATCATACTTTAGCACGTACGGTCTATGATCCTGCATAAAATATATTTGTAATGTGTATATAGAATTTTATAATAATAAAGATACTACTACCACTACCACTACCACTACCACTACCACTACCACTACTACTACTATCTTGGAGATGGAGCCATATTGTTTCTTCACTGACGTTGAATTTGTTGTACCACGTCCTCACATGTCTGGTTGTTGTTCGTCTCACGAGTCGCTAACAGAGGCTTGTTATTCATTGTTGTTGGTCTTGTCTGTGGCCCATCTTGGAACTTCACGAACGATACCTACATCGTCTGTTCATTCAGAGTATCAGCACCGAAGGACTGACACATTTTCCACGCTACTGCAGTTTCATTGTTAACCAGTAGAACATAAAATTTCGTATGATCATCTTCGCAGTGCTCGTGTTTGACAGCGCTTCGCACAACTAACTAGGAAAAATTGAACCTACTAGTTTAACTGTCAAACTCTCGGCAACAGTTGTTTAGACTTTAGCCTTATTTATTAGGCATTTAATTGTTGATGCGCTTGATATTCGATAATTGCAAAAAAAGCAACAATAGTGGTTTTAAACTCTTATGAATAACACCATACAGTAAAGGAGAATGAAACACTTACAAACTCAAGTATATAAGTGGCAATAAAAAATTCTAATATAAATTACACAGATATACAAAACAGACTAACGAACAATACGGAAATATTTGCCCTCAAACAATAATTATAATGGATATTTATTGTAGAGCAGTGAATCGTGGAACTGATATACAGTAATGTGAAAATGTTCGCAATAAAGCTTGGAAATGTGGGCCGTAAAACTGCCCTTGTTGCCAATATAAATTATGAACGCGTGATTGACGAACACGCTTCAGCGACACATAGCGGACAAGTGTCCAGTACCTATTTGCAATAGCCAAACAATGGATGTTTGTGTGGTTAAATATGTTGTAATCTGCATTTAATGGTTACAATAAATAAAGTGATCAAACGCATTTTGTTCATATAATGCCGCTAAAGCGCCAGGTCACGTAAAGGTCATATTCCAAATGCGTGCACATTGAATTTCTCTAGTTTAAAAGTTCAATATGTATCCAGTAAGTGTATGGATCAATACACAAATCAAAATTACAATTCACTTAAATTTCAATTTGTATATAATTTAAAGTATGAAATTCTAAACTTTTATTTACGTTATTTATGCATGATATTGTGATTCTTAATCTCTTATTGAGTTTTGAATTACATATCAGGGCATTACTGGCGCCCTGCAAGTTATTACTTGTATATAATAACGAAAAGCAATTTGACCATTCCCAAACCAAGTAATATTTTATATCCTTTAACCAATTATCAGTTAGTTACAGTTACCGAGTTAAAATAAACACACATTTTAAATACCAGAACTTAATTAAAGAAACAATAAAGCACTATTTTACAAGTAATATCCTTAAGTGTGCATTTTGTATACAAACTTTAAAAAGAAGTACTAAAGTAGTTCAAAATGTTCGACAATTTGCAATACTTTTTGGCTATAATATCCGTTGACTTAATTCTTTCAACAGTATACTACAGCCTGCTGAGACGCATAGCTAACGTTTGACAGCCACCAACAGACTCGATGTCAGTTAGGTTAGGTTTATTTTATTTAAAGATGTTCTTTAATATCTCAGGTAGTTATCGTCCCATTCTATTCAGGGCATGAAACGGAGTATAAATTTTGCTCAGATTTTTTTTTCTTCCAATCTTGAGATTCTTTTATGTACCGTAAATCTATGGAACCCTAGGCTTTACTTGTTTCCAAAGGAAGTCATACTTAGGAGTTTTACGCCCCAAAAATGTATCGAACCTAAACTCGATCTTGGGTCTAAGAGGCAAGTATGGTTATCACTAGGTCACCAGGGTGACTCGACGTCGCCACAACTTGCACAAGCAATTGAGATGGGCAGATACCAAAGTTCCCCGATTCTCAATACCCCTACATTTTTTAGTCTTCACTCTAGATACTTTCATATTTTTTTATATAAAATACAATAAAAATAGAACCGAACGTCCATACAACCATGTTGGATTATTAACAAGTTTATGAACTAAGAGAACATGTTCAGATTGGGGATGTTGTGATATTATTCAACTTACGATAAATGCCGCCAAAGGCGCGGTTATTATTCACAGAACACAATTGAAAACAGTTCCAATTATCCGAAAAAGGTAGACCACAAAACGCACCCCCTTCATTCCCTTCAAAATAACAAATATTTGAAACATTTAACGGTACAAGGGCTAGACAATGAAAACTTGGAATGATTTAGTTTACTTCAGAAGTATAATAGGCAGGATCGAAGTATGTAAGGTCTATTTCGAAGTAGTCTCCATTGAGTTGCATGTACGAGTACTCGACCCAACGTGTCTGCCAGTGTTGGAAGACGTGCTGGAACCGTTTTATGACGTCTTCACAATCGCCTACACCTTCTTCACGACAGAAAAAAATGGGGGGGACTCGTGGAGCTGACTCCAGGCTGTATGGAAAGTGCGACACATTAGCTGTTTTTTTTTTTTTTTTTTTTTAAGTTGTAAACGTGAGGGCATGCATTGTCATAGTGAACAGGCCAACCAAATGAATGCAGCTCAGGGCGTGTTCAGCTAGGATGCTCAAAACAGCCTTGTAATGCTCCATATTAACCTTTTTTGTGGATGGATTCATGTTAATAAACCATTCCACAACAATCGAAGAATGAATTCACGATAACCTTTCATGCCAACAGAACAGCCTTGTTGGAGGACCAGATGATTTCCTGGCTGAGTTCGCCTGTTTGCTTTCGGGATCGCAATGCAAAGCCAAGGCGCTGAAGCTGCAGACGCACTTCCACTTGCACTATCTGCTGTCCAGGGGTGAGTAATCTCAGCTCCCATCTGACATAGACGCGTCTTTCTTATGTGTAAACTATCGTGCAGAATGGTGAACGCATTACCATGGAAAAGCTGCAATAAGATCGGCCAGTCCATAAGTGTTATTCGTGAATCTTCCCGAACAATGACGACAACTATATTAATCGTGGTCATGTTCACTGTAGTGGTGGGTGCACAGGACCGCCCTGATTTGTTGTTGAAACACGACTCTCTCAACTCTTTGAAGTGCGGTTGATTGTGGCTGAACATCATCGCCATAAGCTTGTTGTAATATCACGTATGTTTCCATACCGCTATCTGCAAATGGAAGCAAAGTTTAAGAGCAGCGTACTGCTTGCTACGAAGCGACTCCATTTTACGCAGCACGCTGGCAAACGCTGGTTCTTTGCTGGCCTCCTGCACTAACAAGACGAATGCGCGTATACGCTTAGACTTTTTTTAGCAGTAACATGAAATCTTATCTCTCATAAAAAAAAATTACCACGTTTATCCACTATATGATGAGAAAAAAAATCTGTCTTTGTTGACTACCTCTGGTGGTAATATAAAATGAAAAGACGCTTAAGTACAATATTTTTTTTTCCAATAAATTACTTGTGATTAGATAGAGAACATGATATCTTTACCAAAAGTTTTTTTTTTTTTTTTTTTTTTTTTTTTCCATTTGATCCATGCGTTACTATATCCGCGAAAATGAAAACATATCACAAATAAATGTAATTGCACTTCGAAAATATCTATTTCAAATTGCAATTCAGCACGTTTTATTGCTCTTTTTCCAGTTTTTTAAACATATTTGTAGCTCAGATATGCTGTCGCTAAATCATTGGCAGAAATGTAAGGAAGGGAGGCCGGCAGAAAGACACAGACGTGCATCCAATTTCTAGGTACCTGCTATCTGGCGTTTAGTGGCTTATAAATGAGACACATTTTCTTGCGACAGCTTAAAAAGGCACTACTTGTGACAATATTAATATTTTTTTATTAAATATTCCAAACGTATCATGTACAGGTGCACCGTTTGAAATCGATGCCTCTTGATAATGAAGGATAGTGCGAACACAACTTTAGTTTTCATGGGGAAAAAAATCGTTTAGAATGAGAATTTATTTCCAAATATTTTCTAAAAAAATCATTTTATTTTTATTACACTTATGCTTTACTTTTAAATCTGTATGATTAGCTGCCAAATCAAATAACATTTAGGGTTTCTAAATGAAAGTGTGATGCACAGATGCCTGCCGTCAAATCAGTTATTGTACCTACATGCAGGTACATGTCTCATAATTAGCGTTAACAGTTTTTGCCGTTCAGCTATTAAACAACCAAAATCAGTGGTTAAATTTTTATATTTTGGTATCCATACATAAACTTTACAGGTGCAGTAAAATTGAGAATAAAGACTTCACCAGCAGAAAGGGGAATGAAAAATAGGAACCTCAAATAAATTGTCTCGGATGGTTCGTTGTTGTGCTGCAAATCAAAGCAATCAATGTGTTCATGAATGATCAAGAGAACTAAATACACAACAGATTACTTTAAACAAATAATTTGTTATGTCCAATTCAGGGCATTACTTCAGAGATCACATTCACCTAACAGCACACAGAGTGACAGTGCGCGACGCGCTTACTACATTTGACTGGGCATGAACACACGTCATATCGCAATGTCGCTTTTATGTTAATTCATGCCGATGCCTGTAGCGCCTGCGATTATTCGTTTCTACTCTTGTCAAGCTCTCTTTCTACTCATAAAGCTTTTGAACACATACTTCCGCAACCTGTATTTACGTGCAAAATTTCAGGAGAGTTTATTTTGATTTCTAAAGTTTTCTTGAAACAAAATTATTCCAATACATTTACATGAAATTACAAGAAAACTGTCTTTTGGCAGTGTAGATCATAATCCAGTTTATAAAGCACGCTCCTGCGTTCTCTTCTACAAACTCAGGTCAACTTAAGTCACGTTTTTGTCGCACCTAGTAAAGGCATAACAATTCTGTGTTTAAACTACTTTAACAAGCTTTTCTCGCCATGTTTCCGGAGATGCCTTAATTGTATATTTGGGCGTTTACAAATCCGCTTGGGAGACACTGCACTAGTGTTAGAAGTTGCCGATAAGCCCCCCGTAATGGCGAGGTGAAAACTTGCCAGGTGAAACTAGTTAAAAAGTTGTACAACCGGCTCCCCCTTTCAGGAAACTTGGCGTCGTTTTTAACGTCACAGCGAAACTGGCTTATGTCCCGCGGGCTTGGTTTTTCATTGCGCTCCGTGCAATAACCCAAGTTTCACCATCTGAATGTTGGGATAAAGCGGCTCTGAGAATGAAAAATATATTCAAGGAGACATATAAAGTACTGCACTCAAGTGCTCACAAGTCCCTCGTAATACAGAGAGTTCCTAAAGTTGCAGTGATAATGCAAACTGTCGTAGCAGAACAGCAATGCTGTGGGATATTCCGCAGAAGAAAATGTTAATTAAGAGATAGGAATTAATGCAATCCTCTTTACGCTTTTGGTGAACTTATGGTTAAACCGCATAGTGCGCTCAACTTGAAGCATGCTATTCAAAGCATATACATGCAGATTAATGCATTTAGCTGCATTTTTCAGCTAATTTAGATGATAACAACAAAAATATTTTCTTTAGTAAGCATGGTCTTGATTCAACTTTGCAGTCAATCACAAAACATCATTCTGATTTAATGCTAAGTATTGCATCATTCATGTGTGATTTCCTAGGACTATTAGATTTTCGCAGCTAAAAGGGAACACCTTTCTAATTGTGACAGCTGAATGCGATTCCAAAAGGGGACTTTGCAGCTTTTGGGAAGTGAAAAGTACAATAGACTAAATGTAAGGGATCCCAAGGGTCATATTGTGATGGTTTATTTATTTATTATACGAGTAGCTATTTAATATTTAGGATTTGAAGAAACTATGAGAAACATTTCTTGCTTAGTAATCATAATGGAATTTAGTGTTGCAGCAAAATGTTAATTGTGGTAGTCTTTTTACAATTATAAGTGCGATCTGAGTTTAAAAAATGACCGGAAAAATCACAGAGATTTTTTCAGAACATTTTCCTTCACCTACAAAATGTTATAACTAGTATACAGTGTTTAAACCAGGGGCATCCAACAACAATAGTTACAAATGAAAACAAAGCTCATGCAGAAGCCGTAAAGAAGAACAAGCCGACTTATTATTATTATTATTATTATTATTATTATTATTATTATTATTATTATTATTATTTAATTTATTTAAGGACGCTCTTTAACACTTTTAGTCGTCCCATTCAACCACGGACGTGAAACGGCCGATAAATTTTGCTTAGATGCTTTTTCTTTAAGGAGAAAAATCTGCTAATAACTTACAAGGAGATAAAAATTCGTTCGCTGTATCAAAATCCTGCAGAAATATGTTCATGTGAGGAAGTTTTCTTGTAATTAGGTAACCCACAAACTCACAGAAGAACAAAAGGAAACAAGAGTGGGATGTTGCTAGGCAAAGGTTCGTCATTTCGACAACGGCAGCTCCCGACATGTCCCAGGGGACGACCAATACACCCGGAATCAAAGAGACAGCCAACGATATGGAGTCTCCCCAAATGACGACTATCCAGTGAAGGTGATATCGAAAGTTGCTACCATTTAATTCCAGGAACAAAAGAAAGGCATTATAAATTGGTACACCACAGTTTAGCCCCCTACAGAATGACAGAAACAAAACCGAAGTACATGACAATGTCTTTGCAAACGCCGCTTTTACAAAATGAAATTTCTGCACGGATAAACAGTGACATTGGTTAATCATGCACCATACAGCCCAAATGTGTCTTACTGTGTATTTTTCTATTTCCAATTGCTACGTAAAACTTGAGGGACCATCAGTTTGGGAAGAAGCTGTTGCGTCCTACGAGAGAAGGTGGTGCCCTCTATAAAGAAGTATGGCCAGGTTGCTTTCATGAAAGAAAAAGAAAGAGGCAGAGTTGTGAGTTATGCCCTTCTACTCAGTGGAATTCCTAAAGTTAATAAGGTAATATACAATTTTTTCACTAAGCTTCCCTGTTTCATAGATGTACAGGATTTCTTTTAAAGTAACAGAACATGTTACAATGATTTGTGATGCAAGTTATTACGTCATCGGCAGCATTTTTATTATTTTTATGCTATGTGAAACAGAACAAAAAAAATACCTGAATTGCTATGCAACATTTTGATTTATTTTATAGTCATTATGGCTATCGCATTGATGGGATGAGAGCGCCGCCTACAATAAGCTTAAACTTCTTAAAATTAAAATAAATATGTACGACACATTTTAATTATAAGAACTATTCACAAACTTGGTTGCTTAAATTGTATAATACAGCATCTCCCTCCTTTTATCACTCACTCTGCGTAGAGAACTGGATTTAAAATGTATGTGCTCAAATTAAAAAGCATGACAGAACCATAGAAAAATAAAACTGTCAGGCCTTCTCAATTTTAAAACGCACCGTACACTTCTGTTTCTTTTGCCGGACCATATACATTAATGGGCATCATTACAATCTAAATGCCAAAGTACATATTTCCGTGTATTTAAATTTCATTGTGCTTATAATAAAAATAACATTTATAGTCCATAAGTGGTTAGTACAGATATTTAAGTTTGTTACGCATTGTTTTCAATAATGCACTTATTTTATAATTTTTTATTATTGTTCTTTTTTTAGAAAAATTAATATGTAATTTGATATTACCAAATTTAAAACCAAACTCAAGTACAAGGTAGATTTATTTAGCGCACATGTTTATTTATTTATTTGGTTCATTTAAGAACGCTCTTTAACATCTCAGGTCATCAGCGTCCCATTCAATTCAGGGCGTGAAACGACCGATACATTTTGCTCAGAGGGCCTTCTTTCAGGCTTGAAGTATCTTCACGTGCCGTAAATTTACGACATGGAAACCATGACTTTACTTCCCTTCCGGAGGAAGCCATTACGGATGTTTACGCCCGAAAAATTCATTGACTCTGGCAGGAATTGAAGCCACGATCTTGGGTCTACGAGGCAAATGTGGTTGCCAATAGACCATCAGGACTAAGAGTTCATTTGTGGATATTATAGCATGCAGTTAACGCATTTATGGTCGATAAAGTAATGGTTTCAGCGAATTACTTGGGAGTATAATTTACTTTGAAGTGTCGAGGTGCCACACTAATTATGATAGCGGTTATTGGTTTGAAGAATCATTAGACAAGTACTGATAAAGTATTTGGGGGAAAGAAGACTTTCTGTTGTAGATTTGGCTTTCATATTAAACGTTTACAAGGATTCGAAAGTCAGTACTCTTAATGCCTGATACATTCTTCTGTAGCCAAAGTGCATCTGTAAGAAATTATACAACAAGAAAATTTTCTTGTAATGAAAAAGAGAAAGAATTGCGTGATTTAGTTATTCAAGGAGCAGTGGGATGAAGATGGCGGAATAAGGAACCAAGAAGTCAAATTTTTGGTAAGAATCTTTCCCAAAAGTTATTTAACGGTTGATATTAAAACAGTGTCTAGTGAAAGGTCCGCAAACTCGATTAGACTTTCAACAGTCTTCTGTTAAGGACCTTCCCACGCCTGAGCTTTGAACTGTGATTTGCGATAGTGAGCAGTTTGTGCCGCATTGGTGCATCCACAAAGGTTCACTCTGACGATGTCCAGTGGCAGTAAACAGCAGAGATCACATCACATGCCGCGGTGAGATGACCATCACGGCACGTAAGAAGGGGGTGCCTGGCTATGCTATTGATCGGCTCTCAACAGCTGCAGTAGCACGCAATTTGTGCAACCCTCCAGAACAGGCTATTACCAGCACTTCGCAACCGTATTATAAGCTGTCTGTCCGCATTACCATCCCCTACCTGACACTAAAACAGCAATATGATGAAACCGCGGAATATAATCATTCAAGAACGAAAAAAATAGTATTAAAACGTTATTATTGATTTTTCTTGTCAGTTTTTAATGCGTGGGCAAATCTAGCACACGTGGGTTGAATATTACCCCTAATACAGCAGTGCTTGGAATGTAATCTCCATAGCAATTAAGTCTAAGAATAGTAGTAGAAGTGTATTTATTGCATTGGCACCGACACAATACAACACAACTTTAACAGGCGCATGGGACCGTACGTGTTTTTATGACACACTTGGTATGTTCAATTTAGCACGAGATATTACACTACATAATCACAATAACATATAAAAATATAATTATTTAAAAAAGAAACAAATAGAAAACAAAAGTAGAATAAATTAATACAAGAAGAATGGTTTTTAAAAATATTAAAAATACATACATAATATATATATATATATATATATATATATATATACTATTAATGGAGTAATAACTTCTAAAAAGCATAAAAATTCATAAAAAACACTCAGAGTGCAATATAAAAAAGTTCACATAAAATTTCACATTAAAAACCGTAAAATTGAACACTAAAACCACACGAATATTTCGAGCTTGGCTCTTGGTCACGTGATGAGAATGAACTCTGAGAGCCGTTCAATTTTACGGTTTTTAGTGTGAAATTTTATGTGAACTTTTTTATATTGCACTCTGAGTGTTTATATATATATATGTATATATATGTATATATATATAAAAGAAAAAATAGAAAATAAATACAGAATAAATTAAAAATACAAGAATAATTTTTTAAAAATAAAAAGAGATACATATAAAATATTAAGAAATCCCATTATGGATGGCACACAGTTGGATTCAGCCAATTTTCCCCCAACCCCCTTCCTGGTTATCAGTCTTTTCAGATCTGAGCTGTCTCCCTTTCATCAGAAATTTATCTAATCTCTCCTTTCCTTCGTTGCCTGCCAGCAAAGCCCAGCATGAGCATCTCCCTCTCTTCGATCATAAAATAGACGGTCTAAATAAAGTATAATGTGATTTCTGGAAGCAAATTCTAGGGGTGGGGAGGAAGAACATCGATCTATGGTGTACTACGAGAGATGGGATGCTGAGAAGATACAGTCTACATAAAAATAAATGCAATTACATACTGGCTAAAAAGAATTAAAGGACAACCAACAACATGAGGGCAATATGCTACCGGCACCAATTAAACAATGTGCATTATCCAAAATGGTTGGCGACGGGCGGGAATTGTAAAAAAATCGGTTTAAACTATATTTGGAATAGAGGTATTGAAAACAGGTATGGCGTAGTGAAAAAAGTTAAAAGACGCCTGTCTGATATAAACCGGCAGGAAACAGGGGAGCGATGTATGCAGATGTCATCTCTGGGCCTGTAGAGCGAAATTAAAACTAGATGGGGTAAAGAGGCCTATCATGGAGCTAGACAGGAAACAGAGGTCGGAAACAGCATGACAGACTGGGAGACTGGGAGGCGCGTTAGGTTGTTGACGAGGAAGGCAGAAGAATTTGCGCATTATACCCAGAACCGGAAGACTGGGTGAACATTTTGGCTAAATGTACACAGACAGGGATGCTAGGATAAACTTTCTCCGGATTAATGTTTAAATTCCAGTGGGGGGAGGCCGGCATCTTGGGACTTAATTGTAAATAGAAAAAACTGGCTAAGCATGGGCATTTTTTAAAATGAAAAAAGTAGTTTTAAGGACAGAACATTTCTATTCTTAAACATTGTACATAAATAATGCAAAAATGTATAAAAATGTCAGAATTATTGTGTGTGTGTGACTGCATTTTTGTTAATGTTATTCTTTTCTTTTGTTGGAATTAATTTCAGAAATGAAGTATTTTACAAAAGCATGAACGGTCTTGCGTCTGTGATGTGCAATATATGTATACCTAGTTTAACTGGAATAAATAAATACTACCACTATCATCTATCGCTCTTGCAAAGGAGTACGATAGATACTTTTCCTTCCATTTTGCGCACCTTTACATTCAGTCAGAATATATGTCCATGATTTCCCCTCCAATTATATTCGTCTGTGATCTTAATCATCCGCTATGCGCCTAGGATGGTTCTTCATATAAATAGTAAAGAACTGGTCCCAAGTGTTCAGAACTTGCGTGCATCAGGAGAATTTGGCCTTGGGAGTTCACGAGATGTAAGCAAGATGAACACAAAGAATTATGACGCATGAACATAAACACAGTCACCTTTTCAAAAAACAATTTGACCCTTAAGTTCTTCCCACATCAAAATTGTATAAGAAACATTTAAGGTTTCTTAAATTTTTAAAGGTTATAAATGGGATCTCATTACACAAATTAGTTAACCAATATTGACACTGATTGTCTACTTAATTTTCCTAACTGCAAAGTAAAGCTGATCTGTATTATTTTGAATGGGAGGAATCAACAAATCATATTAAATTTGCATCATCGTTGAGATTTTTTCTTTGTCCTCAAATGGAAATTTCATGTTGTTTTTCTCAATTGGAGATTCTCGTTCAGCCAAAGTGTAAAAACGACCCAAACATATTTTGGTACATTTACAACACCGAAGCGAAGAACACATATATCATACTTTATATCCAAAGCATACTGTGTATATTTCGCAGTTAAGCCAGATGACCACGCAAAGTTTGTAGAATACGTGTTGAGACAGTGAACTAAGGGACCGAGAAAACGCCTCAGTTTTGCAGTTTCGTGTGCAAGGAACAGCAAGATCATATGGAAGACTATTACTTTTTGTGACCGAGGCTCAGGCGTTAACTAGGGATACGCATTCGGAAGGTTCCCAGTTCAATTCTCATTGGGTCGGCCATTTTGACCCTTACCCCCATGGTTTACCCTGGCCATATAGGCGAATGCTAGAACAAACATTTCCTTTCAGAAAATTTTCAAAACATTTCATTCCACTGCTTCTGTTACAGGGTTGAAAATGCCAAGGCGAGGGGCGGTTTGCGCTTTCGCAAGGTTTCTGCTCCTGCGCCTGGTATGTAAGTGCATCTATGTAAAACTTATTGTGGAGGAACCTCCAACTGCGTCTGGAAACATGTAATGGACCCCGTCTGCGTCCGCGCGGTCACCGTAGATCCTGGCCGCCCTGTATCTCCCTCACCTAAACCCTTTCTCTCGGAAGTGTAGCCAATGGGAACGAGTAGCACAAAGAGCTCAAGTACCGAAAGGCTACTCCACCCCAACCATCCATCCATCCATAGTTGTCGTATCAAACTTTAACAAAGCATTACAATTGACATTCTACTTACGGCTAGCTATAAGCCCAATACTACACAAAGATGACATTCCTACTCCTGCTTTCACATTTGCAAGTTTTCCGGCAAAACCAAATAGTGATCTTCTTGGCATCTGATCAACAACGTAGGATGTGCAAGCTCTTCACTCAAGCTGGCTAAAGTATCAGCACTAGACTAAAAGAGAAGAATAAGTAGCTCCAGTACAAACACTACATATAGACAAAGAGAGAACAGCCCGGTAAAATATTTTAATATGGACGAGCAACTTGTCGATGTGAAACGTATAATGAAGCTATGGGATTCGAGGAATGGAGGAGGCTGCTCAGTGATAACTCATAAAGTAGTTTCAAGTGTGCGTGCGCATAGTGACAATAAATAAGTCTCCATTCCGGTTGGTCACTACATAAGAATGAAAGAAACATACAAAACAATGAGATCATTTCTCCATAAGATAACATGCACGACTGGATGGTTTATTTTGAACCTGAAGGTAAGTAATGTCGACACTGCTCGGCCAATAAGAAGGATACACCAAATATCCATGCTAGCTAAGCGAAGGTACAACACTGTAAAAAGCAAACAGTGGACTACCAAAGTTGAGTTCTACGTCGGCGAGAAGAATGTCCAGAGCATGAGCGTCTTCTTGTTCCCAAGAAATTTGTTGATTTGGTTTCTTTACGGATGCTCGTGTCATCAGCGTCCCATTCAATTCAGGGCGTGAAACGGTCGACAAAGCTTGCTCAAGGGACTTTTTTCCAGGCTTGAAATTCTTTTACGTGCCGTAAATCTAGACACGGAACCCCTGACTTTACCTTCCTTACAAAGGAAGCCATACTTAGGATTTTTACGCCGAAAAAATCCATTGATACTGGCCGGGATTGAACCCCCGATCTTGGATCTACAAGACATGTATCATACTATTCCAATAAATTATTTTTACCCCGACTATGCATAAAGGGGCGTTATGAAACATTATGTGGATGCTCTAGATAAAGATGGTGCTTGCTTCAAATATATCTGCTCAAAATGTCCAATTCTTACACATGAAAAGTTAAAAGTTGATATTTTCGACTAAGGCTTCTAATGAAAGACAAACTTGAATACCAAGAAAACCTTGAAGAAAAATGCTTTTTGTGCTTTTGCTTATATTGTAAGAAAAATTCTAGGCAAATTCAGGGTAGAAAAAAAAAACGAAGTTCTGGTTGAATTTTTTTTTTACAGGCGTATTTCCCTCAAATCTTGGCGCAGTAAGTGAGGAAAATGCGAGCCTTTTCATAAGATATAAAGATTATGGAACAAAGATATCAAGGCAGGTGAAATGCATAATTCCAGCTACGACAGGAGATAAAAGTTTCTTGGTAATGGAAATATTTAGTAATTCTGGACACTCTGGGACCGTGAGTGCATTTTTTCAACAAGACTTTGCCAATGCTCACACTGCGAATAAATTCCATGAGAGCAATTCACTATATGTTTCCATAATACAGAGTTATTAGTAGGGATTTGTTGCCCCCTCGGTCCTCCGATTCAACAGCCTGCGATTATTATATCTGGGGTAAATTAAAAAATGGCGGCACAAGACGAACCCGCACACCATACAAGAACTCAAAGATAATATTCATGAGGAAATAGTACGAATTTCTCAAAATGAACTACAGCGCATGATGAACAATTTCCTAAAGAGATGCCAAAAATGTGTAGAGAATGAAGGCGGGCAGTTTCAACATTCCATTGATAATTTGGTCAGTAAAGAACCTCTTAAATTTGTTTGTGTATTGTTATATGGTTGGTTTGTTTTGTTTTACCTTCCTGCTAATCATTGAGACCCGCTGACCGGCTAACCGGCAAATGAGCTCGACCATAGACAAAATACTCCGGGGGAAAACAAAACTGATCGTATGGTACAACGTAATAGTCCTGTTTGATTGATTTGATTTATTTATGGACACTCTTTAACATCTCAGGTCATCAGCGTCCCATTCAAGTCAGGGCGTGAAACGACCGACAAATTTTGCTCAGAGGACTCTTTTTCAGGCTTGAGGTTCTTTTTTCGTGCCGGGACCCATGGCTTTACTTCCCTTCCGAAGGAAGCCAAACTCACGGTTTTTACTCCCGAAAAAAAATCCATCGATCCTGGCCGGGTTTGAACCCGCGATCTTGGGTTTAGAAGGGAAGTAAGGTTACCACTACACCACCAGGACCGACCACAATAGTCCACAAAAGCGTAACACATTCCTTTTTAACGAAAAGAACACACTTTTTTAATTTTAAAGGTGCTAAAACATACAAAAGGTTATAAAACTGTGTGTTTTCTCAAGTTTCCGTGAAGCTCGTTTCATCAGTAGTTCATATCACCAGTTCTTGAATTAAGTACCGCTCGACAATTCCTGCATGAAGGATTTAATCTTGTTCGATGTTCTGCCAGTGATGATGGAGACGTATGAATAGCTGATCCAGAGTCACCGTGCTTTCAATATCCTCTAAAACTCTCAGTTGAAACATATCCAACAGGTGATCAATCGGAATTAGATTTTGCCACTCTAGTACTGCAACACCGTGTCTTTCTAACCCTCTAGAATCCCTCTCGCATGCCCTTTTGGAGCTTTATTTCAATTTATGATGCAGTAGTTCTTCACAAAGAAGAGTAATTGCTGTATCGTGCATTGCATCTTCACAGCGTCATGCATAAAGGGGGGGGGGGAAGCTGCCAACTCCCGAGCCTTATGAACAGCCGCGTCATTTCATGATCCGGGATCAATCTCCCTCCGCTCTCATTCAATCTGAAAGTAAAACGGACATTCGTTTGTTTCGCGGCAGCATAAATAAAGAAATGTATGTGTTTTATAGGAATCACTCCGTGGTTTATTCTTGCGCTCTTACATTCGAAGTCTTTTCATATATTTTTGTTAAATATTTTCATTCTACTTCGATATAACTGTAGAAAACAAGGAAATGATAGTGAACTCCTCACCGCGGAAGAAACTGATACAAAAATTTCATAGAACATCACCATAGACACAAGAAGCAAACACCTTTGACCAGCCTGGAAACTGCCGATCAGCAATAACTCTGTGGCTCAGTACGCGCCGGAACAACTGTGATCACCATAAAAACTTGGTTACAGAAAGGTTTGCCTCTAGTGATTGCCGAAAATGCTGACAAGAGAGCATGAAGAGGTCCGGAAATACTTTAGAACTCCTGGAGCATTACACAAAAGAAGCAGTGATTTCTCTGTCATAACAGTCAGAGGAGAACAGCTGCTGGATCCACCGTTAAAACTCTCATACCAGGAGAACGCGATGCTTTGAACTAAAAAAATAACTGTACTCTGTGTTCAATCCAGATATAGATAAACGACTTTTCTGACATCGGATACCATTCTTTTGTTTAATCTTCATATTAATTATAAATAAATGCAAGCCATGTTTTATTATAACAAAACTTAATTAAATCTTTAAAGACATCTTTAAGGGCGTCATGAATATTACCAAAGAAAATTTATATTTTATTCTTGAAAGTTCCTTCTGAACAGGAGTTTAGCTTGGGCAGAAGTATCGTTACGATACACTGAAGTGTGTGAATGAATTTCTGGTCAAATTGGCCATACTTTCCACGATATAAAATCATGTTTTTTTGTCTTTAAAATATTCTAAAACTCTCACAAAATTCTATCAGATACCTCGAGTCAGTAATAAAGTTAAATGATTCTATACTTTAAACCGATTTATATGGTTTAAATATGTCATGTTAGCATTAAAAATACAAAACCCATTCTTAATTTTTTTGAAACAAGAGAAAGCACTTGCAGAAAGGAATTACTGGCATCAATTAGACTAGTCGGTCCTGGTGGTCTAGTGGTAACCATATTTGGCTCGTAGCACGAAGATCGCGGTTCAATCCCCGCCAAATTAGATGGATATTTTTCAGGCATAAACATCCAAATTATAACTTCCTTCGGAAGGGAAGTAAAGCCGTGGGTCCCTTATCGTAGATTTACGGCACATAAAAGAACCTCAAGTATGAAAGAAGAGACCTCTGAGGAAAATGTATATCTGTTTCACATCCTGAATTAAAAGGGACGCTGATGACCTGAGATGTTAGACAGCGTCCTAATAACAAAATCATCAGTCAATTTGACTTGGATAATATAACTATGACGTCATATTTCGTTTAAATTTTACATAAGGCAGTAAAGAACACAACTCCTTTATAGCATATGGTTTTGTACAACAATATTTAAACATACATCGATACTTATTGTAAAAGACATAGCAATAGCAATCAGTAATAAGAAATCTGGAAAGGGTGTTAATTTGATTCTATTATGAATTAGATTGGATGATTAGATGATCTTCTTGCGCTGCCTCGGCTCTTGAAGTCTTGAGTTCGATGCTTCCTATTTCTCTAGCTCCAATGCAGAGGGTAGGAGTCTCGGGAGAATTTGGACTGTTTTTAATGACGTGATGTCATTTGGGAGGGAAGGGGATTCTTCACTGGAGCAATACAAATTCCAACTATAGTTGAACTTTTAATTTTTTGGGCAATTGAAGGTTTTAGGGAACATTCTGAGCGTCTGTCGTGTGGTTATAATTCTGGTTTTGCTATTAGGTTAAAGTTCACCACTCGATTCAAATTCACGCGTGACTGTCGCCTATAATTTTACTGTAACACTTGATTATAACGCTGATCTCTTCGCTTTACTATAAGAATAATTTGACTGCCGTAACTTTAACACTGATTGAATGACGACGCATTTCTTTCACTGAACTGTAGTGTTAAATTGATTGCCTTACTAATATCACTGTATTATACTGCATGGTGTCGTGATCCTTCGTAACTCTACCTCTCTATCTTCCGACCTGTGTTACTGTGTTACTCCTGCTCAAACTTACTTCTTATATTTAATATTAAATCTATTATGTCAATTTGCTCTGCCCCTCACGAACGTTTATTATCTTTAAATATTATTTAACTTGGTTCACTTCTCGTTCCTATTACAGATATCGTTTATATTACATGCTCGCTCCTATTCGTTAGGTGTTGAAATATGTTAATTGGTTGAAGTTTTTCTTCCCCGCTACTTTTTTTCAATTACCTAACACATAGATCCGCACACTTAAGTTTTGCGATAGGGCACGTTTTTGGTCATTCAACCGGGTATTCCTTTGAAACTGTCGGAAATAGCTGTCATTTTGGTTTCTTTCAAGACACCTATTTCTGCATGTGGAGCTTCTTTTGAATGTGACAAGTTACAATTACCGGCTGTAATAATTATTCTTGCTTTTCCATGTTGAGGAATAAAAATATTTCGGGCCTGAGGTTGGCAACCATTTATGCAAGGCTGAAGATGAGAGGAAGGGGTCGTCCCTCTTTAACAAAAGAAGAGAACTTTTAGAGCAAATTGTGTTGTTCTAAGACTTTCTACAGGCAGCAGAGGGCTGCATGTCTGTCCCTTTTACGAAATATAACAAAGACATATGTATGCACTGTCAATCATAGTATTACAGAAAGAAAACTTGAATGTTACTTATTAGTCAAAAAGACACATGTACCTAAATACACTAACAATCCTGATCATCATTGTAATATTGGTACCTTTGATTATTGTGTCATTCTCGACCTTGTTATACAATACTTGAAATTATTATTATAATTGCCATTGGAAGTAATTATTATTGAAATAGGAATTTTGGGACATTTCTTGCTATAAATAGCAATAATTTATGTATCGCTTTAGTGCTCACTAACGCAGCATTCAAACATATGGTTAATCAGCAAACTTATTCATGTAAAACGCTCCATTTTTTCAATCGGTTAGTATTTGAATTCGTTTCGCTTTTGCTCAAGTATTGGCTCTTAAAAATGTATTTCGGTCGTTTTCATGC
Organism: Metallyticus violacea; assembly: GCA_030762175.1. Lineage (NCBI taxonomy): Eukaryota > Metazoa > Arthropoda > Insecta > Mantodea > Metallyticidae > Metallyticus > Metallyticus violacea. The sequence continues at coordinate 41,928,613 of CM060833.1, forward strand.
CTTGTTTTAAGATTTTGTCAATGTTCACTCCTGAAACACAGATTGCTTTTGCTTTAAATTGTAAAATATCAATAACAATATATTCTAATATATTTACAGTAACGCTGTATATTTTATATTAATTATATAAATATCACAAAAACTATTGCTATAATTAATTATTTCGCAATTAGTAATAAATAACCAGCGTCTCTAACGTGGAATCCAAATGAACAAAAATTGTTATTTTTCTTTCATTCAGTAACATATCTCCAATTAAGACACCAAATAACTCATTCGTGAAAGTATCAAGCAAAGGTAAAAGTTCTAAAGATTAATATTTAATGTAAATATTCGTACTTTAAAAAGCAATCATGCCATGTCAACCGTACTACTTCCAACATGATAATTACAATCAGTTTTTGTTACCACAATCGAACGCCATGACAAGTGATTTCTCTTTATGTGACAATAAAATAAAAGTTGTGTTCATGACCCTATCGTTAAACACTCCTCTATGCATCTACCTGGCGTTTATCTCTCTATATCTTCATTACACACAGAATATTGGGGCATACTCATTGTTTATATTGTTGTGGTGTGCTCTTGTGTGTATTGTTAGGGAAAGAACGTTCGTTACGGAGGATTGTCAGAAATTTCCAGAAGCAAGTCTTGAGTTTTAATCTGACTGTTGGTTGGGAATTCCCCACCCATGTAGAAATCGTCGGTAACGCTAAGAAAGAACTACTTGGGAATAGTCCGCCAAACGAGCAGGACGTACTCCTTTTACCAGCCCGGTTAAATACTGTCCTCATATTACTACAATTTTCTATGTCTTAGGTTAGATAAACTTTACTGTTTTGTAAATTATTTTTATTTTCTGTATGTATAGTTTTGGATATCGTCCCTACTACATTTTCCCTTGACGTAAACAAATACAAGTATATCACTCCGCAGTGCATGGCTCCAATTGGTCAAGTAAAACTAAGAGTCGTATAAACAGCTGATGCAACATATTTAATTGTTAGCTGTGGTTACTAATCACAAAATTCATTAATAAAAATGTTGTACGATAACCTTGTCGCCAGTTTTCAACGAATTTCTTTGACGGTGTTTTACAATACTAGGAGGACCAGCACATTCTTCCACTATGTCGCCTAAAGAGGCAATCATAAGACTGGTATCTCTCAAGATTATTACAGTATTCACTAATAGGGGTTTCTTAATGAAAACTAATCCTTATTAATATTTAATCTGTAATTTCCTTTAGGACTATTGTGCGATAACACTAGGGATGTAAATCGTCCTGAAGCCAATGAGAAAGCAGCTGTAACACGTAATTATATTTACGTTAGTATAGAAATAACAACGAGCAGATAGTCAAGAGCTCCGTTGACCCCACACCCCTGGAGAGCACATTTCACGTCCTTCAAATTCACTGGCAGCATTATCGTAGTCAAATCTCCGGCACTGCTCAAAAGCAGTTATGTATCACCTTGTGTATTTCATGGGAGGCGGAACTCTTGCTTCAATCTAGCAGTTCAGTTTTCATCGATAATGGGACCCACTGCAAAGGATCTATAGCAGCCATTAATTTTTTTCCTTAATATAAATGCAGGATAGTCAGGAACAGGAATATCGCTTTTGTGGTTACACGGACAACCAAGATTGACTTTTTGTTGTTGGTGTGGGGATGAGCATAACGGACATATAACGCAGGAGTGATGTCATTTGTTTTGATGTACGTAAATGTTATAGTTTAGATTGGTTATATTTTAGTATGTTTTTAGGTTAGGGTTATTCGTTCTCTTCATTTTTTGTTCCTTTTTCACCACAGTATAAATAATTAATACATTATTTCAGCCCATAAGGTATATACATTATGTTCGTTTATTGTTGGGGGAAAAAGCCTGTTATAGGCGGTTGGTTGTCAGAAACTTCCAGAAGCAAGTCTTGTACTTTAATCTGAGTTGTAGTTCCCCCACCTATGTAGCAAGGAAAGAGTTGGTTGGGAAGAAACCACCAAACGGGCAGGACGTAAAATTGCCATATTTCTCCAACTCGGATCTATGTATGTAAGACAACACAACGGAATTAGGAATCGTGACAACAGTTTTAAAACTATTCAACTTAAACGCCTTTCTTGCATCTCGTGCTACAGGAAATTTTCACTTTAATACAATGACACATTTATATCACTAGAAAGAAAATAATTTGCAATTTTTTTCAGATTACGGAGAAAAATTACCCCATTTTATAAAAATGAAATGTAAGAATTTTGATAATATTTCACAAGGTGTGTTCACTTCTAAATAACATTATGTTAATATTAAAATGCACTTATCATATATGCGTAACTTTTGTTTTGTTTTTACTACGGTAAAAAAAAAAAAAAATCTGTGACCAGTGTAGAGATCTGAAAGCTAAATTACAAAATTACAAGCATATTTAAACCATTAACGTCAATTCTGAACTACCTAAAATTATGAATAGGGCAAATAACAAGTTCAAAACGTCTGAAGTTTCCTAGCATTATGGGAGCAGGAGAAAGGGGAGAGGGAGAGGGAGAGGGAGAGAGGGGGGAGAGGGAGGGAGAGAGAGAGAGAAGCTTACAGAGGCATCGCTTTCCAAATAGAATCGATATTAAATCCTTCACCCCTCCTAGACGAGCGGCGAAATCAAGATTTCAAAAACCAAACTTGAGGCGCCGGCGGAATAACATTTCTGAAATTAATGCACATTTTGCCGTTCTTTGGTATAGCAGGCAACTTCTTCACCGCGAATGTCGTGCGGGATAAGCTATATTCAGGAGTTTGGCTAGCTCGCTTCCTCTCTCCCCCGCCCTTCTATCTTCAGCAAGTTGAAGCAGGCAGCTCTACATGTGTGAGTCTTTCACACAATAGAGCGGGAAAAGGTCTTGACAAGTACAAAGAAGAGCATGACACAGGAAAAGGCGAGAGTCGCTGCAACAAGATGGTGATGGTGACGGTGACAGATTTAACCTTGTCTATTGCTGTTGCATTGTTTAAATTAGGAAACAGTTACCTTACATAGAAAAACACAGTTAAACCTTACATAGATGTGATAGTTTTTTTTTTTTTTGAGTAGTGTTTAACGCCCGTTTTTACTACTGAGGCACCACAGGCGGTTAGATGTGATAGTGATGGGGTCCATGACAGAATACACTGGTCAACAACATGAAATTAATTTTAATCACCAGATATGGAGCTGTGCTCGTCTAGTTCAGTCTTTCATTCTGCTCTCAGAAAGATTTTCACTTTTCTTCTATCAAGCATTGATTTAAAATTATAGCTTATGCATTACATTTATCAAAATAGTCATATTTTTATTAGTAAACATTTTTTCACGTAAAAAGGTTTAACATAACCATGATGATTTGTGGTCTTACAGTGTTGTTTTAAACTTAGCATCTAACTTACGTTTGATGTGCGGAATTGAGTGTTAGAAATGCTTAGTATGGGATTTTCTTTTATACAAATTTTATGAATTATTAGGATATGACATCCAACAATAATATGCAATCATGAACTCTTCCAATCCTGATAATCTTTTTCTTTCAATTTAATGTCTTTGTGAAAACTTTTACTTTCTAACTGCTGACAACACAATGATTGGCTGGGGAAAATATAAGTGCAAGAAATACAATTAGAACAAAATATGGAATTAATTTCTTTATAGAGATCCAATAATTCCTGCACTCTTGCCTGTAGTTAGGGAACTTCTTTACCAGGAAGTTCACACAAAGCCATTTGAAGATTTGACAAGCTCTCATTTCTTTTCTCACTCAAGGTTTCTTCAAACGATGTTTCTTGCATTAGCTCCCTTATTTTGGTTCCAATAAAACACTTTCCTTTAGTTTTGCAATTGAATTTTCCTATATCCATATAATTATAAATTTCTTTCAAATTAATGGAATGGATAATGGGTATAGAATGCTTTAAATGTTCAATTGCAGAAGAATTACTTTCATTCTTCTGTGAGATGAATAAATAAATATTCTCAAATAAGATACACTGTACCATTATTCACATCATTAACACTGTACTTTCTACAAACAAATTTTTTTTCTAATATTCTGATTCATGTTCCATAATGGCAGATTTTGGCACCTTCCTCAAGAAAATGTTTTTTTCACTACTCCTGAAGCCAATAGCTACATTTGACCTTTGTATAGTCTCTAACAAGATCTTCAGTTCAGAAATCTAAATCCTTGGGGTTCGGGTCTGGATACTCTAGGTCAGTATCAGAGCATTCAGTCAATTTGTGAACAGTATCAGTTCCATTATCCATTTTATTCAGATTTGGAACTGGCAAGTGGTTTCAAGTCTACTGAACAGAAATAATAGTTATCATTGCTGTGGTTCCCGCCAGATCATTTGAATGGAAAATGCTATCGACCGTTTCTTCTTTTGCATCCAACTCTCTAATTTTGTTGAACAAGATTTACAGTCTTTATTTTTATCTCCAAGTGCACAACCAGAATACTACAGGCACTCTTTCTGGTGTCTTTGAGATATTGGTGTGACGAACTACATATCTAGCAAAAGTTGTTGAGACAATTAAGCCATTTTCGAAGCGTGATACGAGATATGCTTCACAATACACTGTGCTGCGTGATCATGAATTGAAGGCTTGTGGTTCATATCTCATTTCTCAATATATCGAGTGCGAAGTTACACATTTACAGACTATCCTGTAAACACAGCCCCCTGCGTCGTATCGATTTCGGCCAAAATGGCGTATTCTGACCTGTGTTGCACTGTGCGCGCTGTATTTTAGCGGTGAAGTCCACTCCGAATCATGAAAGTAAATTCCTTTTTTTTTTTGGCACAGAAGTTAGAAGTAATGCTTAATTTATATTTATTAATATAAAATCATAAATATATAAATTTAAATTAACTATAGCATTCCGCTTTATTGAACATAACAAGTAAATGCGAATAATTTTACGTTAATGTAAAATGACACACATAAATTATTGAATGATATTTTACTCTTTATAGATTTTCTTACATGCAAAAGAAATACAAAATATGGAATAGTTTCGGAGCAATATTTTCACAGTAGATAAAGGGAAACTCTCTTATAGGACTGCCTGGTGAATTCGGTGAGTCATTTGAGAGCACTTGCATTTCCCATCTAAAGTAAAATGCAGGCTTGCCTAGATACCAATCCACAGGATAAGAATCACCCGGTATATTAAAACTTAAGGCGAATAAGATGGAATTGTCCCCAAAGGTAATTGCATACACAACCAGTTTAAATGAAAATGAATACGGTGTCTGGAAGAGATTTAAAATATAAACGCTTAAATTGCAGGACGAAATAGAACCTTTTATGAATTATACACTCTTCACTCTTCACCAGGCATTCTGACATAACCCAATAGCAGAAGTGCATGTTTGGAATGTAGACGAGATATGATGGTGCATACGCTGCGAAACAACGTCTACCATGCACAGGAAAGGCTGCAAATGCTCGCAAAAATATGAAGGTAAATAAAAAGAAAACTATGGATAAACACTAATCAGCATATCGACACCTTTCTTGCAGCTAAATACTTTCTTTGGTGACATTTTCTTGTTGACATTAAAAGTCGATTAAAACTTTTCTTGTTGATATTAAATGTTTGCAATGTAAAAGAAACTAAAACCAAACCCCATTGTTGGTCAAAACGGTGAAGTATTTGTCCATTTCTGCTATCTCATTTATTATTCATAATTCTTTAACGTTTGACGTGAATTTTGAAAGATTATTTATCTGCAGACACCTTAATGGTTGATATTAATTTTAAAGTTGTATTTATACTGTACACGTGCCAAACTTTAACAATATGAAGCGTTTGCGAACAGAGGTTGTTTTCACTCTTATTTTTTTCAAGTGCCTGACATAGTCTCCAAATTTACAAGAAAAGTTTCTAGCATTGACATTGAGTAGCCATATAATGGGGCCGTTTGATCTACTGCTTTCGGTCTTCAGAAACACAATTATTAACGGCCAGAGTCCAGAGCCACAGAGTTGCGGAAGGAGGAGGACATCAATTCTCGTGAAGTGCGTTCTCTAGATTCCACTTCGTGCTGTGAGGATGTCCCTGTTGTGTATATTGCTTGCTTCAGCTGGTCGTTCCGGACCGTTTTCGCTTCTGTTTTATCCTCTCTGTGCTCTGTATAGCCCACAGGGTTGAACAAAACGGAGACACACATGTTCAGTCCGGTCGACTCAAATTAGTGATGGTTTTATTTCTGCTTGGGTACTATTGCCCTTGCTAGTTTAAATGTATAAAAATGCAACTTCCTAAACCATATTTCCTCAATTCCAATAATCTCACACTAAAACTTTCGCGCTCTTTCTTTACCAAAGTTTTTAAGAATGTTTTTATTACCTCGTCTATAATACAATAACCCTATCTTCAATTCAACATTTATTACATTGTGTTGACCAGAAATTTTTTTCCTGTGAAGAGTGTCTTCATTTGTCTCTGAGCAACTAGACAAAGAATGATTTGTTTATATTTTAATAAATATAATTTCTTAATGTTTTAAAAACGAGTTTCAATATAATTATCACATTACGAGGATTTATAAAAGTTCTCGGCCTTACACAGGGATGTCATGAAGATGGCCAAATTACATGATAGTGGTTAAGTATCATCTTATAGATGGTGCGCAGTAAAGCTTTTAGCAGCATAACTATAGTCACCTGTTTGTCACGATCGTGTAAACAAACTAGTGTTAACATTTTCTACAAAATGGATAAAACTGAATTACAAGCTGTGATAAAGTACTTCGGTTTAATCACAACAAAAATACAAAAGAAGTTAGAGTGCGCATTAAAGGATTCTTCCCCCTTGTTTTGGATAGTTAAAAAATGGGCTGCTGAATTTAATCGCGGTCATACATCCATTCAAGATGATGAGCGCTCGGGGCTTCCCCAGAACTGCTACGACAGACGAGGTTGTGACAAAATTTTACAATGCGGTACCGAATGATAGCCGATTGAAGGTACGGAGTTGACTGACATTGAAAAGACCTCGACAGGCCGTGTCTACTAATTTTATACTAAGTTTTGTGTATGACAAAGCTTTCCGCTCGATGAGTGCCGCATTTATTAATAATGAACCAAAAAGCATTACAATGAAGAATTTGAAAGAGTGTTTAGATTTGTTTACATCAATCCCAGTGAGTTTCCCCGTTGTTCTAACAGTAGATGAAACATGGATTCATCAATACACGCCAGAGCAATCCAAATAGTGAAAGCAACAGGTGAAAGTGCACCAAAGAAAGCAAAAAGCGTTCCATCTGCAAAAAAGTCGTTTTGCAGACGTTTTCTGGGGTTCTCATGGTGTGGTACTCATAGACTACCTCCAGAAAAGCAAGACCATCACCGAGGAATATTACGCTTAACTACTAAACTAACTGAAGGATGCTATTAGGCTAAACGTCCACACCTTGCAAAAATAAAGTCCCTTCACACACGTTTGGGATAGTAGTTACATAACTGCATGATCTTCGCTTACAAGTGCTGCACATCCGCCATATTCGCCGGATTTGGCTCCCAGCGATTACTTTTTGTTCCTAAACCCGACGAAATGTCTGGGTGGATGAAGATTAACATGAAATGACGTTGAAAATGAGACAGACGTTTATTTTTGACAGTTGGACAAATATTATTTTATTGAAGTATTATAAAAACTGGAAAAATTTTAGACTGAATTTATTAACTTACAAGGTGATATGTTGAAAAAAAATTCTACTAATTAAATCTTGCGTTTTCCTAATCAGGCCGAGAAATTTTAGAACGCCCTAGATATGTGTTCTCAAATACTAACAAAGAATGCTTGAAGATAAAACAGCAGTTCGCGATCTTCTTAGATTCTTTTGGGAAAAAGGATTGAGTGCTACGCCAGCGGCTGAAAAAATATGTCAGTTAGAATCCGAGGATGTTGACAGTGTCAGATTAGCATTGAACAGGTTTAGGGAAATTGACCACAGCCTTGAGTATAAGTCCCCAGCCCAGCATAAACGAACTTCATCTACAGATTTGTTCATTGTGCTCGTAGAGCAGCAACTGCCAAGTGTATCCTAAACTACAGTGGCTACATACCAGCACCAACTGTACATAAGGTATTAAAGTCAAAGAGCAGATTAAGAATGAGATAACTTGATATTTGAAAACAACTTCTTAAAAACCCTTTAGACTAAGTCTGAAAACGTACTGTGACATGTGATGGAAAATTACTTTTTCTGTAATTCCGAGCAGAGAAAGCAACAGATATCCCATGGGGAAAAAACTCGGTCAGTAGTTCGTCACAGTCGCTTTGGGTTTGGTGGAAATTTGAAGTTGTTGCCCATTTCGATTTGGTCCCAAACGGTAGTGGAGTTGACGCTGAGTTGTACTGTGAGCACCTGCACAGGGTTTGCAAAGTTTTAAGACTGCGTTACCAGACTTTAACAAATAGAACTCTATACTGCAACAAGACACTGGTCCTGCTCCCCAATCAATACAAATCCAGAAACTAAAGGGCATAGAATTGCTGCCTCACTAGCAATACAGTCTAGCCTTGACTTTTGTTTGTTTCGGTCATGGCAACATTTCTTTGAGGAAGGCTGTTCGATAACCTTGAAGATACCATTAACAATGTTCCAACTTTTTCTTTCTTTTCTTTTTTTTTGGGGGGGGCCTCTAAATCGCAGAAAATTTTTTGTTGGCAGGGAGCTGAAGAAAATCGTCGAAACTGATTACTTATATTTTCAGGAAGAATGTTTGTTGATGTTATGTTAAGACACAATTTATAGGAATAAGATTCCTGGCCGACCTAGTTTAATATTTTAATGTAGCTACGATTTTCGTATCCAGCTAGCTACACAGTAAAATTATAAAGGGTTTAGAACAGAAAATTAGAGTTAATAATTAATGAAATAAGTTATGGCATTACAGTGTAGTATTAGGAGAATAAAATTGGAATTCTTGCAATCATTACTTATCACAAAAGAGAAACCTCATTTTATGAATAATTATTATTATAATAATTTAGATTAAACCAAAAAAATTAATGGTATACTATTAATTAAATGAAATGTATGATCACTGATAAACAAAGCTACACTGCGTGAGTATTTTTAAACATTATTAAATGCTTATTTAAGAAAAGGATGTTCATATGTTTCAATAAAACAAAAACATGTTACTATTAAAAAACAATTACAATATACCAAGGAAAGATATTCTCAATCAGCAATAAACAATCAAAAGTCTCATCGATTTTCATTGGCTTTGAATTTAATTTAAATTTTATTCTAAAAAAATGTACGAAAACGCTTTCTGAAGGTTATTACAGAAAGTTCTTACATATAAATATAATTCTCAAACACATATTATTTTTAATAGTGTTTAACGCCCGTTTTACTACAGAGGCACCACAGGCGATGAACAGGCGATGATACACGAGATGAAATGATATATCAGGAAAGGATTTATTTTTAAGGAAGGAAAGAAACGTTCCAGGTCTAAGTTTAGGGTACCTCCCCAGCATTTGCCATTTATGAGGACTGAGGAAAACCTGAAAAAAACCTCAGTCAGGGAGGATGATTCTGGTGGGATTCGAACTCCAGACCTCCCGCTCACGAGTCCGCGCCTTAACGACCTCGGCCACCCGTGGCGGTCAAACACATATTAGATTAATCTTTCACATTTGCTATCTTCACGACGATGCTCTTTTTAAATATACAACATATAACCTTATAAGTACAGTTTATAATATGCTGAATTAACTTGTGTTTTAATTTTAAAACAATACAGAGCAAATTAAACGAAGGAACGCTTTGTAAATTTCGATTTTCAAGTATACAACTACTACTAAAGGTCCGATTTCCCTTAGAAAGTATTTTTCTTGTTTTATTTAAACGGTATATGCCGAGTTTAGTTGTGAAAAAACAAATACTGGGGCTGCTAGAACGTTTTTTTAAATTTTGGAATTTTTGTTAACCCCCACTCATAATGGCCTGATGTCCCTGATTTTCAGAATTTATTTAAATAGTATATAGGCAGTTTCGTTGCGAAAAAACAAATATTAATGCCGCTAGAGTGGTTTTTAAATTTTGAGTTCAGGTAAACCCCCTCCTAATAGCCCGATTTCACTGATTTTCGGAAACTAATTTTCCTATTTTATTTGAATGGCATGAACCGAGTTTCCTTTAAAAAAAATTAAAATTGCGCCGCTTGAGCGATTTTAAAATTTCGCTTTAACCCCCACTTGTTTTTCAGGTATATCCCCCCCATTCATAATGGCCCGATCACCCTGATAATCGGCAACAACTGTAATCAATTTATTCTAAAGAAATAACTGAGTTTCGTTCAGGAAAAAAAAAATGCGGCCGCTAGAGCGGATTTTCTAAATTTTTAAATTTTTTCTCTTAGCCCTCTCCCCCAATGGTCCAATTTTGCTGCTAACTAACTTGACAGATCGTTTGTTAATTGATGGGTATATGCCGAAAGCGCGTGTGATTGGGTGTTTCAGCTTACCCTATAAAAAGTCACACATCACCACTGATCGTGGTTGATTGTTTCGTTTTAGTTTTTTAGTATTTTATTTGTTGCCATTTCCAATAATACTTAAAATTATTTTCCCATTTTAATACCATAACGTACTGGATCCACTACTGAATAAGCGCGCCTGTTTCTGTTTGGGGCATATCAGAACTTTATTTTAAAATAGATGAAATCCAAATCAGTATTACGAGGTAAAACTGCCTATCCTCAATGCGCGAATTACACTGTTTGACATGTGCGCGTCGGAAAATATAAGCAATTAGATGGAAAGTGTTGTTTTGCTAACTGCGCAACAGAAAGTAACTTTCAGGTACTTCTTTATTCCTACAAGATCTTTGAACAAATCTACACTCTGATTTTAAATGTTTCTATTTCATTGCTGTAACGCATGTTTAAAAATAAAAATTGGCATTTTAGGCCCTGAAACCTTAAAATAAGTCACAACGGGAAAACTATACTATAGGTTAACTAAAATCCCTGTTAAAAGTTCATACATTATTTAAAGTGTGAAAATTAGTTTACCTATAAGAAAAAAAAAATAACAGATTTAGTCTAAAATTTGAGGTATAGCTAGTTATTAATCAAATAAGCTGCCAAGACTGAGCAAAGGAAATGAAAGCAGAAAGTTTTGATAATCCTCCAAAAAATAGAAATTAAAAAGTATTCAAATTTCATAACTTAAATGTACAATATTTGGTCTTCACTTGTTCTATTTGTAAAATCTGGTTTTCGTAAACATAAATCAGGCCACAAGATTTTCCATGTTAATATGTTTAACTGTAGTATGAACATTAAAGCTTCTTTATTCCAAGCTTATGATTTAAATGGAGAAAAGAACCAAGAAAGATGAGATGCCTATAAGATGTCATTACTGTTGTTAACTTCAGCGGTACTATCTTGATATTTCTTTATGTATAAATTCTTATAAAACGTTTTGCATAGGTTGGAAATTGTTCATTATTTCTTGATTTGAAGTTAATACTTAATAATTAGTGTGAGAAATATATGAAAATGTATATGTTTATATGTTTAACCAATAATACAATTTAATAATTGCATGTTTAATAAAGATAACTGACAATATTTCGTGCACATATGTGCATATTTTGGCCATAGTGCTTATTTCGAAATTAAGGGCATATTTCATGCATATTTATATTTTTTCTTGTTGCGTACCCTGTTGATTAATTTTCTGGTTTAAGTATGGAATGCAACAAACAGCAGAAGCAACTTTACCCATATAGCGGAACTTTGATAAGATGGCATTAGCGAAAAAATGAGGAAGTGTTGCCAAGCAGTCTTTGTGGTAGCTAAGTTGGAAACATTTGGCAAAAGAAAGATTTAGCAAACATATAAAAAAATGACATAAAATGGATAAATGATTGTGTATGATTAAGCCATGAAGAAAATGTCGTATTTGACAACTATGCAAAAAAAGAGGAGTGTATATTATTTTAGAATATTTTAATGTTTAATATTTTAAATTTTAATTTCATTCGGTTAGTTTTATGCTTGCTTCTCTATTTCAGTTTTCAAAAAATATTTGGCAACTTGAACTAAGATATAATAACCCCCTTCCTCGATTGCATTTCTAGCAAAAGTACTTCCTTGTAATGTGCAATTGTCTGCTGACTATCGATATCCCTCAAGCGGCTCTTAACCTTCCTCCATACATTGATTCTAAATCCCTGACCAGATATAAAATGAGCTCACTATCATTTTCAGGACCTTTATTCATTTGGATGCCCCAACCTTTACGGTTCACGGTAGTACATCGCTCTAGTTAAAATTTGATTTCATTAATAATTCGCAACCAGTACTTCACTACTGTGATTTTATTTTTATAGTCTCAATGTAGGCCCCAAAATCCCACTGAATACCAAAATTTGCTTTCCCCTCATCAGCTCCAAAATCCTTTTCAAAAGACGCGCCATAATTGAATGTAGGCCCTCTGTTTGTTCCCTTCCATAGGCGATTTCCAGTAAAGAAGTTGGTGCAAAGATTCTGAACACACTGTAATATTTAAGTTTCTGTAAGATATTTTATTTTTATCTAGCGGTATGTATAAAATATCATCAACGACGACAATTAATAATTATTAAAGCTTGTATAATTATATTCTTAAATCAATATAAAATATAGATATAAAACAGATTATTCCTTCTAATTTCACAAATTGATTGTACACCCCTGTTTCAAGCCGGAGAACGTTTGCACTAGAAAAACGTTTGTAAGGACATTGGGCACTGCGGATGATCCTGTCGTGACTGAGAAAGATGCAAGACTAGTGGATAGACGCTTTCAGGATTTTAGGAGGCGGTGAAGAGGCAGTAACCCCATGCGGGAAGCCTGGGGAATGTTTCTGAGCCCGGCTGTTGTATCTCTTTTGTCGATCCTTTGTCAGAATAACGCATGCAAACAGGTTTGCTTTTTATATGGAAACACATAAAAGAAAGAACATCTAGAACATGTGGGCCCCAAGGCAACTTTGTGTTCGATTTATAGCACGAAGCTGGGGTTTCTTTCAGAGTTCACGGTGAAGAATGTTCTCAGGAAAAAAGGTGCACTTTAAAACTGTATGCATTTCTTCCAAATACATTTCCCCGCTTTCTCTTAGAATTGGAAACTGAAAGAAGAGATGGGAGGCGATTGTAAAACCAGTGAATTTAGAGCACAGAATTCAACCTTAAACATCACGAATTCTCAAATAAAGTAGGGGTTAGTAACAGGAATATGTTCAAACTTAACATAAACGACACACTCCAACTATACACTGAACAGTTGAAGAATAAATTCAGGTATAATTAAAAAGCGAAATAGTACTTTATACCTGTGCAGTGCTTGCTTGCATAGCCGATTAGCTAGTGACTTGTCTAATAACAGACAGTTCCCGAGTTGATCGTCTTAATTGTGAGAGCAAGCATTATTTAAGTATTTGTGTTATAATCAGTTTTCTGTTAAGGGATCAGCTGGATGCAAAGCTTACAGGTATAGTGGCGTTGCCAAACTAAGTGGGTGTGTGCGGACGGGAACTCTACCATAAAGAGCAAGCCTCAATAATCATTTCCTTAGTTTCTTGAGTAGTCAACACTTGCTCTATACACGGAACATGGTAGTTTTTTTAAGTTGTACACAATATACATATTTTCATACTTAGACATTAACCTTTCCTTAATGTATAAAGAAAGCATTTGTACTAGCTTCTTGTGACGTTTAAAGAACCAGCAAACACCGGCTCACACGAACCCACATTTATCCTAACTTATCGTAATGCAGAACTGAAGGATTGTTTTGTTTCCATGTGCATTTTAAACTATATTACGTAACTCTCTAATTAAGTTTACTCAGCAAGAATCCAGTGTGAACCAACGACGAATATCTCGCTAAAACGACTCATATAACATGTTCAGAATTTTAAATTCTTTCTGATTATAATATTACTTCAGTTGTATGTTAAATATATTTCAAGTCCACTCAATTATTTCAGGTAACAGCTATGTGCCATAACTACAACACAACGGGGTGGAGGTCACACATTATTGGACGAAGGATTCTTAGGTTATTCAGTGTTAAAATGTTGAAACATTAACCGTACAGTTGAGATTTGGCGCTCAAGCCCCCTCAATTATTTCAGGTAACCAGTATGTTCCATAACTGACAATACAACGGGGCGGATGTTGCACATTATTGGACGAATCCCCCATATGACTGCGCAATGTTAAAATGTTGAAACATGCACCACACAGTTCAGACTTACCGCCACGGGTGGCCGAGGTAGTTAAGGCGCGGACTCATGAGCGGGAGACCTGGGGTTCCCACCAGGACCGTCCTCCCTGACTGGGGGTTTATCCAGGTTTTCCTCTGTCCTCATAAATGGCAAATGCCCGGGAGATATCCTAAACTTAGGCCTGGAACGTTTCCTTCCGTAAAAAATCCTTTTCCAATTTATCATTTCATCTCATGTATTATCAGTGTTCACCGCCTGTGGTGCCTCAGTAGTAAAGACGGGCGTTAAACACTATTAAAAAAAAAGTTGAGACTTGGCGCTACTAGACTATTACTTCTTTGAAAGAACCCTGCAGGAGCAGGATTTGGCACATGATGAGAGAATGAAGGCAGTGCAAAGGGTGCGTCAAACTATTATTCTAAGAGTTTGTGGGCAGATGGAGCAAGTGTGCTACGAGGCAGAGCGACTATGTGGAAAACACAGCTTAAATAATTTCCGCAAGTGTCTTATAAAACTTTATTACAACATTCCTGTTATTTAATGACATTTACTAGTATTTCGTATTCTGATATTTTAAGTGAATTCGTTTACTTCTTTTATTGATCTAGTTTATCTTACACTAATATCTGGTTCACCTTAATTTTTCAACAAATATTGTTTGCATTATCAATTTTTTTAATATTATAAGTATTACGATACCTGTTTGTACCATATCAGCTGTGTTACGTAGAAGTTCTTCACATGTGATTTTGCTGCCTTGAACGATTAGTTCTTCCTTTCTATACCCTTCAATTCTACCTACATAACTTCTATTTACAATTTAAACAATTGCTTGGAGTAGACTAGGAAAGGTAGACTGCAGATGTCGAACGGAAGAGACATCTCGTTTTCACGTCTCTATAAACGGACAGTGTTCCGCTTTCCTTTCCGTTAGGCAACTGCTGTAGCGTGAGGAGAATTTTAATTTATCTAGTTGGTATCCCATTCTGTCAGGGACCACGACAACCAACCCGGGAATAGATAGCGGTTCTTTCTCTTCCATTTTATACAGAGTTTCTGCCGGTCTGTCGAGATACAATATGGTTACGCAACTTTTTGTTAGTCCATAAATCACATTTTCTGTGTTTTCCTTTTCATTCTTATTATTTTCCCACTGCCTTCCCGCTGCTTTGCTTGCAGCCCGCCCTTAAGAAAGAAAAAGTTGAGTTGTATCTATTTTTATTCCATTGCATTTATAATGTGTATATGCGCGTTTGGTGACTTTTATATGGGTAGCTGGTGCGAATATTGAGAAGCAGAGGTCTTGATGGTGGCCGGAAGGACTTTCTTTTCCCAGAGTTCATCTCGTCCGGAACGTTTTCCGTCCCTGCCGAAGACTACGTACGTGCGCTGGTTTTTACCCTCTACTTCCTTGCCCCGGGACAACTTTGGCGGAGTGGGGAGTAAGACCTTTGGAGAGTTCAGATTTGGTTGCCAGTTCACATGGGAGCGAGACAAAAGAAGCGAACATCAACATCTTGTGCACGTCTTAACGCAGCAAAATCGCAATCTCTCTATTTTACCGCAACGTGTAGCGCGCTGCTCTTTCAAAGGAAGAACAGGAAACACAAAACTCGTTCGCAAATTTTGTTGTTGTGAGGCCCGGCTCTTTTGCACAAAACAACATTCGTTACACACTGACTCAATTTGTTACTCAACGCAAACCCAAGCTTCCACACACAATGAACTAATTAGTACTAGCACATACACCTCTCTATCTGTTTTCATTACAACCTGCCAAATTACTTCTCTGGATATCACATAGAGTAATCATGCAGTACCTCAACACAAGCTAAATCTCCTCTCCATTCTTTAGTGTCTAGAAATAGTTCTAAGTGAGATCGAAAAAAAAAAGTCGGCTTATAAAGTACATTTGAAAAACTGGATTTAAATAAAAGGATTATACAGAGAGCGTTCCTTATATTGCCGGGCCGCGGATCGCATGCTCCGCGCGCTATTAGACTGGGGGTTTTCCGCTCTAAACCCCCCGCGTTACTCACTCACGAGTGAAAGTAATATGTACTATAATGACTACTAACGTTGTTATAAGTGACGACATCTGCATTCATAACATCTTTGGATGAAATTTCCATTCACACGCATAAATTCTTCTTGCCTAATGTTCATAGTTTCTATTCTTATACAGAGGGTGCTAAAAATGGACACACACTTCAAGCACAGAAAAAAGTAAACATAACCACACTGAATTCACACAAACGGAAAATGATGATTACCTTAGACTTTTACAGTTACAACAGCTCTAACAGTTGCTCTTCTGCCAGTGTTGCTGGTTTCCTACGGTATATAACATCCTTAAGAGTTCCCCATAGGTAGAAGTCCAACGGAGTTAGACCCGGAGAACGCGGTGGAAACTCAATCGGACCTCTTCGTCCTATTCAGTGGCTTGGAAGATTGTCATCAAGGTACGCACGTACATCTCGGTGGTAATGTGATGGTGCACCTTCCTGTTGGAAGTAAAATTGAATGACGGGTAAGACGGAATTGTTACTCGCGTTAGCGGTTCTGTTCTGTACACGTCTCCATTGCCTTGTAACTTCAAAAACATTCTCGGTTTTCCATTACCACTTCAAAATTTCATTCCGCTGTTCAAATGACAATCTTGGCTCCATTTTATTGTAGCAACGCTAGTATAACGGAATATGATTCACATCTGTTTACAGAACATCCTACAATAATCTTGGCTTCATTAGTACATTGTTAATTTATCTGTCACGTAGCAACGCTATCATAATGTGAGTCATATCTGTTTACAGAACATTATACGATACTCTTGGCTTCATTTGTTCATTGTTGATTTACGTGTCACGTACCAACTCTATTACAATGTATCTGTTTCCAGAACATCATACTATATTTACTGTTGCTTTTCGGTCCAACTTTGAAATATATTAAATGAAAATGCTTAATTAAATGCTGTGAAAGTGTGTATAAATTCTTGGCACCCTGGGCATTGTTCTTAAATTCGTATATTGTGTGGAGATTGCTCCTATTTAAATGAAACCATGTCTCATCTGAGAAAATTATTAAATGTAGGTCAACAGTACCGTCAACGATATTTTGTAAAATCCAGTTACAGATTTTTCGTCGTCACGAGATTGTAACTCATGAACTATAGTCGCTATGTAGGGTTTCAATTTTAAAAGTTTAGCAGCTTTAAACAGAAGGTTTAGAAACACCCGCTTGCTGTGTAACACTTCTTAGAGACTTCTTTGGAGAGCGTTCGAATGATGCACCAATTTCATCAATTTTTTCCTACGTTAGAATGTTTCTTTTTCGCTTCTTAGGTTTAGGGTTTAGCGATCCCGTTATCCTAAACTTATTTACCAGATATTTAACAGTTTCTCCACCTGGAACTCGAATATCAGGAATTTACTTCTGAAATTGTGTACATTACTCTGATTTTACGTATGTATGAGTAAAAATTCTTTTTTCAAGCTTTAATTTTTCGGTGGGCTTTTCAGTGGACTAATAAGAATTATCTAATGTAATTCACACACAACACTGATGTCTTGAATAAACTTTCACTTTTGAGATACACAATGAACAAACTCTTAGTCTTTACATCTCGAACAGAAGGCAGCAACTGACACAGTATATCACGGTCTGATAAAAGTAACCTTGATCGGGTCATTAACCACTAGTGTACTACTGGAATAATACCGGAGTAACTATGGCCCAGTTATAAATGGAACGCATGGAATAAAACATTTTATATATGTGTGAAGCAGGGAATTTCATTGAAACATAAAGCTACTAAGATTAGCCAAACATTTATAAAACGTAATAGTGCCTGATTGAAAAATTATTACTTAGCTTATAGCTAAGAAAATGTAGATAAAATTTTCACCAGCTGTTGACACAGGACTGAACTCAAGAGACTGTACGACAGTGACTATGCAAGTTTAAATTTGCCTTATACATATTTTGCTGGCTTAAGGTCCATTGTTGAAAGCTGCGTTAGTTACATTTTGTGGACATTATTGTTGCAATATCTTATTCTCCAGAGCTCGCAACTTACAACTTTCACCTCCTTCCGGAAGTACAAAAGGAACTTCGTGGTCAGAATTTTGAAAATTACAAGGAAATAAATATGGTATTTTAAAACGTCTATCAAAATCAGCGTTTTAACAAGTGTTTTGTACAAGATATAAATTATTATTCCATTAGAGGGGGAATATTTTGAAAGTTTGTAAGGGAATTTGAACGAAATATAATCATACTTTATTTCTCGTTATTTTTGATACGCCCTCGTACATTATAAAACCTATAATATGTAATCGCTTAAATAAATTAAGTTAGTATATTTTGTATTAAACTAAAGTTGGTAACATTGAAATGTTAAGTTTTATATCACTGAGGTTACAAAATGCAATTGCTAATTTGGGTGCATTGTGTTAAAAGAACTACTTCAAAATTAATTGTCTAAACAATATTTTCTTCAAGTTTTGTATCTGAGACGTCAAACAGGAATGCCCTTTATCACTAGCATTATTTAATAGTATATAAGATATATATATATATATATATATATATATATATATCGTATATAATTAAGATAAACGAATGGAACAATAAGGAGAACATTAAAGAACGAGACGCCAAAAGCAACACAATGAAATTTTACAACATAATGAAAGCGCCAATGGCAACATATGGAAGTGTAAACTGGATAGGACAGATAGGAAAAGAATAAAACTTGCAGAAATAAGATTTTTAAGAGTAGTAGCTGGATTTGCCCTTGTAGATAAACAAAGAAATGAAGAAACACGAAAACAGTTGAATATATACAATCTAAATGAATAAATTAATGAAAATAAAAATAAATGGTATTAAGAATAAAGTAGGATACCAAAATGTTTATTAAATTATGAAACTAGAGAATACCGCCAAGTAGGAAGACCAAGAACAAGATAGAGCGATTTTTTTTTTCGATTGGTTTATTTACGGACGCTCTTTAACATCTCAGGTCATCAGCGTCCCATTCAACTCAGGGCGACAAATTATGTTCAGAGGCCTCTCTTTCAGGCTTGAGGTTCTTTTTCGTGCCGTAAATGTACGACACGGGAGACCCACGGCTTTACATCCCTTCCGAAGGAAGCCATACTTACGATTTTTACGCCCGAAAAAATCCATCGGTCCTGGCCGGGTTCGAACCCGCGATCTTGGGTTTAGAAGGCCAGTATGGTTACAATTACACCACCAGAACCGACGTGATAGAGCGATATATTTAAATGAGGACGGAACAGATCGACAGGCCTATATCTACATGGAAGAAGAAGAAGACGAAGAAGAA
This sequence comes from Metallyticus violacea, assembly GCA_030762175.1. NCBI lineage: Eukaryota > Metazoa > Arthropoda > Insecta > Mantodea > Metallyticidae > Metallyticus > Metallyticus violacea. Next base: position 41,948,241 of record CM060833.1, read on the forward strand.
GAAAAGAAGAAGGAGAAGAAGAAGAAGAGGAAGAAGAAGAAGAAGAAGAAGAAGAAGAAGAGGTATACGCGGTTCGGGGAGAAAAAGCATATTAACTGTATGTGAAACGCTTAAAGTCAATGGAGGAACTTTTGAGCATACGGGACAAAATTTGCGCAAAAAAAAAAAAAAAAAAAAAAAAAAAAATATCGCCTTTATAATGGCCACACATCTACATGCTTATATAAGTAATTTAAAACATCCGTGACACGTATAAAACAAAACAACTGGTTGAAAATATTTTCAAAAGAGAGAAACGTATATACAACACAAACTTGGAGAAGTAATGGGCTCAAGAGAGACACTAAAGTATAGGAAACGTGTTTATTTCTAGAGACGTGTAAGTGTTGAGACAGTTGGGGAAGAAAGTGAGTACTTAGGCACCCGTGGGGGTTCAGCTAATGTGCATATATTTCCTAGAGAAATTTACACCTACAAGCACAACGTGGTGTGTTAATATCCTCTGGGATCATTCTTCGAAGTTACAAGTTACATACTTCAGTCTCTGTGGAGATCTACACATTTTCATGACGTCTAATGCATGTAACAAATATGAACACTTGGGATAAGTCGTTACGTTGTCAAACAGAGTACAATTGTTACGTTTAGCCAGTTTAAAGTGTTGGCTTTTTGCACGTGCATTGTTTGCGTTGACGCAAAACACTCTAAACTTAAATAATATTTTTAAAGAATAAATAATAAAATTTGACCATAAAGTTAAAAACTCTTCAGTGTTCAAAATTAGGCACGAAATGGAAAGTTTAAACTCTTCTTGATTGAGTTTGATATTGTAAACTCATCTTAGATTGGAAGTGCCCGTCCATGACTCTTGCGTAGCCCGGTTAGACGTGAGCGATGGCTTATAGGCCGATGCAGCCCCCACCGCCGCGTCAGTCATCAGATAATTGAATAATGCTATATTTGCAATAACTTTTCAATTTCATATCGTACCATGTGTCGAGACATGAAATTTTAGCATCTTTTCCTACATAGAAAACTTAAGAATGGTTAGCTTTGTTTCGAGATTCCATACTTTAACAGTTTGATGAATATACTTGCAGATAAAGAGCTCATGACGAGTATTCCCCGTTCAGCACCAACTTGGTATTTCGTTAGAACTCAATCACAAAGACCACAGGGAAAGATAAACGAAAACTAAAATGTCAATATTTCAACTCCTGCACGACAGAAGGAGCCAACGACCGCCAGAGCCCTATCTTCTTACTGAAATGTTTGAGTAAGTAAATCTAATTTTAAGAGAATTTCGCCTAAGTTTGCTAAGTATCACATCTCCGTTCAAAGAAGATCAAACAATTCCGAGAAACTCGTATAATGTAATTACAAGACATCCACCAGTTTACAGAAAACCTTCCTGTAAGGGCGCGTAACGAGAAAGAAAATAAACCATCGTGGGGCGATATCACTTTAATTCTCCCCTGAGGGAGAATGTTCCGTAATTCTGAGCTACCAACCCTTGACATTTCTCTGCGCTGCTGGATTTACAGCGGGGTGTGTGTCAAATTTCGTATATACAACGTACACAGACTGACCCATTTCTTCACACATTTCTGCAAAACTTTATGTTTCGCTAGACGCAATGAAAACGTTAGAACAATCCACCCTCGGCCCTTACGAGGACAATTTCGTATTTTATTTACGCCGTGCTCCAAACAGCGCCTATGAAGATGCTAAAAATGTTTTTAACTCTAGCAAATGGCGTATTGAACTACCGTTTAATTCCATAAAAGCACACTTATAATTATTATTTCTAATGGAAGTTCCGCCATCCAGAGGCACAGGGCAGTAGTGTAATCAGCTTCCTCCAAGTGGAGTACCAGAATTAGGTGGACCACAATACACTAGATTAGCGGTTCCCAAACCGTGGGCGGGCACCCTAACGAGATTGATTTATATATATATTTTGTATAGGGCCTAACGCCCGTTTTAACTACTGGGCCATCACAGGTGGTGGGCACAGATGATGCATGAGATGAAATGTTGAACTGGGAATGATTTATTTTTAAAGGAAGAAAACGTTCTAGACCTAAGTTTAGGGTACCTTCCCGGCATTTGCCATTTATGAGGACTGAGGTAAATCCGGAGAGAACCTAGTCAGGGAGGGCGTTCTGGCGGGATATGAACTCCAGACCTCCCGTTCACGAGTTCGCGCCTTAACGACCTCGGTCACCGTGGCAGTAAGGAGGTAGATGGATAGCGGTGAATGTGGGGAAAGTACTTTGATTTAAGAACTTGTCCATTTTCACGCTCGTTTTTATTAAGAATGTTTAACAAGCTGTTGCATTGTGATCATTTAGATCACTATACAGGAGCACAACAATGGCTATTGTGATTGAATAGATGTCACATTGTTGAAGCGAGCGCGCGAATTGGAAAATTAATCATTATTAAACAGCGAAAAGAATCAAGGGGGCGCCAATAATTTAATTCCCGAAAAGGGCGTCGTATATGCTTCACTAGATCATTGTGAGCCAACAGACGGTCCCCGACGCCCTTTTCTCTGGTCCTTGAAGAAAGTAGTTTGTTACTTCCTTAAAAACGTGGCACATTAGAGAAGTGATCGAGAATAGAGAGGCTATACTTAGATCTAATCACTTCCTTCCTCTCTTTTGGCTGCTTTGTGTCAAGTGTCAAGAAAACTGCAGAGTTTGTCTCTATAAGAAAGGAGGTCTCCCAGCTCTTAGAAAATAATGGAAAGGATGTTTTAGATAACATTGAAAAACTTAAGGACGAAAATAGCTTTGCACATTTTCTGTTTTTAACAGACAGAAAATCTGAGCAGTCTCAACTAAAATCTTCATACAAAGAAACAAAACATTTAACAACTCTTGGACTATATTGATACATTCAGAAAATGTTGGTTATTTTTGAAGAACTACAAAAAAACTACCTAAAATTTTTGAAACCATGCAGCGGGATCAATAGTTCCAGTTTAGCACATTTTACAAAGCACATCTCAACTTAAAGAAGAATTTGAAGAACGATTTACTGATTCCGCCAATTTGAAGACCACATAGACTACCAAGATACACAAACAAGATGCTGAACTTAAAATGGAATTGTGCAAGTTCCAGCTTGCTTCATTTTGAAAGTTAAAACTTGTTAATATGCTTTCTCGACAGTGAAAATGTTGAAATCGAAGCAGAGGAGAAAGTTATACCAGAAAACCTTGAAGTCCAATTTGGGAATCTTGATAACAGATTCCTGCCCTCTTAGATGAGCACATTACTCTTATCTTCTCACTGAAGCAAAGGAGGAGATTTAAGAGATATCTTAAATATAATTTTAAAAAGCAGTCGCATTAACATAAAAACCTAATGTCATATTTATAACTGGCTTATGACAATAAAAGTTGGACTACACTGTTGGCAAATTTCAAAACAGCTGAAGGGAAACTTCTAAATTGTTAATGAATACTATAGTGCTATTCACATTTAGTAAAAACTTAGTTACCAGTAATAGCCGCTAAATAATACCTTCTTTGTTTGATAATGAATATTAATTTCTAAGCGAAAATAATTACTAAATTATAGCCAACATTTGCAAACTGTCAATTGTAACAAAATTTCAATATCAGGTTCATGTTGATTTACTTATTTTATTCACAATATATGTAGGCGTTCCTCTATGTTTAGCGAGTAAAAATATATTACCGAAAATCAAGGTATGTTAAATTTGTGTTATTAAATAAAATTTACAATGTATCCAATAAAACAAACTGCACTAGGTTTTATTCCCTGTTTCATTTACATATATAAAGATTCAACCCATTATACAATCTCGGCAATACGTGATTCCTCAGTAGTAAAAATGTTATGTCATGTTAGTTTTAGCTATTATTTTACTAGTAGCTGATCAAATGCTGCCTGTACTGGGAGAATTGTTTTTAACATTTAAAAAGTAAATCTCATAGGAAATTATTACATTAGCATCGGTTACTTTTGAAAAATAGTACAACAAAAAATATGACAATTAGAAAAAATTACCTAAAAGGTAAAGTTAAATCAGCAAAAATTCTGTGATAGTATTAGTTTACTCTTTGAGCATTCTGAAATTATGTACCCGTTTTAAATATATGAAGACCTAAGGAAAAAAGGAGAATGTCAAGAATAGGTGAGATAATTTAAAGTTCGAGCTAATGGGAAATAATACACAAAAACAACAATGCAATGAACATGGTTTTACAAATATTTATTATACACTGTGTAGCATTACTACACTGTAAATTTAACTAGAATGATATTTTCGTTTCTTTTACTGTTTGGTATGTAAACCATTAGACCCTTAGGCGCCACCTTCAGTTCTGGTTCAAGCTGTGACATAAACAGAAAGTGTGTTTGCTCGGACCGTTTGCTCAGATAGCTGAGAGAGCAAAAAAGCATATCTAATAATAAGAACTATGTAGATAAGAATTTTCGTTATGCTTGAAAAGTTTATTTGTTAGTTTTGCAAGTAAAATAAATGTTTAATATACGGCAATAGTGCATCTTTTAATGAACAACATGTATTTGAATTATAAGGCATTTATGTTCAATCACAAAAATATTAATTAATCATTCATTTCCTATTTATTTTCAAAACAAAGTTTATTTTATGTGGTTCTCGTGCACAAATGCCTTATAATTCAAATAAGTCCATTCGCTTTGAATTTATTATCATGTGTATGTTAAACATTATTTTATTTGCAAAAAATAACAAATAAGACAATGGGTGGGATTTTAACTTGTCAGACACCTGTTGTTAATCGCTGGACTATGGAGAAATAGGTCAGTAGTGATGACAGGATGACACTAAAGACTGTGAGATCCGCGCGCAGAGACATGCTGTGAAATAATGGAGCGCCGAGCCGAGTAGAAAAATTAACGCTTTCAGAGTATTCTCATATTTTTCGTCCATTTTCTTCCAATACGACAAAAATTCAAATCTCTACACTGCCGTTTGTTTTCTGTTTGGGAAGTACGAGACCTGTTCTATACACAAACTTGATTTATGTATTTATCTAACTTTTGACAAAAAGTATATTTTTATTCTCTTCCTGAAGCCTTTATCTACATATGTTATTACATTAAATGTGTGAGGAAGAGAAAGAGATATTGAAACATGCCGTAAGGAAGGTAGGGAAGGACTGGCATGGTATAGAGCAGAAGTAATATATTTATGTTTATGTGGCATAAGAAATTGAATATTAAGGGGCAATGTTCAATGTAAGAAGAAACAGACAGTACATGGCATTGTATTCTAGAGTGTAAGCAAATCAAGTTTTGCAGGGAACAGTTCCTTTTACGAAAGTGAGAATATTTACCAAATGAAATAAGAGGCAGATGAATTTTAAATCTGCAATCGGACAAAAATGTAACGAAACTTGTATATCGGGGTGGTGAGACAAAAAATGTTTATGGAAGGTGGACAAAACGTATGGTAACAACAATGTTGACAATACCACTGTCTAGAAGTAAATACATATCCCCATCACATACTCAACTTGGTGTTAATTGTAACAGGGTACGGAAGGAATGCAACTCCATAAATTGAGAGTGACTAAGTGGAAAATTAAAATGTTTTAATTGAATAAGTTTATATGTACTGAAAACTTGGAAATGTTAATTGTTTACTTTGATTTTAACATGTTTTGTTTGTGAAAATTGCTTGAAATAAGTTTTATTATAAGAAAAGCAAATAAGTTGTAAAATTTATCAATGAAGTGAACTCCAAATATTATTTGTATTAAATCCTAGAAATTCTAGTTAGTAAAGTTAAAGAAATTGTAAACTATTTATGTAAAGATAATAGTAAATAAAATCATTTATTCATACATAAAATTTTGAATACAAACACTTTTCGAAAAATGTTTCTTAAAATTAATTACAAAAATTGAACATATTTAACTTAGTGTTAGACAAAATACTAACTGTTTTACAATTAAAATGTAATTTCCGATACCTTATATTAATATCAATTAAACAATATATCAATTATATGCTCACATAGATTTATTGGCAGTATTATAATATTATAAATATTTGTTCCTCGAATTTTCGTACTATAATTCCATTATTTTTGTTAACAAAAATGTCATTAAATATTTGTAATATGACCATACCAGAAGCTTAGACCTGCTATTATACCTTTTTTCACATTTCCAAAAAATGAAACCTATGGGCCAAGGGCAGAAAGTCAAATTTTCACGTTATGCAGTAAGGGGGAGAAGTTAACTTCTGTTACACTGCGTGTTGACAAAATCTTAATTTTAATTAGAAAACAAAACATGTGAAAATCCTGAATTCCAGTATTTGGATTTACGTTTAGAAAGGATTTCCGCTTTAGTATACTTTTCGCATCAGACTGGTAATAACTAATGATACAAGTGTCAAAGTGGCATTTTAATTTGTAAGTGGGATATTTGGGAAAACTGCATGGACATATTTTAACGTTTATCAATAAATTAGTCATAAAAATTAAACATTTTCCAGTCATTTTGAAAAGTTTCTTTTTTAAAGAAATAGTTGGCGTACTTCTCACTAGAAGGAGCATAGAAGGACACCTAAATTACTGATCAATGTTACTAATATCCTAGCGCTGGAAATTAGTGTTTTTAAACATTTCAAATTACAATTCCGCTAAATTTATGTTTAAACTTTAATTTTCTTGCCGTGAAAGAAGTTATAGAATGCACTTAGCATGCTCAGTGCTGCCATCAGCAATTATTGATTTTTCTTCCAGCCTGACATAATGCCAGGTTTGCCAACATAATTAATTATGCAAATAAGTAAAACTGGTTTAATATTATGATATTATTAATTGCAATATGACCTGATTTTGAAACTGCCGTAAAGTGCAAAAAGTGAAATTTATCATTTGTATCCTATTAAATAAATGAATACTCATCACATTACATATTAAACCAAAATTGGTAACACTGAAGTGTTATAAAAGTATTATAGAACAGAGTTATAAAATGCAGTTTCTAGTTTGAGTTTCATGTGCTAAAAGAACTATTTAAATACAAAAATATTTTTATGGCTAATATCGCAAGAAGATATGGAGAAAATGGAAGTCTGCAGTAACATTTAACATGATTAATTATCAATAAATACAATAACAGAAACATAACTATAAAATTAATTATAACAGGAAAATGTGAACACACACATGCTATGAAATGGCGCCATTCTTCAACTGTTTCCCCTTCCCTAGTCACTGCAACTGAATTGAAACATCTACACGTCGAGGCGATATATTGGAAAAACAATCGCACGTCGAGGTGATAAAATTGTAATAACAACTGCACGTCGAGGCATAAACTCTTAGGGATAGACAGCTTTGATTCGTTGGAAGCCTACGCATTCTTATCCTGCATTGGTTCAGTGATGCATGAGCAAAAGTAGTCACTTTTTACCAACCGAAGCCAGCAAACGACTGAAATATGTATGGATGCGGGGACGCAAAATAAGAAAGAACTGATCTTTCACTGTACCAAAAGAAGCTAGCGAACGAGGACGGTAATTTATGGACGAAATAAAAACCCTTCTAGAAGCGTTAAGGTTACACGAAACTCATTTCGGTATGGAAATTCATGAGGCTAGCTGAACAAAGGAAAGAACAGTACTCTGCATTCATTATCCAGCTAAGATTATGCAAGTACTTTGAGCAAGAGTGAAGTTGAAACGTTTTCAACAAGAACAATGAAAATGACTTTGCAAGAGCAGGGGAAGGATGATCAAAGCCATTATGAGGTGGCATACTGCGTCCACGAAACTACTCCAAAACTGGAGATAGTTTACATTCAACAATTAGATATATAGGAGGTGTGTTTATCGGCGTGACTCAGAGATGTCGTGAAGATCCCCAAAATACTATAGTTGTTAAGTATCATCCTTTAGATGGCGCATTGTAAAGTTTCAGACGCATATGTGTAGTCACTTGATGTGACGATCGTGCAAACAAACTAGTGTCACCATTTTCTACAAAATGGATAAAACTTAAATATAAGCTGTGATAAAGCACTTCGTTTTGAAGGATTTAGCCCCAACAGAAAAAGTAATCTTGCCCTTCGTTTTCTAAGGCTAAAATGTGGGCTGCTGAATTTAAGCGTGTTCTTTACAAACATTTAAGGTGATGAGCGCCCAGGGCGTCTCAAACTGTTACTACCTAAGAGATTGTGATAAAAATTCATAGTGCCGTACTCAATGATCGCCTATTGAAGGTATGCAAGTTGGTTGACATTGCAAAGACCTCGATAGACCGTGTCCACTATTTATTACACTAAGTTTTCCGTTTGATGCGTGCCCGTTTTTTAACAATGTACCAAAAACGCATTCGAATAAACATTTCACAAGAGTGTTTAAACTGGTTTAACGCAATGCCAGTGGTTTTTCTGAAGTTTCGTAACAGTAGATGAAACAAGGATTTATTACTACATGCCAGAGACGAAGGAGCAGTCGAAACAGTGGGTGGCAACAGGTGAAAGCGCACCAAAGAAAGCAAAAAGAGTTCCATCTACAGGAAAAGTCATGGCTAAGTTCTTCTGGAATTCTCATGGCGTGGTGCCCGTGGACTACCTCCAGAAGTGTAGAACCGTGGGGTATTATACACTTTACTACTGGACCAAATGAAGGATGCTATTCAGACTAAATGCCCATACCTTGCGAAAAAGAAAGTTTTCTTTCACCACGATTATGCGCTTCCACACACGTCTGGGATTCTTGCTGCAAACTTGCAAGGCCTTCGCTTCTAAATGCTTTCACAATTGTCGGATTTGGCTCCTAGCGGTTACTTTCTATTCCCAAATGTGAGGAAATGGCTGGGTGAACGCACATGATGAGATTGAAGCTTATTTTGTTGAGGAAAGTCGTTGGACTAAATGTATGGATAACATACATAACGCTCTTGACGGAAACCTAAGTTAAGTTACCAAACTTGTTAACGAACTGCTAAACTATTCATTCAAAATGCTTGCTTTTAGGATGCTTACCTAATGGTTCAAAATGCACCTTTTATATCAATTAATCTTCAGATTATTATGCTTCGATACAAACATGCATTTAGCAAAATATTAGCAGAAGAATGCACTCGGACAGGTTCCAGCTGTTAGAGTGTACAGTGGCTTGATTTTTGAGTGTTCAGCAGCAGTTCACAATGTGCACTCCACATAGCCTTTTTGGTAGCTCGTTTTTTTTAGGAATACATTCATTAGTAATGATTTCCTTACACGCATATGCCCCTTCTGACCAGTTTCTGAAAGTTTCCTTTTTAATGTTGCAATACGCATTGTCTTCTTGTTCATTTCTATCAGCTCTGGACATATTTGTTATTCAGTATATATATATAACTTAAAATGCACGCCTTTGTGCATTTTAAGTTGTGTCATGTCTCCTAAAGAGAGATTTTTACATTTCTTTTAAAAGCACGCGCGCACACACACACATACACCCACACACCCACACATTCCTTTTACTGGTAATTTTAATGAGTCAACACTTTACGAGGCTATCGTGTTAGTAATAAATCTTGGTTGCTACCAATATTAGCGAGGGGAGGGGGAGCAAAATGTATCGCACTCCCTCAATGGAGTAACATTTCCATACCAATATGACAAATCGAAAAGCCTGTTTTCCTCAATACTGTTTTTCAAATTATATTTCTACCCTCGGAGCCATAGCAATGATGCACTTTTAAGTATCAATAACAAACTTAACTGAATCACTAATTTATCTAGTAACATGATCTATATGTACAATGTGTGGTTGATAGTACACAAAGAGCGGTTTAAAATTCCCCATAAATAGTTCAGGGTTCGGCAGTTAGACCCCGCGTACCGCCACGAGTGGCCGAGGTCCTTAAGGCGGACGCGTGAGTGGGAGGTCTGGGATTCAAATCCCACCAGGACGGTCCTCCTTGACTGAGTTTTTTTCCAGGTTTTCCTCAGTCCTCATAAATTGCGAATGCCGGGGATGTACCTTAAACTTAGGCCTGGAAAGCTTCCTTCCTTAAAAAATCCTTTCCTCATATCATAGTATCACCAGTGTTCACCACCTGTGGTGCCTTAGTAGTAAAAACGGGCGTTAAACACTATGCATAAAAAAAAAAAAAAGGATCCCGCGTCGGTGCCGGTATTTTCTTGCGTAGGTTGACTGGGCTCAACAGTTTATAAAACTTGGCTACAACATATTAAATAACACACTTTGTCTGCTAAAACACAATGTTCTTAGGAATTAATCACTGACGCAGCAGTTCGCTATCACTAAGGCACCTGATTTCGTTTCGTATGCTTGTTTGAAATTGGGAACTACCTGAATATACTCACTCAAATTTTCATTATCCTTCCAAAAATAAAAATGACATTTTGTATAATGTGGGGAATCAGGAGTTCTTTAAGGACAGACACACGGTACAGATTTTGGATCAAAAATCGATTTTTGCCTTTATGCATAATATGAAAGTATACAATCCGCAGAATCTGGCCATAATTTTTGTGTTAGCGGCATTTAAATTTAAATGGACCACTCTGTTGGCAAACTTTTCAACGACTTTATAGCTAATTTGCACCCATGACACGTCTAATTTATGCCTTGAGTTGAGGAATGGTTCGTGGATTGTTCACAAGACTACAATTCACTGTTAATTGTTGAGAACGACAGCGAATCGACTTCATTGGGCTCGTAGCAAAGTTCTTTGTCTGACGAGGGCAAAATTCTCTACCGATCGACAAGAACGAGGACCTCCACTTGATTTGATGTTCTCTGTCGATCCTGTAGATTCAAATTTCTTTATTAGTCTCTGTACTGTTCACACGTTAGGTGCGTTTCATCTACCAAAAATTACACAAATTTTTCGAACGGTCTCTGCATAACATTCACCGTACTTAAAATGCACTTTCAGAATCTGGACGCGTTGATTCTTCGTGTACTGCTCCATTTTAGCTAATAACAATACACACAAATGACAATCCTTAATATATGTTTCAGGTTCGACAACTTAAGAAACCAACAAAGGCGCTGTTTAAAATTTGGTTCATTATGAGACACCCTATGTTTTTAGTTTTTTGGGGGGATTTAAATTGTTTAAATGCCAATTTAAAAGATAAAGGTGTTTGAAATGTGCAAAATATTTTCAAAAATTAAACTTTTGCTTTAAAGAACAAATTATTTCATCAGTAATGTTAATTAATGTGTTTGCAATCTGAGGATGCTGAGGTTAAACGTTTATGGGAAACGTGCCCCTAAAGCATAAAATTGTTAAAATTTATTTTCTAATTTATTAAAATAATTGTAAAATAATAACAATTATGGCAAACAAAAATTTAAAAACAGTTTATAATTTAGAAACAATTGCTTAATAAATGGTAGAATATTCACTTGGATAGACAGTCTAGTTTTTCAGAAAACTCAGCTTGTATTCTACTGAAGTTCAGCACGAAAACTGCCACCATGTCTCTAGTGAGTGTCCTAAATGGAAGTTTTTATTTCATCAAGTGTTTTTTCTGTGAGCATAATATGTATTCAATTTTTTTTCCAGCCAAACACAGAAGTTTTTCATTAAACTTATGTACTAACTGTATAACGATTCTCGTGTTGCAACCAGACTGCCAGGAAATTGACGCCTGTGCCTGTCTTGTTCTGCCACACGAATTTCTGTACCTGATGTATGCCTTGAATATGAATATACGAGAACGCAGTGAATATCTCACTCTCTAACAAGACTACTGTTTCATTTAATTAAATCTCACCCTTGACTGCACAACGCAACTGCCTGATATCAGGCTCGCAACTGACTGGAAGAGTGAATGACGTCAGGCGTGGAATGTGGGGAATCTTCGCGATTGGAGGCCCTTGATCCACCAATCTAAGTTGCGGTTCTTTTCAACTGCTTTAACTGTATCACAGGAAACAACATCAATAAACAACTGACTCAAAAACATCACTCTTTTTATAAATACAACAAAGTATAGCATTCATTTTAAAATAATAGTCTACATATTTAATAATTAAACTTAATAATGATTCTCAATTGCCGATTTTATGTAAATGAATATATTTATTGAAATTAATGAGGTGATGTGCGCGTTATGTATTTACACTATAAATATACAGAAAAGGCCATTAACATTAAATTGTTTTTTTCTTTTGTCAGTCAATAGCCATTATCGCATTTGGCTATAAATACACAATACACTTGCTCTTTTCTTTTTTCTTTTTTTGGTGTTTAACGCCCGGTTTTACTACTGAAACATCACAGGCAGTGGACACTGATGATACACGAAATGAAATAATAAATTGGGAAAGGATTTTAAGGAAGGGAAATTCCAGGCCTAAGTTTAGGGTACCTTCCCGGCATTTGCCATTTATGAGGACTGAGGAAAATCTTGAAAAAACCTCAATCATGGAGTACGATCCTGGTGGGATTCGAAACCCAGACCTCCTGCTCACGAGTTCGCGCCTTAACTACCTCGGCCACTCGTAGCAGATGATTACCATATTTTATTACATATGCGCTAAACATTATTTTCTAAATATCGACCATAATAAATACATTACTTACTTAACAGTGTGTGTTTTTTTTTTCTAGTGCCAAATAACTTGCCGGCTAGTCATTGGTGTTCTGCATCACAAGCGGCAGAGGTAAGTAGCGTAGTCCATTTGAAATGCTAGGCCCCGAGAATTGGCGGACAACATTACGCTGAATGATGAAGGTGAAAATGGAAATTACATGGTGATAGAGTAACGGCGGAATGAGTGGCAGAGAAAACCGGAGTACCACAAAAACCCTGCTAGGGCTACAAATCCCACTACGGCTGCTGGAATCGAACCCGGGTCGCCTCCATGAGACCACTCTGTTAGGTGGCACCGCTTAACTAAAGTGGCCGTCCTATTATGCCAGAAATGGAATGAAAAAATCTTCAATTTTTCTGGTTTGAAATCCATATTAATAACGTATAAAAGTTAAAAACAAAAAGAAAACTTTCAACTGTTTAATTAGAGCATATCTATGATAAGCTATTACAAGCTTTGAGGTAGGGATTCAATACTTGCTTCCCTTGAATGAAAAGACGAAACCTCTTGCAGATCAGTTGCGGCCCTAGGATATTTTGCAAAGCCGCCCCTCCCTGCTCCCTCCCGGGCCGCAGCATCTTGCTTCTCTATGGGGGATATCGAGTTGCCTCTATACAAGAGTTGAGAGATGTTAAAGTGGAAACTTGTAACGTAGTTAAGCAAAGCTTTTCGTACGAAGCAATCACATGTTTGGCGAGCGCGCCGGCCAAGTTGTCTGTGTTCTGTGACACACGTTCCGGTTCATCTGGAATAAAACTTTGTTCAGTTTGCCGGCAGGAATGCTGCCACGTCAAACCCAATCCGGAGTCAGCAATTGAGGAGGGATAGCAGCATTGTCACCAGTGGCAGCGCCTTTGGTATTCAGAGCTGACAAACTTCTAACATTTTGCCAAGTTCCTGCTACTGTTCATAAAATTTCCATGGCGTTTCCAAGTGAAATTCCAAGGACAAGATATTAAGCTCAAGAGAGCAGTGAAGGGTGGAGTAGGTTTTAATTTACTTCTCGCAACTCTATCCTGAAGGTCCGGATATGCAGACAAACGTGATGCTCTGAATGTCGGTTTTCTTAGCAACGGGGTGAGGTAAGACTCCCTAATCACTTTGATACTGACAGTCAAGATAATATTAACGATACTTTGCCCAACATTTTCTTACCTCAAAATGTTTACTATGCTTGAGAGTCCGCACCCTTTGAATAGCGACCCATAGTAAATAATTGCGGTGCCCATCGCGCACATATTTTCATACAGGATGTGACATTAAGATGCGGTCATACTTTCAGTACACATTCTCACATGCAGAAGAAGAAAATATGTTATACAAACATGAATACAGAAACTCTTTATTTCTATGTTAGAACTCATTTTTTACAACTTCTCATAGTGCTTTAATCACGGGAAACACACAGGAAAAGAACGTACCAGCATACCACATGAACCTCTTTCTTACATGTTCAAAATGAATTGATTGATACATGCATCAACCCGTCGTTGCATTTAAAACCCGGATACACTGATATTTCCATGGAGAATTGTGCATTGTTTCGCAGCCTTCTCCAATACGGACAAGAAGACTTTCTGCATCTTGTATCGCGTTTAACATAAGAGCTTTGAAATACTCCCACAAATAAAAGTATTATGTGTTTAGGTTCGGAGAGCGCGGAGGCCAGAGAATTGTCCCTCCTGTACCTATCCATCTGTCACGGAATCTTTTATTTAGAAGCCAATACTAAGGAGCTCCAACGTACATGAGGAACATGCTTTGTCGCACGAGTAAAACCCATCTTCTAGAAGAGAACAGGTACTGTTTTCTAAGAAAACCAGGTAATTTGTATGTTGAGCCTGGATGGAAGAACACGAGGCCCTAACAAACAATCACCAACAATGCTGGCCCAAACAATGACAGAAAATCTTTGTTGATGACGTGATTCAACAGTTGCATGAGAATTCATGTTAGCCCATATGTACTGATTGTAAAAATTTACAATCTGATCACATTGAAACGTGGCCTCATCCGTGAACAGCACAGTTGACATAACCGTTCGCAGAAGTGTACCTGTGCAGGAAATCAGCTGCTGATAGTGTCCTCACACACTGTAAATGATATGGATAGAGCAGGTTCTCATGTAACACTCTTCAGACAGTAATGTGGTCAACATTACTTGTTGCAGCTAACTGTCTGGGGTTGTCGTCAACTGCATGAAGAATTACCTCTTGCAGTTGAGATGTTCTTGACTTCTAGGCCTCCCCCAGTCGCCAGTAGCAGGCTTAAACGTCCTATGCTTCTTAAGACGACGATCAATTGCTTCAAAAATCTTCCTGTCGCGCACCTTCATTCTGGAAATCTCTCTCGATACAAACATTGAGCGGCACGGCCATTGCCGTATGCTAATCCATACATCATTTGTGTACACTTCCATTGCGCTGTACCGGAAACAAAGTCCATGATGATAACTAAACAGCTGAGGCAATGAAGTGAGTAACGTTCAACAGTATCTCAGTTCAAATGGAACACAAAACATTGCGTCGAGCCTAAGAATTAGACCTTAACCAGAAGTAACCAGGAGAGCATTTTGAACATTTCATGTAAGAAAGAGTTTCATGCGGTATGCCGGTACGTGCTGTTCCTGTGTTTCCCATGATTAATGTATTAAGAAGAGTTGTAGTAAATGAGTTCTAACATGGAAATAAAGCGTTTCGGGACCAATGCCTGTATAACAAATTTTCTTCTTCTACGTGTGAGGGATATAACCTGAAAGTTTGGCCGTACCTTATTGTTACACCCGATATATCAACAAAAAACTTTCATACGTACATTATACATTTTAAAGCATCATATTCTATACAAAATAATATTTTTAGTATTAAATGAACTCGCGATTGAATTCCTTATGGAAGAATTAAAAAAAAAATAATGAACCATCCGGTGCAGTTTCCAGGAAAAGGTTAGAAATCAATATCGTCAGAGGTGATTATCCAAAGTGAGGAAACACTTATACTTTTATGGTGCAAGGTCTGGGGAATGCACAAGTCCGTCATGCAGGAGCTGCGTAAACTAAGCGAATCCCTTACCTAGTAGAGTAACTTTAAAAAAGAATATTAAATCCAAAGTATGGCCTTATTAATTCATGAAACGAAACAAATTATGCCGTTATTGTGTGGTATTCGGGAAAAAATTAGAATTCTTGCAATCTATAAGTATTACAAAAGAGAAACTACATTTTTAGAACTATTATTATTATTAAACCACCAAAATTAATTGTATAATATTAATTAAATGACATGTATGATTATTGATAGACAAAGTTATACTGTTCGAGTATTTTTAAACATTTTTAAATGTAAGCATGTTTACGAACCGAGCCCCTAATATCACCTTTACATTCACTAAAATAGAGAAAAATAATAGAAAATTTCGAGTCACATTCTGTATTTAAGAAGGTGAGGTTCATATGTTTCAATAAAACAAAAACATGTTACTATTTAAAAAAAAGTACAATGCACTAAGAAAATATACACAATAAACAATAAGCAGCCGAAAGTTTCATCATTTTTCATTGGCTATGAAATTTGATTTTATATGTTTTTGTAGTAAAAACATATAACGAAAACGTTTGCTGAAGGTTACAAAGAAATATAATTTAACATACATTTTAGATTAATATTTAACATTTTCTATTATCACAACAATGTTTTTGTTAAATATAAAGTACATGCATCGTTATAAACAGTTTTCATATTGAATTAATTTGTCCTTTTTAAAAAAAAACAATATAGAGAACATTAAACGCAAAAGAGCATTTTATATTTCAGTTTTCTAGCATATACTCCTACTCCTCATGGTCTAATATCCCTAATTTTGAGAAACTATTTTTCCTATTTCATTTAAATGGTATATATCGAATTTTGTTGTGCAGAAATAAATATTGGTGTCGCTAGAGCGTTTTGTAAATTTTGAGTTTCAGGTAAACCCCCACTGCTAATAATCTGATTTCACTGATTGTCGCAACTATTGTTATTATTTGATTTAAAGACCATTTATGCAGCTTGGTTCATTTAAATTTTGCATAATCCCCTCCTAATATTCCGATTTCATTGATTTTTCATAAAATATTTTTATGATTTTATTTCAATGGCATATACTGAGGTTTTTTTTTTTTTTTTTTTAATAAATTTCGCTTTAACTCCCAATCCTAAAGGTCTGATTGCCATGATTTTCGAAAAATACTTTTATCAATTTATTTTAAAGAAATATACAGAGCCTCGTTGAGAATAAACAAAAATTGCGCCGGTTAGAGTGATTTTTTTCAATTTTCAATTTTTTTTTCGCACTAGGTTAACCCCCACCCCTAATGGTCCAATTTTGTTGGTTAATGAATTTGATGAATCGTTTGTTAATTAATGATTATATCATAGTTTCGTTGAGAAAAAACAAAAATTGCGACTGCTAGAGCGTTAACCAACTCACATTATATATATATATAATATGCACACACATTTTTTCATTGTCACTTTCGGTGCTCTATGGAGATAGAAGAACTTTTTTCAAAAATCAATAGTAATACATTCCTTCCGAATTCGCTAAAAAACGCACTAGTGTGTCCCAAAAAAGACGAGCCACTTTAGCTGTATGAGGTTTTCAATACCTTGCTAAATAATAACAACAGACTCGTTCGTTCTTAGCTTTTCATGCAGCTGGCTTGATATTGTGGCTTGTTTCAATGTAAGAATTGATAAGACAGCCACTTCAGTAGTAATGAAATTCCATGGCAGTGACTTATTGAAGATAAAAGTTACTGGTCCTAAGCGAAGTGATTCAGCGAGAAAAATCAATGAGGAGAGAGATATGTGTCGTGTGCAATGCAGTTACTGGAGTCAGCGAAAAACAATTCAGAACAGCCTGGAAGAGACGGCAAATAAAACTTGCCATTTAAGGATAAAAACTTAGCTAAGTTGCTGAGCAGTGAATAGTATTGAAACAGTTATTATAGTCAGTACCAGTAAGCTGTGTGAAACAAACCCACACACGTTTAAGTTTTTGATTTCTAAATAATGTTTAAACATAATTGCTTTTTTATCGTTTGCAGGTTTCAATATTTTGAATGAAATAAAAAAACTGCAAACTAAAAACTTCTAATTTCTTATAAATAGGATTTAATTAAAAACTTCCAACCCTGTAATTTCTACGCACATTTTCGCTACAGTTTAGAAAAATGTCTTCAAAATTGGCACTTTTCTAAACTTGATATTATGATTTCATTAAAAAAAGCGAATTCCTCAGCAAGAAGAGTAGATTTATAAAAGAATATAAAATAAAAGTATGGCCTTATTAATTAATGAAATAAGTTATGCCATTACTGTATGTTTAACTAGCATGGCAAACTCTAAAGCTAACTAACGTTACTTAAATAGGCTTGTCTGTTTTTTATCTTCAAAACCACTTAAAAATAAATGCATATAGTGAAATTACATTAATTTCCAAAAATAAGGAGAATAAAATTAGAATTACTGCAATCTATAAGTATTACAAAAAATGAAAGCCCATTTTTAGAATTCTTCTTCTTATTATTGATATTAAACCACAAAATGCAATGAAATAATATCAATTGAAAGCTATATTGTGTACGTGCTTTTAAACATTTTTAGATGTACCCATGTTTATGAATTGAGCCCTTGGTATCATCTTAACATTTACTAAAATGAGAGAAATAACACAAAAAATTGTGCATTTAAGAATAAGTTTATATGTGTCAAAAACACAAAATGGTACTATTTAAAACAATTAGAATGTATACACAGCCCAAAAAAATTACACCAATTTTCAGTGGCATTGAAATTTAATTTAAATTTTATTGCAATAAAAACATATAACGCAAGCATTTTCTGAAGGTTACTACAGAGCGCTCTTATATGCAAATATAATTCTCACACACATATTAGATTAATATGTCACAGCTGCTGTCTTCATGACAATGCTTTTGGTAAATATAAAACATATGCATTGCTATAAATATAATTCACAGGCTGAGTTAATTTGTTCTTTTATTTTGAGACGATTGAGAGAAAATTAAACGGTAGAACGCGTTTTAAATTTTGGTTTTCATAACCTTATTCATAATGGTCCGATATCCTTAATTTTCCTACTTATTTTTATAATTTTATTTAAATGGTATACACCGAATTTCGTTGTGAAAAACAAATATTGGAGACGCTAGAGCAATTTTATATTTGGGGTTTTAAGTGAATTTCCACTTCTAATGGCCCAATTTATCCAATTTTCAAACTATTTTTATTTTATTTAAAATATATATTCCAAATTTGGTTAAGAAAAAACAAATATTGGAATAGTTACAGGAAATTTTGAAATTTGCGTTTCAGGTAAACCCCACTCCTTAAGGCCTGATTTCCCTGATATTCAGAAAATATTTTTATTTTATTTAAATGGCATGTACCGAGTTTCTTTGCGAAAAAAGCAAACACTGGTGCCGTTAGAGCGATTTTCAAATTTTGGGTTTCATATAAATCCCCACTCCTAATAATCTAATTTCAGTGATTTTCAGATAGTACTTTTCTTATTTTATTTTAAGGCTTTGCTTAAAAAAATTTAAACTCTGGACACCAGAGCCATTTTTAAATCTCTCTTTAACCCACACTGTTTAAATTTTGGTTTTCGGATATACCGATTTCTCTGATTTTTATAAAAGTTTATTATTTTATATAAAAGGCATATACTGAGTTCAGTTGCGAAAAAAAAAAAACATTGGAGCCGCTAGAGCTATTTTTAAATTTTGGGTTTCAGGTAAACCCTCACTCTGCATATTTTATTTCGTTGATTTTCGGAAACTATTTTTATTAATTTATTATAATGGCATATACGAATTTTGTTGAGAAAAACAAAAAATACGGCCGCTAGAGCGTCACAGGCACGCGCGCGCGCACACACGCATATATATTACATATATATTGTCACTTTCGGTGCCTGTTAGATAGGGTTGATGGAGATTTGAAGAAACATTTCAAAAATTTCCAAATTAGAAAAAAAAAGTCAAAATAATATTCATGCAGCCGAACTTGTTTCTCAAGCAGTATGCGGTTTCACTATATTATAGAAAACACAGATTAAAAATAAAATTGCAAATCTAATATATAATTTCTTTAAGAGGTGAGAGGTATTGCTTATGATTAAAAGAGTATCAGGGAAATTATGCAGAAGGGAATCAATGTAAGAGTTTTGATAATGTAGCATAGAACTAAATGCTAGAATTAATACCTAGGTTTCCGAATGAGACCCGTCGTATTCTTCCTTGCCAATCTTTCGGCCGTCTTGCTGCAGTTGTCTTTAGGACCGAACTGACGAAAAAGAAAACAGACGAAGAACATTTACTACAAATGCAGAAGATAACCGAGGGAGGTGTGAGAACTGTAGTAAAGACTCAAGCGCTCTCCCCATGAATGATGAAACTGTCTTCTGTCCCATACTCGAATTGCGCGCACTTCTACTGCTTGGTTATAGCGAAGGGAATGAATAGGTAATCTACGTACCATTAGCATTCTCTTGTCCGTTATAACATGTTTCTAAGACAACCTCTCTCCGCCTCCACGCACTGTGAACACGTTCACAGTCGATCTCAAACATTCACAAAGACCTGGGGATTATTGTATTTTGTTGCTTTGCCCCTGGGAATTAGGCCCTGTGTACAGCACATGGTGTCAGGTTCTCTAACTGAAAGGAAGGCACATCTTCTACAAGAGCAAGAAAGATCTAAGTCTAGGCAACAGTATCTAATGATAGGCTTCGCAAAGGTAGACCATAAGGGGCTTGATATTCAATATTCAGTGCCTGCTTAGCACTGGAAATCTACAGTATATTTATACTGTTATAATTATATGTACGGATTTTTAGCCCTGCACCTCACGTATGAGAGACTATGGAATCTTGCACCTGCAGGGAATCTAAAAAGTTCGGCAACAGGAGCGCAGACAGGCGAGGAATACATTTATATTGCCATTAATTTTACAAAGACTAACCTTTCAGGTACAGTGTTAAACTAAAACCATCCAGTCTTTCTTTCAGTGCAGGATGTTCCCTTTGAATGGATCTAATTTCAAATTACTGTGAAACGTTAACTGTTAAAGATATAATGAAACACTAAGTGTCACTTAAAAAGGAGACTCACCAAGTTTTTGATCATAGGATATAATTTTACATTTTGTTGAAACAAATCACCACATCTCTGTGTGTGCCCCAGCACTTACAGTGACGACATCGAGGCGGTAGATATATTTTCTGCCATGCACCTTGCAACATGTTTTGAGTCAATGGCAGCAATGATTCGCTCCCTGTGATCCAGAAGGTGTATGACTGGGATGACGTAAACTTTGTTCTTTACACACTCCCAAAGAAAAAAAAATTCCAAGAAGATCAGGGGATCTTGGAGGCTATGTATAGATCCTCCTCTACCAATCCAACGGCCGGGAAAGGTCTCGTTCAGGGTACTGCGAACTTTTCTGTACCAATAGAGCGGGGATTGCTGAAAATGGAAATCAGTTATTGAAGGTAAGTTGTTCTAACATGTCTAGGTATATGAGGTCAGTGATTGATTTTATCATGAAGGAGAAAGACTCAATTACTTCATTTATGATCCGACCCCTGCCCCATCTTTTGTAGGTAATTGGAAACATGACAAAACTTGACTAGTTTGTATTTCAGATGACACGTTCTGTTTCATTATATATTTATACTTTAACGTTTTACAGTCATTTGAAATTAGGTCCATTTAAGGGAACACCGTACAGTTCCAAACAAAACCACTTGGAATGCTGCTATCTCTAATGATTTTTTTAAATATCTGAACAAACGTTTGAAGATGCCAGTTTTTTTTGTATTATCAGTTTGTTTAGAAGTGATGTGCTGTCGGTAAAGTAGATGGTTAATAATTTATTATTTACGAGTATGCATAATGTTTACATTTTCAAATGTAATATTTTTGTGTTAGTTGAAATATTTTTAATATAATATAAATGTTGTCTATTGAGTGTTAATTATTCTATCATTCTATCTATCCTTTCTATTCTATCATTTTCTTTCTATTCAGAAAGTGTAGGGACTAGCGTTGGAAGAAAAAATATTGTTGTTTCTGGAGGAAAAGATAATGAATGATTTCATCCTGGAAAACATTTCCAGAAGTTTGCATTCGAAAGAATTCAGGCTGTGTTTTGTAAGTGACTTGGTACCAAGCAAAACTTTGACTAAATCATTTCGATCCTGAGAGCAAACAGCAAATCTCTGTCATCATCATCAACACACACACACACACACACACACACACACACAAAAAAAAAAAAAAGCGAAAGTGTTTGCTTCTGCTGGGAAAGTTATGGTAATCTAATTTTTCAATATTCAAGGAATGGTTTACCAGTGTGTAGTATTTGCACAAACAACTTTAACTGGACAATATACTGGAGAGATATCCTGAAAACTCTGCAAGGCCACATTTCTCAGCAACATGCAATTGTTGTTGCTGAATACCTGACAAAAATCAACGTGAAGTATGTCCCGCACCCTCCCTATAGTCCACATTTAGTCCCGTTGATATTTTCCTTTTCTCTAGATTACAGAAATACCTCCGTAGAGGCATTTTCCATTATCAGAAGCAGTGGTGAATGCTGCGGAGGCGATTGTGAAGCACCCGTGAAAAAACAAAAATTCACGTGTCTTTGAACACTGGAAGAAACGTTGGGACTATTTTTAGATGAAAATTAAGGATGAGTGAAGGTATGTTGTCAAAAAAATGTGTGATAATTTCTTACTGAACAGCCCTCGTAGTATAAATGAATCTGATCAAGACAATATTAGTTACCACAATCTACATAAATATCAAATACATATAAAATAATGCTTATTTACTTATTTTGTTAAATTCACATTCCCTAAGTATATACAAACTAGTTAAATACCTTAACAAACATTTGGCTAAACATTTAAATATCTCTTTATCTCAAAATGTACTTTTAGTGTCTTATACTACTTTGCAAGGGCATCATAGAAATGTTGAAACATTTTGCCAAAGTCCAAATCGTCGCTGCTCCTCCAAAGCACTCTATGTGAATCTTAAGCAGTAATTTTTCAATTTCTTCATTTGTAAAGTCACTTTCATAACCGTTATTTTCATTTCTTGAAAGACTTTATTGTTGGTGCATTCTACAAAATATTGCCGTTTAAAGACTGAAAATTACAACAATTTCAGATTTTACTGCACATAGCGGGGTTCAGCTGCGTCGATTCCAACACTTATTGTGTTTTGCCGTGCATAGGATTAGTACTGAAACACGTCTTATGTGTTAGATAAAATTTATTCAACATGTAAAGAAAGTTATCTATTACATGAAAGACACCGTTTGTAACATCACACATAGCATGTATCAAAGGTAAGCCTGACCTCCAATTCCCACACTATCAGCTGACTGCACAGATGAACATTACTGTCTGCAACTTCTGCCGCATTTCGATTATTGTAACTATGAATCATAGTGATGAAATATGCAATGCAATTGATTGACGTTATTTTAACTCCGTGAAGATATTTGGGATGCAAAGAAATTTCCAGATGCTCTAAGACGTCATTACGGCATTGCTCACCTGCACAACATTTACAAAGAGTTTTTTGTGTGCTTTGTCTTTTGCCACATTCTTTTATACATTTATCTTACTAATGATTTGAATAGTACAGGTTTGTCCTTCCCTTTTAATATTTGCACTAAGTCTTCTAAACACAATACACAGAGGTACATGGTAATGTTTGGAGAGCTGCCCTTGATCTGCCTTTTCACAACGCCTACCTTAATGGCATTTTAATTGACTTTTACATTCACATATGCTGTCATCTGTTGTCCTTTAGGTATCTGCCGGCTTAGATTTTAACATATAAATTATTACCTATCACAGGTACATTAATTATTTATTATATATACATACATCAGTTGATCGATTGACTCGTAGCGACCCGTTCAAATGTTGTTAGCGTCCATTATCAGAGTAACTCTCTACAGCACCGGAATATAAACATAATAAAATGTACTAAAATATTAATTGAACCTTTTAAAAGCTGTATTTTAGAACAATTTTTCTTATTAAATCAAAATATGAAACTAGCTATTTATATGGGCTTCAAACATCAAGGTACAATTTCCACGTTTGTACCTTTTTGCTCCTCTTAAGCAGTTTAAAAGACTCTCTCATAAAGTCGTCATGAATGAACGCTAAGCACTTTCCAACGCCTCTATGGTGACTTCTTTTTCTGATATAGGAGAAAGTGTTTCTCGCTTTTCCAAACCTTGCTGCGACAGTGCTAAGCCCCTTTGCCAAATCCGACACTGAGCCTCCTATAACAGACGCGTTTCTTCCCTTTTTTTCTGTCCCGCTAAGCATCAAGTCATCTTCACGAAGAACTGGAAATAAAGTGCGAACAATATTCTTTTATCGCTCTTGTCTCCCTACGCTAATCATGGAAGTCAACAGTTTGCTTTCATTATTTTCTTTTCAGAGATGCACTTAAGAGTTTGTTTTACGACACATTATATAGTTGGAGCCTTGGCTTGCAGTCCGTAACACCATTTGCATACTCGATAATGCAAGCATCGTATTTTTTATTGTTGTTACACTTCAGGGAAACAGTTTGATTAAAGAAGAGTTCAGACTACAATGAAACTTATTACAGCCATCAAATTTCCCCTTTTTTCCCCCTTGCAAAGTAGGCTGCCAAAATAACGCCACTTTAATATCTAAACTGCTATATTTTTGGATATATGGCAAACACAACGAAGAAGTTATGGCAAATTACTTCAATTTTTTCTTCAAACTACAACATAACAACATAGACGATATTTTATATTGGATATCATACTATACTACTCAATTAGGAAAAGATTGCATATTGTTATTAAGAATGGTTAACCAATTAATGCCATCTGTTTTCTAATACAGAGAATTGAGAATTTGCGGAATCGAAATAGGCAATATGCAACTAAGTTTAGATGCATGTTAAAATTATAAACATTCACTCAATGTTAATTAATTTCTTCTTGGTATGAAAATAAAACATCAGATTGAATAAGCAAGTAAGTTTTGAATTTCGTCTTTTTAAAGGAAATGTTACTCTTTTTGGCATTTTGTGCATGCAAAATAAATGAGTCAAGAGTTAAGGAGTGTTGTAAATACCGAGCGATCAGTGATGCTTTCCTTTGCGGTGCGAGATTTTTCCTATGAGAGAGCTTCCACACATTTGCCGCGCTATGGAGCGGGTAACAAGCCTGCTTGTTTATTTGTTGATCTTGCTGTCGTAGCGCAACTATTCCGGGCGTGTGTTATGTTGTTAGTTTCTTGATTGAAAGTATATCGTACATAAAATGCATTTTCTAAGTGGTGAAATAATCATATGAGCGTATAGTTGATTCTGTTACTTATATGATTATCCCATTTTTTTCCGAGAAATAACCGACAGGGATCGTGATCATGCATTTTTTCAACAGGACTCTGCCACTGCTCACATTGTGAATATTTTGATGAGAGCAATTCACAATATATTTCCACAAGACAGAATTATTAGTGTGCCCCCCTCGGTCCCTCGATTTATCAGCATGCGATTATTATATGCAGGGTAAATTAAAAATCCTGTGTACAAGACGAGCCCGCAGACCGTACAAGAACTCAAAGAGAAATATGTTAGGAATTTGTCCGGGTTTCTCAAAATGAACTACAGCGAGTGATGCATAATTTGTTAAAGATACCAAAAATGTGTGGAGAATGAAGGCGGGAAGTTTCAACACCTCGTTTGATAATTTGCTAAGTAACGAGCATCTTAAATTGGTTTGTGTATTGTTGTATGGTTGGTTTGCTTTATTGTTTAACCCCCCGCTAATCACTGAGGCCCGGCTGGGGCTAACGAACGGTGCGCTCGCCCATAGGCGAAAGACTCCTTGGGGAAACAAAACTGATGGCATGGTATTAACACTTTAAGCGTTCTGATGAAGCTAAAACACATGCAGACCTTTAGCGCCACCATGGCGTTGTACAGCTACCAAGTAGTCTTTAATACTATTCAGAAGATGCTTCAAGAATCAAGAAAATACGCAGTTTTATATAGTTATCCTTAACCGAATGGTTTCTTTTATCTCCTTTTAGATACTTGCGCAGATGCCATGATGATAGGAATGTTTCTAGGGTGACACTATCTGTAGGACTGTAACAATTACTTCCTATTTCAGAGAAGGAAACATTTCTATGGCAACACTATAATCACGCAAGCGCTTGACCATACCGCCAAATCAGAGTCGACCAACATCGTCTATTCTTGCCCTAGTGTTATAAAAGGCAATTGCGGTGTTTTCAGGTTGGTGAATGTTTTTGCACTTATTGATATTGTCTGTAACAGTACTCTTAGCATAACGGTAATTTCTATACTTCATTTATGTGTCTTGAAATTACATCACGTAAAAGAACCTTAAGTCTGATAGAAGAGGCCTCGGAGTAAAATTTATTAACCATTTCACGTCCTTAATTGAATGAGATCATAATGACAAAAAGCGCCGTTAAATTAAATTACAAAAAAGCTATTCGCTACCTGATTAAGCCTTGTAGACTAGTGAGCACAACTTTTACAGATATCTCCTAGCAGTGCGTCACTGTTCAGTGCTATGTGCGGCGCATGGTTTCCTTCGTTTAGATAGATAGGTTGATGAGGGGGGGGGGGGGTTATGGGGTTTGAACGACTTCCGGCACGACAGCTTAAAAGGCTCTTTGTGCTACTCCTTTGGAAGAGACGCCTCATTGTTTCCCAAAATCTGTACCTTGAACAAGTTGCAATATTTTGGTTCAGATGTTTGCTTCCGTTCTCCGGTTTTTCCTGGTAATAGAAAGAGTAAATCTCTTTCCTACCAGGATTGGACAGGGGCAAATTTCTCATTCTGCAAGTGGGTTTCATCTTTATAGAGTCACACTGTTTACTGAAGTGACCATGTTCAGTAAATAACGCAGCTACTTTCCCTATTCCTCTTCTGTTCAATTTAAGAAGAGATACGAAAAGAATTTTGCTATGATCTCCTAGCTTGCAATTGTCCAGTATTGTCTTGGTATTTATCCCCAGTCTTAGCAGTACATGTACTGATTCCAACAGTGGGCCAGAGCCAAAAAAGGTGTATCAGCATCCTTTTTGCCAATTTATCTACTTTTCAATGCCATAGAGGCCTTGATGCCCCGGCACCCACCGCAGTTCAAGCCTGTTGCGAGATACCAGGGCAGACAGGGCATTTGGACACTCCCATACCAGTTTAGGTTTCCACTGGTCGGGAGAAAGTGTTTTTAGGGTACTTTGACTGTCTGAGAGGATGAGAATTCGTTTTTTGGTGGTAACCCTCCTCTATAAGCACAGTTCAGGATAACAAATATTTCTGCCTAAAAATTGTGAATTATCTGCCAAGATAATCTTTCGTTTAAGAGAGTTAATAAAAATAGATGAATATTTATTTTAGGTAATCGCTTCCCCATACCGTAGAAAAAATTGCGTTATATTAGTTAGTTTCGGAGTAATTAATTTTAGAGTTTTTGATTACACAGAGAATTATTTTTGGCATATGTCCGCAGCAGAATACAAAACCCCGCAGCTGCTAAGGTCTGTAGGGTTACCAGCTTCATCAATAGCCAAGTTTTCCTTGCATGATTTTCATCAATATAAGTTTTATTTCAGAATGATCACTACCATTGTTAGAGGAGTTGTTCGAAGCGGTCCATCTGCAGGAATACATTTCTGACATATTCTAATCAAATTCACACCACTCCCAACAACAATGGTTCCGAAATTCTTCCCATTTCTGTCATCATACTTTCTTTAAGTTTCTCTCTGGGGTTTATTCCCACTTTAATTTTTCTATTTCAGTACTAACATATACTCAGTAAAATTTAATTCGCTAACACTGGAACACCTATATATTTTAATAACACAAACATTTAAGTTTTAGCGATACTTAACCAAAAAAAAAAAAAAAAAAACTCTCGTAACAGAAAACTGCTGCTATTTCACATACTGTAATCTGTACCATTCGGTGTTCCATTGTTCTTACAATTCGATAAGAGAAAGATTCTGTATCATTCACCGCAGTAGAATTTTTCACACATGAGAGGAGAATTTGCCTTAGCTATGAAGAGGGGGGATCACTGATACACATTCTGAGTGAGTGTAAAGGTACGAACAACGGAGGGAAAAGTACCTACCGCACTCCTTTACAGGATCGAATAGAGGGAGATTCACACTGGGCTTTATTGGCAAGCAAGGAAGGGGAGAAGAGATTAGATGAAAGTGAGACAGCTCAGGTCTAAAATGGTTGATAACTGGGAAGAGGGTTGGGGAAACAAATTGGCTGAATCCAGCCATGTGTCATCCATAATGGGATTTGTTAATATTTTTGTATGTACCTATTTTTAATATTTTTAAAAATCGTTTTTCGTGTATTTCTTAATTTAGTCTATTGTATTTTATATTTTTGAATAAATATATGTTTTATATTTTATTGTGAATTCTAATACAACATCATGTGCTAAATCAAACAGACATAGTGTATTATAAAAGCAAGTACGAGAGTAGATCCGTACCGAGGTATAACAATTTTCTAGGTATGGTAATTGATGAAGTTAATGTTCACTGTCCCAAAATGTGGCCATGATCTTCTTGGATGACTGGATGACCTTGACCTTTAGAGGCGGTGCTACGCCAGGTTTACGCCACTCCATTGATTCTCTTTTGGACAAGGTAGAGAATAATAGTTTCATATGGTATAATAATAGTTTGCATAACTTCTCTCTCATTGCCAGGGCACAGCTCCAAAAATGCCTGACAACAGATGACTCGTTACTGCTTTTGAACTGAGGAAAAAACTCTTGCAATAACCTTATTCATGTTTAAATGTTCATGAATAATTCAAAGGACTGTTGTTTTAGAAAGGCCCAACCTTGCTGCTATTTCTGTAACTTCGAGCTGCCGATCTTCCATAATTTCTCCTTCCACAAGAGCGATTGATTTCAGGAGTGAGCACCTCCAAGTGCCGACCCGCACGCTTTTCGTCTTCAATGCTTTCTCTCTCCATTCGAAAACCTTTGGGCCATTATTTTACGGTAGAATATGACGGGATGCTTCCTTATATACACCGTCCAATCGGTATTTAATTTCATTTGGCGTAAGTCGTTCTTTTGTGAAGAACTTAATAACAGCTCGATACTCCATTTTGAACATGTCACAATGGTCTACATACAGTCTTCTTTATGCAACTATGCCTGAACAACTGAACACCGAGAGCGGAAGTTACAGCTGAAATTATTTACTTAACAGATAAGGTATGACATCAGATAAGGATTTTGTAAAGGCGATAATCCTTAACGGCGAGGTCGGAAACTTATGGACCTATCCTCGTACATAGTTTTAGCTATAATTGTTACTGTCTATAAGTTTATACTATATTATATTTTTGTACTGTTGTTTACACAGATTGAATAAGGCGAATAAAAGAAAAGGATGGGAAAACCAAAAGAGGGGGGAAGGCAAAAACGAGGTAGAGGAAAAAAATATATATGAACAAAGAAAAACAAACAAAGAAAAGAGCGTTTTGATAAAAAGAAACATAATAGGAGGAAGTAAATTAAACCTGGAATTGAGGAGAAAGGAAGTCAATCTAGAAAATAACAAGTGTTTTAATGACACAATACATTTCGGTGGTATTATGGTAAAAGTTTGGATTTTACGTTTTTTTTTCCTAGTCACTCTGTTCCGTTTTCTCCCTTTTTTTCTTCCACTCATTCATTCTATAATTCCATTAAAAAAATTGCTGGTTGGTCGGCATTGGTGCATTCCTGTGGTCGACGGAATGCATTTGAGGCTCTTGACCATGACTTGATTCGCCTTAGAGTGGATCTTACTATGGACTAAGCAATAACAAATACCGCTTGCCTGTTACACAACACGGAGAACCGAACTGCCCTGTCTGGACTGGGTTCCTTCACCTATCTCATTGTACATGGAGGTTGGCACAAAAGAGATCAGAAATTGCAGTGCTTAAAGCCTGTCTCCGTTCCACTTTACATGTAGAATACAAATGGTTTAATTATTGGTGTCTGCAAAATATCGACTGATGCCCAGTGTAATGTGGTCGGTCTGCAGCTTTGGAGTTCATGCCTACCTATCACATCGTTGCACAAACTGTCAATTCTGTCCAGGTTCGTGATGAATATCACACAAAATATAATTATTTATGATAAAGTGATAAAAGTATATTTTACTTTATATTTGGATACCTGTTAATAAATTAGTAATCATAAATTAAATTAATTGCAGTAATTGTTAAAGTTAGCTGTTATAAAGAAAAGTTCACCTATTTCTCACTAGAAGGAGCACGAAAGAAACGTTACCTAAATCAGTAGATGATATTATCAACATTCTAACAATAGATTTTTAAACGTATTTTGGTAGGATAAAATGATAGATTTAATTTTAGTTGTTATTATTATTATTATTATTATTATTATTATTATTATTATTATTATTATTATTATTATTATTATTATTATTATTATGGTTATTATTATGATGATCATCATCATCATTTTTTATTTATATATTATACCAAGCTA
Organism: Metallyticus violacea; assembly: GCA_030762175.1. NCBI lineage: Eukaryota > Metazoa > Arthropoda > Insecta > Mantodea > Metallyticidae > Metallyticus > Metallyticus violacea. The sequence goes on from CM060833.1 coordinate 41,978,516, forward strand.
CGTTTAAGAATTATTTTATCATTTGTATGTATGCCCCTGGGCATGCGAAATGAAAAGATCAGCTGTTAATTTCTTTCAACCTGATACAGTTGCAGGGTTAACAATGCGATTACTATGGTTAAGGCATATGGACAAAGGAAAAGCGAGCAGACAGCTGGAGGGAGGTGTTAACTCCAATGGCGAGGGTACCGGAAATGCCTGTCAGCACTTTACAATTCAAAAATAAGAGCAACAATAAGTTATGGTGCGGAAACGTGGGGTTGGGAGCGAGCAGAAAATCTACAACAAATTGAGACTAAATTTCTGAAAAGTATCCTAAGGGTTGGTAGGAGCGCGGCAAATTGGGGGGGGGGATAAGAAAAGAGTTTGGCAGTATTTGTATTACAACATTTTTTAAAATCATGGCGATTAAATACCGGTTAGACTTAATAAGGAGGGCAGATACAAAGTTAAAATTCGTTTGCTATCAGGAACAATTGAAAAACCTGGAAACTGGGAACTGGGCATCCACCATAAAAAGGGGTTTGGGAGGAATACGAAGGGATGTATATGGAAGATGGGAGGTAGAAATAGAAGAAATGTTTGGAGGAAAGTTAGAAGGAGATTAATTGATACTGATATGCAGGCAGTGGAAGCTAAGTGTTCTAACAAAGTGTCGTCAATGGAATTACAATCAGGAGGGAAGCATATATAAATGAAATGATAAACTAAATGCTACACTAAATGCAAGGACCTGGCTGCGCCTCGCGACGAATGAGGCAGGCGAAAGAATGTGTCCTTGTGGTAAGAAGGAAATTTGGGTATATTCTTGCAGAATGTGAAGCTACAGAGTGCTGGAGGTAGCAGATTCTCTCCGAAAATTTTGTGAGGTCGAGAAGGAATAGGGCGGCATATCTAAAGTTAGTATTGGATAAGAATGATTAACAAGGGCTGTTCCTTAGGATGTTTGCTGGTTTTTATATGTGAATTGTTTTATGTATTTCCTTCGTTTAGTACCCTGCACTTATAAAGGAAAAAGTTCTAATTAGTAGCATCTATTTTTTCCGGGTGTTTGTGTGTTTGGTTTTCGCTGTTTTTTCAGCGTTTTATATGCATAAATAAGAGCATGAACGGTGTCACTGGACCAGTGCGCTAGTTAAGTATTTAATTTAAGTATCCGCAAGCCATTATTGAAATAAATTCACTTACCACTACCACTACCACCACCACTACTACTACTACTATTACTACTACTACTACTACTACTACTATTATTATTATTACTACTACTACTAATACTATTACTACTACTACTACCACTACTACTACTACTACCACTACTACTACTACCACTACTACTACCACCACCACTACTACTACTACTACTGCTGCTGCTGCTACTACTACTACCACTACTACTACTACTGCTACTACTACTACAACTACTACTACTACTACTACTGCTGCAACTACTATTACTGCTACTACTACCACTACTACTACTACCACTACCACCACTACCACCACTAGTACTACCACTACCACCACTACTACTACCACTACCACTACTACTACTACTACCACTACTACTACTACCGCTACTACTACTATTATTACTACTACTACTACTACTACTACTACTACCACTACCACTACTATTATTACTACTACTACTGCTACTACTACTACTACTACTATTACTACTACTACTACTACTATTACTACTACTATTGCTGCTACTACTACTACTATTACTACTACTACTATTATTACTACTACTATTATTACTACTACTAATAATAATAATATTACTACTATTACTATTGTTGCTGCTACTACTACTACTATCACTACTACTACTACTATTACTACTACTACTACTACTACTATTACTACTACTATTACTACTACTACCTACTACTACTACTACTGCTGCTGCTACTACTACTATTACTACTGCTACTGCTGCAACTACTATTACTGCTATTACTGCTACTACTACTACTACTACTACTACTACTATTACTACTACTACTATTACTACTACTACTGCTACTACTATTATACAATACTGTCTTTGTCTTTGGAAAGTTACTTATTGACAATGAATGAACATAGACACTTGTTTACAAAGATTACTGATAAAAAGAAAGAGAGTAAATGATGTTAGTTATATTCTCAGACGACTAGTCACTTAACATAGCTTAACACACTTAACAACAAATAACAAATTTGAAGTTGCAATGGAGAACTAAAGGTAAACACATGTTCACATATGAGGTCGTTTGTATCCGTTCTTCTCATTAACCTCCATAACTCAAGTCTAGGGATGTTGCAAAGTCAGGAAGACATTCACTGTTTCTGCAGGAAGATCTTCGAAGGCTTTCACAGTGATGGCAACAAGCTCATCTACTGTGGATGTAGCTTGTTCTTGTTGGACTGTTATCACAAATTTCTCATTACTTTCCTTTATCAGACCTCTCCTTGCAACAAGGTAGGCTTTTCTCTGATTTTCTTCATTCCTCCCATTCTTTGAATTATACGTTCCTCTGGTCACATAAAGTATATGATAGTATTCCGACGTATCTCAACAAACCTCCAGATTCATGAAATAGCTACTACACTTGACTATGCAACTGACTTGAACCCAACTGAACACCCAAATAGATAAGAATCCATAACGCTTTACCCAACGTTCCACGAATGTCTCATATGTTCTATGCATATCTGGTTCTTCGCTTTCATTTCTAAAAGAAGAAGGCCGTTGAGGTAGTGCCTCTTTGTTACCTTAAATTCCAGTCTTACTGGCATAGAGGTCGCAGTGTCTCCACGTTCGTACCTGCTACTATATCTAAAGTAGAGCTAATAAAAGAATGAGTTACCAAAAGGAACGATTTGTAACCTTTGAAAACAATTAATATAATACCATTATTCCACTATGAACAGATTTCGAAATCGTCATGAAGAATGTATGATTTGGAATTTTTATTTCTCATGCATGAACATACAAAATTTTACAAAAAAATGGACACAAATAAACAAAAAACATTAATTTTAAACATAACAAATAGGAATAAGGCACTGACTCCAATCAAAATTTATTTCTATTTGATTGGCTCAGCCCCCAGACCCCGATTCATCAGCAGCTACCTATTGGAATATTTAGGGCTCCAGGTTCCGATCTAACCGAAGAACACAATACTATAAATAATTTATACATTCAATGCAATATCAAATTATATTTCATAAACTACTAAATTTTCTTTTTTTTTAATTAAACCCATTTGGATAAATTTCTATCCTTGAGAGTTGCTTATTCCTTTGGACCTTATGCCAGTCCTGGTGGTGTAGTGGTAACCATCCTTGCCTCCTAAACCCAAGATCGCGGATTCAAACCCCGCCAGGATCGATGGATTTTTTCGGGCGTAAAAATCCTAAGTATGGCTTCCTTCGGAAGGGAAATAAAGCCGTGGGTCCCATGTCGTACATTTACAGCACGATAAAGAACCTCAAGCCTGAAAAAAGAGGCCTCTGAGCAAAATTTATCGGCCGTTTCACGTCCTGAACTGAATAAGATGCTGATGACCTAAGATGATAAAGAGCGTCCATAAATACACCAAATCAATTACAACAATTGAACCTTATACACACTAACATCCTGGTCATTGGTGTATAAGGATCCTGTTTAACTAACGCCATTTCCTCTCCTACTCATTTCATCCTACTTTTTTAGTGCGCTATATAATTTCAGAGATTTTCTGGTTTTAAAATTTTCCCGCATTTCCTGTTTTTCAATACCCTGAATCTTATTATTTTCTCTTCCCAAAACCCTTTTCTCCGTCTTTCTCCCTTGTACCATATCGATCTCTTGCCCGCTTATGTAGGATATTTCGGATTTTAGATATCCAAGTTTCTCTATCCTTAATTTTTCCTTGTGCTACCAAACCTGTTTGATGATATTTTCCTCTTCTATTCTCTCTATTCTATACCAATATTTTAATACTCCATCTATGAACTTTCTTTTATAGCTCATTCTTCCTAGTTCCATTAGAGCAACCTCATTAGGTGAATATCTAGGTAAGCTAGAACAATTCTACAAAATAGTATATTTATCAGGTTTTTCCTTTCCATTCTCCATCTGGCCCCCAAATTTCTATTCCATACACCATTCTGCTCTCCACTATTAAGCCATATATTCTTTTACTGCATGTGAGGAATCTAAGAATAAAAACAGGTAATATATTACAAAATATACAACATTTTCTGCTCAAATATAATAATAATAATAATAATAACAATAATAATAATAATAATAATAATCCCTTTTCGTATTAAGCCTATTAAGTTGTTAACCCTAGAATATTATAAAAGTTTTAAATCCGTTATGTTTTTGACCCCGACAGACGCTGTATTGATAGCCTTTAAACTAGTCAATGCCAAGAAAATGTTTCAAACTTTCAAAAAATAGCGAATGGCACGTGGGGCAAGTGAACTTAAACCAGCCAATGGAAAATGTATATTTGAAATTTTAAAGATAAGGGCGAAACTTACGTGTCTGTGTGACATCGTTAATCCAATGATGACTTGATGCGAATTAGTACATAAAGAAGCGTTTGCTCTGGGGGAGCATGAAGTTCTTATTTCTCAGACGCAGTTATAAAATGTACACGCGGCTAGATACACGCAGTTTACAGTACGTATTATAAGTTCGACGTTGCCTGGGCACATGCAATTCCCAGAATCAGCTCAGAGGCTGATAAGATCTACTATGGACGCGGGAATGCTGTGCCGATATAACAGTTTTTTTTTTTTTTTAAAGTTGATACTCAGCCGAGAAGCACTTATTATTTACGCACTTCGGATAAATCAGTTAAGCAAGTTTTCAGTTCACACGCCGCGGCACGCTTTTGTCAGTTTCGCACGCGGCATTTAAGTTTGCATTCGACTTAGCTAAGTCTATCGTACGCAAAACACCAGAGGACGTGGAAGATTTAGAATATAATAAAATACAATATATATATATATATATATATATTATGTGGCATTGCGTGCTTATTTCTACTATTGAACCCCTCTCCCAGTCCTGTCTAATCGTCAAAATAGCAAAATTAACCTGAGAAACTGTTGTCATTGAAGCGCAGGCAAAAACACCGAAATGATCATTACCAATTTACCAAATAGCTTCAAAATTGCCATCACAACGTGAGGACCGACAACAAACCGCTTACTTAGCCGGAGTCTACCAAATTGCTTCAAGATTAATTTCATCTATAAGTTTGAAAACTGCCGCTAATACTTTCTTGAAATGCAGACCTCTCTTTCGTACTAAACTACTAAAGTTAGCTATTGTCAATGAAACTTAAAAATGAAATGAGTGAGTATTAAAATGTGCGTAAACCTTTATTATTTCCATTTTACTGTAACTTTGCACTATCGCTTTTCCAATTTTAGACCGAAAAACATGTCGGAGTAAACCTTGTTGCGTGCTTGCAGGGGTTTCCGCAGACAAGATGGTTGGGGAGAGAAAAATGGTCGCTATGCAACGCATAGCATACCGCCGTGGTCACTAGCAAGTTGAGTTGCTAAGCTACCCTCTCCTCTTCAACCCTCAACAAGAGCTCATACTATTTTAAACTGGTAACGCCACCTTGTTTTTCTCCCCAATGTTGACCCCCACCATATGCTGGCACTTATCGTAAAAACCATTTTTGGATATAGACCTAAGAGTTTCTTTTTGTATGCCAGTATTTTGAAACAAGTATTATCCATAAGTCTGTTGCAGAAACAAACCTTTACATTAATTGCAGTGTTTTAAAAAGTAAACAAAGCTTTGCCTCAAATTGTATAAGAAACGTTTTGAGAAAACCATTGATTACGTTAGTTCTAATATTCTAAATACTATGATGAGTGAACATTTTAAATACTATAATTTCATTTCGATTTTATAATTTAACCTGGAAGAGAATACTTTTCTCTGTTTGTAGGTAGTTTTAATTATTCTTTGTATTATGAGACAGTTGAAGTAAAAATCAACATAATTTACTATTTTTAATAAACCAATAGAAAGTTCACACTGTCAGGATAGAATACGATGACAAAAAAGTACATATTAAGAGTTTGTGCTCCGCCTTAGGCATTGTCAGATTGTAAATACGAAATATTTCGAACACTTAATGTTTAACCTTGTATGATTAGCTCATTCATTGCAATATTTGCAGTATTTTTGCAAAATCTAATAAAAATAAAAAATTGTCATAAAATGCTTAAAGGTATGAGAAATGACAAAACTATTTAAAGAAGTAAAATCTTCCACGGGAATATTCAGAGGATATGAAAAAGTCATGTAATCTAAAAATATCGTTAATGTCATATATTTTAACACAAATTTCCTACAAATGCTATTCCTTGATTAAAAAAGAAAAAGGCTTTCAAAACACAAAATTTAGCCCGTGTAAACGCTCTATCTAATTTCAATTAAAAATATCCTTTATTTAAAAAAAAATTCTTAGACATTAAAATACTGTCCCAAACCTCTCCTTAGAGACGAAAAATAAGATTCTAGATCCGTTTTACGAGGGAACTATTTTATAGACATCCGCATGTCTAAGCACTAAAATCAGAATGAAGTTATGTGGATACTAGTCTGAGACTAGTGTGTAAAGAGGTACAATAGGTCAGGGTTATTGACCACTCTTTTCCTTTACCGCCACAGGTAAAGTCCCTGATTGGGCGTTTTTCCAGGTTTTCCCCAGTCCTCATAAATGTCAAATGCCGTGGAAGTACCCTAAACTTAGGCCTGGAACGTTTCCTTCCTTAAAAAAAATCCTTTCTGAATTTGTCATTTCATCTCATGTATCATCAGTGTCCATTGCCTGAGGTGCCTCAGTTGTAAAAACGGGAGTTAAACACTATACAAAAAAAAAAAAAAAAAAAAAAACTCTTCCTTTTGTTTATCATGCATCAGTTTTTGCCTACCTGCCGGGCGGTGGCACATAGCTCGTGTTCTTGCTTGGTTTGTATTGACCTAAAAACTTAAAATAAGTGCTGTAGAATTCCGATGCTCAATAATTTAATTTTCTGGTAAGTAAAAATTAAAAGTACATTTGCTGGTACACTTCAACATTGCCAAAATGTATATTTTACATATCCGGACTGTAGGCAAGCTGAGTAACAAAATGTACGCGTGTGTCCACATCGAAGTGTTGTCGTCGTGGGCAAGAATACCTCGGAGATTCGTCTATGGTCGCCTCTTGCGTGTTTTCTACAAAATTCTTGCAGACAAACTGTTACACACGAATCAGCCGTAACTGCTTGTCTCTTCTCCAGATAGATAGTGGCTACATGTCCACTTTTCCGGAAGAAAGTTGCCACCGATGCTGCGTCGACACTTTCATTTTTGAAAGGAGATTCCTAATCCAGAAAGATACAAACTGCCGAATGCTGGATCATTAGCTGTCATTGTCTGTAGGTCATGACGCAGTTTTCAAATCTTTGAATAATATAGTGGCACCCTCCCATTCGAACCGGTTATCTGACAGAAATGTGGCACTGAATGGAAACAAACGTTTTAAGCAAGGAAATGGTGCCTGATGGCCAAGTGATGAGCTGGTATGTCGTTGGTGGATTTAGGCGAAACATATTCTTTCCACGGTAGTGACAGTCCAACCTGGTCTGAGTTCATCTTTCAAAGATGTTAATGCCGCGCTAAATTCCGCGAAACCACAAGTACACCTGCATTCCAATGGAGAAGTCTGAAAGCGCTCCTTGAATTGTTCGATCGATTGCACCTTTGTTAAACCAATTTTATAATATTAATAATAATAATAATAATAATAATAATAATAATAATTTCCGAAAATGTTATTTAGTCAGTTGCAAAATTGCAGACACCAATCTTAAGAAAATTGCCAACATATACAAACCAAGACACGAATTTTATCGCTCCAGACATTCAATCAATGATGCTTATACGTCCTAATTTGCTTAGTAAAATAAGCTTGATTTAAAAGTTAGCAGTCAAAGCAGTGAATTAGACCTATGAAAGTGCACCAAAGAAAGCGAAGATCTTGGAAGGCATTATTTTTGGAATGCATTAATAATTCTAGCAACTACCTGAAAACAATAAAAGAAGCTTATTATGAAGTATTGCTGGACTGTATGAAAAAAATGGCCAAGATTAACACAAATAAGGCATCCATTATATAAAATTGATAATATAAACAATTCATAAAAGGAAAAAAGGAAAGGGAGTTCATTCTTCATTGTATCTTACCAATAAGTGCATTTCTTTTGCACTGTAGCATGCGGGTCCTTGGTTAGCAAGGGAAGTTCATGGGCCGACCCGGAAATTTTTAAAATTTAAACTTATACCTTCATGGGTCAGCAAAAATTAACAAGGATTTACGTTTGATGGGTTAGCCCTTCTCCTGCGTATTTTTCCGTACTCTTGGGTCAGCAGGAAGACGACCCATGGCAAGCGCTCGGTATTCTCTCTTTTCTTGGGAACCAGCTGCTGAGAGGTTAGTAACACCAGGCATAGTTTTGTTTTCGCACTTTGTTTGAAACTGAGTGGCTTCCTCAATGTTTGTCAGTGGAAAGTCGACTTTCACACTGTTAACTGTCAAGTTAAAAAAATAGTGTATACTTTGTTTTGTGGCAATGCATAAAGTGAACGCCTCATTGAAGACTCCATTTTCTCGTCTAAGTTTAATTGTTAAGTTGGAAGTGAAACGATTTGGACCTCATCAACCGAAAGCTATAGGCGCTTACTCAGAAAGATGAATTAACACCGCCTGTGGGGCTTCAGTAGTAAAAACGGCCGTTAAACACTATTTAAAAGAAAACATCTTAGCTGACATCGTGTGAAGTGAGAAACGTATCTTGTCTACAGGAATGAGGTAAGAAAAGAAATAGAAAGAGAAAAGTTCGCTTCTGTAAAGGCCGACGAAACGATAGATAATACATGCACGTCACAACTTGTGATATTACGATACATCAGTGGGGTAAACCGTCTGATAGATTCATAAAAGTTATTGATGTTTCTGAATTCACTGCAGAAGGCTTAAGGCGCACTTTTACAGTGGAATTAAAAGAGTTAACATTAGCGATATGTTTATAGACAAACAAATTGCGCTGCAGATATGAGAGAATGTCGGGGAGGAATGTAAGTCTTGATAAAAAAAAAAAAATAGCTTCTCTCACGCCATTTGGGTATGCCACTGGCTCACCCTTCTACAGGGTTCACAAGCCGCCAATGCAGGAAATATTTGATAATGCAGCGCATAGAACCATAGCTTATCCCCACGAATTTCAACTGTGATCCGTCCGTTTTCCTGGACAAGACCATCCACCTACGCAATAACATCAGGAGTAATGAACGGGCTTGTCTTGAACGTGGATCGTCTTGCAGTGGCGCACATCTGTCTCCGAATCTCTTATGTCACCACAGCACACGTGAACTGACATAATAGATATGTGACGATGACGCCAACACCCTCCGTAGTAAAAAATGAACCTCACCTCTCTGCTCTTCTTTACTCTTCTCCATTTCTGCTGCTGGTCGAATACACATATTGCTAACTTTACTTCGGGCGCACTAAACAAACAACGAGTGTGCAATAAATAACGAAATAACGTACTTTCCCAAAAATGGCATATCATTAGTGCATAGCAGTACCACTTTTGTTCGCTTTGAGTTCTGCGCATTTTTACTTGAGTGCCCTTTAAAGAACTGTATTAATTAATTCCTTTAAACAAACTAAGCTTTTCAAATTTTTGTTTTTCATCCACTTATAAACGCCGCCCCAAAATGTTGTACTTTGCGTTTACATTGAGACGAAAACCACGTACAAAGCGCGGATGTACAAATGAACGTTAATCAATAATCCGGAAGAAGGTGCGGTTACGCCAACCCATCCCGGTACGGCTCTCTCTGCATCGCGTTTCAGGGGGGAAGGAAGGAGAAAAAAAACTGGCGTATGTGTAAGTGAGAGGTAGAACTGATGAATGAAGCGCTGGCGTTTGTAGAGCGACATGCCTACCTAACCGTATCAGCTGTATCGGCAACATCAAAGGTGGGCCGTGGAGACAACACCCGATAGATCGCGGTTGTAACCTTCCGTATGTTTCGGGTCAACTTCGGCTTTTTCCGTAGACATCCCCTCCACTATGCCGAGAAAGCGTCGCGTCGAAGCATAGGCAGTGGCGCGCGGAGGAGTCGTCTGCTACAATCGCTTGTGCGTGCGGAAGTGTCTGCGTGCTTGTGGAGGGGGGAAAGGAGGATAAATAGAAGGCGAAGATGAACGTGGATATAAGGAAGAGGAACGGAAGTGACGTTACCTTGTGTGTATGTTGTATTCGCGTGTAGGCGCATAGTAATGATTTCCAACACCAGGGTGTATACCTCGCCTATGCTTTCAAGGGCTGAAACTTTGCCACTCTCTTATTTAATTCAAATACAATGCCAAATTTTTCTGCTACTTAACTAGAGGCCTGTACAAGACCCCTCTAAAGCCCACGGCAATTGTATCAGCTCTTCTTTTAGGAGTACATTTTTAACCTAAAATACTTTTAGTTGCAACATATTTTTCTATTACTTTATAGATCAGGTTCTAATTGTCCAGATTTACAGATTATAAAAAGCCTGTCTACCAAATATTTCGCAACCGATATTCTTTATTATTGTAAACTTATTACCTTAAGCATTTCTAGTAGGTGTTTTTTAAATGATGGTCCATGAGTCAGTTAACAAATGTGTATTACAGATTACCTTTACAAACAAAATACCACAAAGGATACAGTTAACAAGCGGTTCAATAAAGAATGATCAATTTAAGTCATTTATATAATTTTGATGATCTTTCTCAGAGTAGTCCCCGCTAGATGCAATGCACCTGTCCTAGCGATGCTGTCAGTTTTCATAGATAGGCTGGAGACAGTTTTTTGGACAAATTGTTAAGTATAGCCTCCGCAGCTTTTACCACTGCTTCTGATTATGGAAAAAGTCTCCAACAAAGGTGTTTCGTCAATTTAGGGAAAAGGAAAAAGTCACGAGGGGCTAAATCTGGACTATTGGGAGGGTGAGGTGCACACTTCACATTGCTTTTTATATCTGCAGCAACATTTGCAATGTGCGACCTTACTTATCATGGTGCACCATCCAGCTTGTTGTATGCAAATGTTTCCCTTTGCGTGTGACATGGCTTTGCAAAATTTTCAGGACATATCTGTACTATTGCCCAGTTACAGTTGTATGTGCAGGTAAACCATTCCTTTAATATTGATGGTCAATAACTTTTCCAACTTTTGATGTTTGCTCTCAGGATGGAAATGATGTAGCCAAATTTCATAAGCAGTGATTACCTTTGAAATAAACTTCACATCTTTCTGTCACATCGTGTTCACTGCTTGCAAATCTGCACGAGAACTACCTTTTATTCGAGAATCAGTAATCTTGGAATCCACCATGCACAAACACGTCCCATGTACAATTTTACAGTTACCAACGTGTGGTAGCACTCTGTGAAATTTTCAGAATTTCTAATAGTGTTCTTAATGTTATTCGACAATCTCCCTGGCAGTGACAGCAGAGGTGTTTATATTTTCTACAGTTATAGAGCACAAAGTGCAGCTTTGGGTTCACCTTCCTGTGAAGCTTATTGCATTCTTTCTTTAAACATTTTAAGCCATCTTCGAGTTGCTGTAGGGAAGAACAACCTCCCCTTAGGCCTCCTGTAACATTTCATAAGCCTGAGGTTAAGATTTGTTGAGACGAAACCAGAATTTCAGATTAGCATATTGCTGGTCGCGTGTCACCTCCATTTTGCTATAGGTGGAATTGAATATGTCTCAGGCGGGAACCGGAAATGACAACAATAAAACTAGTACCCACTCGTACATGACGCATTAAGCTAACAAAATATTATAAATTAAATTATTGAGCGAGAAATTATGCTTATTCTTTTGAATAACCCTTATATTACAAATAACTGCAATAACGTGCTATTTACTTAAATCAGATACTCAATTTGCTATCCTTCCTTTTCAATATAAAGCACAACCGAAACACGAATCTCGTCACAAATCGGGTTAATAAGGTCTGTTGATCGCGGTCAAAAATCTTACAACGTCTACCAATGAAGTTCTAAAAGTTTTATCCAGAAACTACCCCACAAGCAACTCTTAGTGAAGGGCCATTGCCACATTAAGTTCTCCCAAACGGGCTATGTTTGTTGAAAGCCGTGAATTGTTTTAAAGTTCTAGTACTACTTTAAAATATGGTGACCAGGTTCTGGTAAGCAAAAAGTATGACCCCAAAAATGACAGTATAATAGTCAACCTGGCCCTAAATTCTTTCAATTAAAAGATATAAACAATGGTACAGTTTCTAAAATTAACTATGCCTATTGAAATAATCTAACACATTTACGAAGTGTATAAATATGCAAAAACAACTATTTAATATTAAACTTTAAAAAATACGTTTTAATCACATCTCAGATGTTATTTATTCATATTTTAATGACTACAATTGAATAAATACTTTAAGAACACAGATATTAAGCTTTATCATTTTAATGAATCTGCACTTTTGATTTAAGTGCGCAACATGTAATAAATAACGGAATTCACTATAAGTACAACTGAAATTGCATTTTGTTCCTGTGTGTTTAAGATTTCTCAGCAGTCCACATCTTATTAAACTTTCTTAGCGAGTCATTTTTTCAAGTATGGAAACAGAAAATAATTCGAGGGGGCTAATAGCGCGAGGAAGCAATTCAAACTTGAATTCATTGATTTTGACCATTGCGTTAACGGATGTATGAACTGGTGCATTCTCTTGATGAAGCAAAACTTTCTTTTTTGCTAAATGCGGTAATTTTTTCTTGATTTCATCACTTAAACGCTGCAGTAGGTTCGCATAATGCTCGCCATTGATTGTTTTTCCTTTTTGAAGATAATCAATGAAAATTATCCTAAGCGCATGTCAAAAAAACTGACGCTATGGCCTTGCCTGCAGAAGAAACTATCTCCGCCTTCTTTGGAGTCGATTCTCCCCTTCAGTCCATTGTTTTGACTGTTCCTTCGTCTCAGGTGTGAAGTAATGGACCCATGTTTCATCCATGGTTATGAATTGATGCAAAAACTCGGCTTTTCTGCTGTGAAACATCGCCAAACACTCGATTGAAACATCCTCACGACGCTGTTTTTGTTACACTGTGAACAAACACTAACAACGTAGTGTCGTCAAACTTCAAACTTAAGCTTTATAAGGTTGATACTTTCTAACATAGTCATTCTTTATCAAACTACTACCGCCATCTATATGTCAGGTCGAGCACTTCTGGGACTACTCTCGTATCTTGCACCCGGCGCTATGTCATCTTTGAATTTACTCTTACATAGTTAAAACACTACTTTCATAAAAGGAGAAGAGCGCTGTTAATATATAAATTGATTACAATGAACACTTGTTTCTTAAAACATGCAATACAACCAACCCTTTAATTCCAAATCTTTTAGTTTAAACTGAGCTAAAAGAGTCAGAAAAACACAATTACAAATGTCAATTAATATCTGTATAAATTCTGTAATTAATGCAGAAACTTAGATCATAGAAATATATTCACCCACATAAAGTGAACAAAATGATCAAATACTATTGCATTGAAATAGACCCGTATATCACAAACAAGAGGCCATCAAAATCATTTTACTAACTGTGGAACACTTGTTCTGTACATTGAAGTAGGATTTCAAGGTTAGATAGAGTTTAAGTATGGGTGTCAACAAGGAAAGCCTTCTAGGTTTGTTACAAGAAAGATGTTTTGAGAATTCTACCTCCACAAAGTCAGTAAAGCAAATTATCGCGCTTTATATTAGTACATGTTCTGTACCTTTTATGCAAACTATGCAGTTTGTACACAGCTCTTTACTATATGAGCTAACAAATTATTCCAACATCAGGTTTATTTAAAAATCCTAAACAAACTGTAAACATTGTTTTATTTCATTTTATTGCTATCCTCCAGAGTTGCAGTTAGTAGTAAATAAATAAACAAATATATCTGTATACGTCATCCTGGTACCTGGTTTTCTAAACCAGGGATGCATATCAAAATTTCTATTTATTATTATAAACTTACAATACAATAATCTCTTATTTAGTTATTTTACATATTTTCCTAATAACTAGAGTATAATAAAATAAATAAAATAACTCAAAATTAATTAAATTAAAACAAGATATAAACGTACTAAACTACTTCCCAATTTAATATTTCAAAATCTACAAAATTAAAAAATTACTGGGAGCCAGTAAGAATTATAGCTGGTAGTTTTCTATCCTAATTTATTACGTTATTACACTACTGGTCACTGGTTTCCAGCTTATGTACTGGTATCCAGTACTTTTATAGGAATTTCTCTTAAAGTTACACTCATCATTGAAATATTACACTTATTAATCTTTCAAGTCTCCTTAACTCATCTCAATCACACTAATCACCTCCTCTTTAACAACTTACTTCACTTAAAGTTCAATTTTCACTATTAATCTTTCCTACTCATTTCATTTATTTATCCTAACACGTTAACTCATTAAACACTATCATCTCGTTTCCATCACATCACTCTTTCTTTCTTCCAACTGTTCCTTCCTCCATCTCTTTTGATTGTCCTGGACCCCTGTTTACACCATTTCTCGCTCTCTGCTCCTTCTCTCCGGACACCACTTCTCCATTTTCATCTCCTTCCGCCGCTCATTCCTGTGGATCTTCAACAATCCTTAATCTTCTTCTGTAATCTTCCTTCTTTCATCTTCTTCCCGGTTCCATAACTTTTAGAGGTAAAAGTCTTCACCTCTCTCTCCATTCTCTACTTCAGGTTTTAATTCAAAATTATTCCCGTCTATTATAAATTTATGTAGCTTCCACTCCTTCATTACTCCCTTCTTCCTTGCCTTCGTCTTCTCCTCTAATGTTCTCTTCCTGTTGCACTTAGTAATATCAGCATACACCCTAGAAGAAGTTTATTTTCAATGTAACATGTTTTTAATGTCTTTAGGATACACATTATCTGACGTTTCGCCAGAAAATCTAGAACCTTTATTTACACCATCTTAAAGGGCGAAAGTAGCACACTAAGAGTATAAGCAATTTCGTAGGTTTATTGACAGAACAATGTATGTCAACAGTAATGTAATTTACCTTATTTAAATATTTTGGAAACTCTGATATCACATGAGGGATGATCATATTTTTGTTCTCATAAGCACAATGTAGTTTGAAGCACTTCTTAACAAGATTCTTAGGACTACAGATTATGCTGCACTATATAAAAAGCAAAACACAGTTAATTGTTGCCAATTTTCCCTTGTTAGATCCGAAACACTTCTTTCTGAAAAATAAGAAAGTGTAGCACTAGATACGGCAGCAGTGTTAACTGATTTTATTTTAACTGTGTTATTTTAAACCTTCCACTATTCGTATTCGAGAACCCAGTTTAGCATTTAGCATTTGTTACTGTCCATTTACCCTCATCTGAGAAATGAATACATAAACTGAAATCATTAATTAAATGTATGTATATATCCTTAGTAAAGCATTTACTTACTGTTAAAAACAAAGAAAATAAGCACAGTACTGTATAAGTACAGTAAGGTTATTTGAGGAACGGTTGCTTACTGCAGCCACAGCAACAGAAAAAAGGAAGACATTCGTACATTCGTCGAGGCTAAAGTTAGTATTTTTTTACCGAAAGCATAAAATAATACTGTATATAAAATCGATAATAATAAGCACTAGCATGTATTATAAGTAACAGATGTGCAAAATGATGCCCCTCAATGGTAACGCGTTGCCGGTAACTGCTTAAGAAATTCCTGTTTCATCTAACTTCTCTGTAAGAGCACGGCAGTTTGGCACACATTTTATTGACAGGTTTTGTCTCTAGTAACTTTTTAACAAGTTGGCGAACGATTTGTTTACCTGGAACACGACTGTCAGGGTATTTTCTTGCGAATTGCCTTTAACTTCTATGCAGGAGTTGGTTTCCACACATGTATCGTACATAAAAAAACAATCCTTAATTTATATTTATGTAGTAACTTAACTAACGCCGACCATTAGAACACAATTTACACACAATAATCCGCGAAAACACAACTACTTGCTGACGAACCCTTTCTTAAACTACAAGCCACTACCTGCACATGCAGTATAGGTCTTAATGGCTTGATTGTCCTAGTACGCAGATGCTCTCTGCCAACTGGGAACTCTATAATGTCACTGTATTATATCAAGTAATACACCAACATTTTTTTTATATTTCTACATAATACTTAACTTCAGTAACTTCAAGTTTTATTACAGCGCTATCTACAACTGAGTTCTAGAGAGAACGACCATTAAAATGGAAGATTCAATTATGCATTATTTAATGGATAGTGTTTTCCGCAACAACAGCAACAAAAATTAGAGTAATATTTAAAGTTTTAAATACACGAAAAAAAAAAAAACTTAAATATAATGTTAGTGAAGAAAATTAATAAGAAAAAATATAAAATACAAAATTTAACTTTGAGATAGAAAATAGGAAATTTGTAGAATATAAATGGAAAAAAGGGTATTTATTAATTAATTTCTGCATTCATTCGCATTCTATAGATCAGTTCATTAAAATATAATAATTAATTTAAAACAGTTTTGGGGCCATTTTTAATGTTCGGGTGGTTGATAGGAGTGGCAAACTAAGTCATTAATTAGTTGAAAGCCCCTTTACTGTTGTTTTAGAAATATTGAACCTCAGGGAAATCTGGAATTTTGTGACTCGTTTGAGTCGGCGGGAAGGGCAGTTATCTAGCACGCTACACAGAAACTCGAAATTCTCAGTCGACATTATTTATTTGATTATTCACTGTATTTCTATACGTTGGGCTGTCCATAGTGGCCCGTTTCATTCTAGCGCGATCTAATCTCAATTCTTCACACTCTGATTAGGAATGATCACAACTGCCTAATTGATTATAATAACCGCTTATCTCTATCTCTGATTACATCTGATCGCAACTGTCCACTCGAAGATCCCAACCGACGATCGATAAATAATTCTTGTTAACTCATGACAGCCGACCACTTCAACTGACTATTAGTTGATTATAACAAATCATATTATATACCTTCTTATTCTGCAGATATCTCTGGTGGTTGTTTTGCTAACTAACAACTCAAGCTGACTATCTACTGACTACACTTCAACTGACTACTCGCACACTCTGATTATCTATTCCCACTCTCTGCACTCTCTTATTATCTTTGTCTCTTATTGCTTACTTCATACTTTATATGAAGATTATTGTGTTATTAAGCTCCTTCCGCGCGAAATATAAATCTTCAATTGTTATAGGAATGGGTTCGAATCTAGCTTTTCTATTGGCCGTTACACGATATCGATTATAATATAGGCTCGCATTCGTTCAGTTTTGGAAGATGATTGAACTAGTCTATTTTCTAAAATGAATGCTCTGACATTTCTGAGAACGGACACTTCTGTCATAAACAGGAATCTTTTATGATCTGACAGGTCCCTTCACCTCTGTAACTTTTCAATACTTAGATCAACATACTATAAGTTTACAATAGATCACGTCCCAGTCATATATAAGCGGCATCTATTTGTTTTTGGTGTAACGTCGGAAGCCTGTTGATGTATCTCGATGTTCCTGTTTAAAAGTCATAAAGCATTTGCTGTCTGCTACAGTTAAAGGTTCCTTAGCCAGTATTTCATTCATACACTAAAGCACATTGTAACGATACTCCTTCTCAACCAAAACGCCTGTTTGAAAGTAATTTTAAGAATAAATTTATATACTTTTATAACATTCATGGACTCCCTAAAGAACTTTATTTAAAATTTAATCAAATTGTATTACAATAAAGGCATGTATGACATATTTCTGTAGTTAACATAAAAATAGCAAAACAAAAGAAAAGTACTTGCAGTAAAAAAAAAGACATGTCGTTTATCTTATCTCTAGGATTAAACCTGCTACGTAATAATTTAAAAAAGGAAGACCCATTTAACAGTGAACTCAAGGTATTGACTTAGGTGAACTTTCTGTATCAAAATAATTTTTTTTTTTTGGTCTGCTACAATAAAATTATAATTGTTTCAAGAAAGCGTCAATAGAGATACACAATTTGCTAAAAATTAAATAAATCCAAATTAATAGATACATAGCAGCTGGAAAGGGAAAAAAATGCTTGGCTCATTTCCCTCCACGCATTTCGAGGTTTAATTGTCTCATAATAACTACTAAATACAGGAAATGCAAGAAGACTGCCTTCAAATATTGAATGAGAAACCAACAACAGCTGCCGCGCTCGCCGACAGCGCCAATATTGCGCGAAGACTCGATCGTCATTTATAAACTGCAAAGGGTCATAAATAACAAACCACATATTTTGAGATATAAAAGCTAACAAAACCATTTCAAAACAAGTAAGATATAACGTTTCTTTGGTTTAGCTGCTAAATGTAGACGTCTACGTATCATCCTTCTCGAAAGGATGAAAGACCTAAATTTTAACACTTCCGACGCGCGGGTAAATAGATGGTATATTTTGTGCCATGCCCTAATTACATGCTCCCTAATAAGACGTTATTAAATTTCCAGGTCCCATGAAACCGCTCGTGACCTACCTTGTTGATGCGAAGAGACAAATAACGTGACACTCATGACAAAACAAGCAGTTCAGAAGTGACATTATCTTTGTACTTGTCGAGCAAACCGAATATTTCTTTTTGTTGTTCAAAAGTGTGCAGGACTATCACGATATTGCGAAGCTGCAACGAGGTCGGCATGACTGTGTGAATTAAATGCCAGAGGCTGTTAGAACCCAACTACCAGTGCTTGCGAGTTCTGTTTGCTCTGCTTAAGAACTCCTACTTAGTTTCCAGCTACCACAACATATGTAGGTAGAAGGCTATCAAGTACAATGTTGGCTTTACTTCATTACTCGATGTGCTTGAGGGTATTTGCGTACAAAACTTTTGTATACCAGTAACACAAACGCATCGGCAAGTACTGGAAAAGGGTAAGACCTTCATTATATAATGTTACCCAAACGAACATTATAAAAGGCCACATAACCTATTTGAAAACGACCGCTAAGACGTCCTTAAACCATCTGAAAATGATGGTTGTTAATTTGCAATTAATAATTTGCAGAGGAAAAAATCGTGATAAAATTGTTTATATGTTTTAACATTAGTATTGTGGCGTTCTTGCGCAATTCCTGTTTTCTATGCGATATATGGGCATGTGTGAGTGTGAAGTTCCTCTATTTCCTTTCTCTGTGTTTATCTATTATATATACACTGGTTGATTCTCATCCTGCTTATCTACTGGTTGCAGCACATCTTATCATAACACAATTAAAGGTTGCTGACTGCGTAATGTAGTCGGTTCACCTGTTCCTACTCTTATCTTAAGATGCAACAATGAAGCTCCAGGAGTTGGGCGCTTTTTTGTCGTTATAACTGGGGCCTTCTTCACATTAGCTACCCAGTGACTCAGGTATTGCGTAAGAATGAGAATTTGATTTAAAACATATATTTTTCCAATATCTTTTAAGATTCACTACAAAATCCATTGCACTTAAATACTGTCATAATGTTGCAAATATTTATGCAATGTTGATGCGATACTTTCTTATTATACTCTAAACAAACATGTTTCTTTTCACCCTATTCTTTTATGAATTTTGATTCTTCATTTCTACTACAATTAAGTCATATTTCCATGGCCACATCATGAGGTTTTTCTCCAGAACTTTCCTAAAGTAAGAGCTTGCCGACACCAAAGGGAGAATTTCATTCTCAGATTACTGAGACATGGTGCAGTTTAATATTTATAGAAACAAAACTTACATATTCATTTTTAATTAGTTTCTGCTGCGCAACATAAAAGTCCATCCCGCAGGAATTGCGTAAACTTAGAGAATTCCGCACCTAGTAGAATAACTTTAAAAAAGAATATAAAATGCAAATTGGCCTTATTAATTAATGAAATGAAATAAATTATGACATTATTGTATGGTATTAGCGGAACAAAATTAAAATTCTTGCAATCTATAAGTATCACAAAAGAGAAATGCATATTTGGAATTATTATTATTATTATTATTATTATTATTATTATTATTATTATTATTGAGTTTAACCAAAAAATAATAGTATATTAATTAAATGAAATATATGATAGACAAAGCTATATTGTATGGGTATTTTTAAACATTTTAAATGAAACCATGGTTAAGAACTAAGCGCTTGATATCATCTTTACATTCACTAGAATACAGATAAATAAAAGAAAGTTTCGAGTTATATTATGCCTTTAAGAGGATGGTCATATGTTTCAATAAAATAAAAACATGTTACAATCCAAAAATTATTACAATGTACTAAGCAAATATACACAATTAACAATAACAATCGACGTTTCACGATTTACACTGCCTTTGAAATTTTATTTAACTGTTATTGTAATAAAAACATGTAATGCAAACGTTTTCTGAAGGTTATTACAGAGGGCTCTTACATACAAATATAGTTCTCACACACATATTACATTAATATTTCATATTTGCCATCTTCACGACGATGCTTTTGTTAAATATAAGGCATATGCAACGGTATAAATACAGCTTATATGCTGAATTAATTTGTTCTTTTATTTTAAAACAATAGAGAGAAAAATAAACACAGCAGCGCTTTTTATTTAAAATTCAGTTTTCATGTATATCTCTACGCCTAATTATCCAATTTCTGCCATTTTAGAAACTATTTTTTGTTATTTGATTTAAATGGTATTTACCGAATTTTGTTGTGAAGAACAACTTATTGGTGCCGCTAAAGCGATTTTTAAATTTTGGTTTTCACGTAAACCCCTCCCTCCTAATGGCACGATTTCCCTGATATTCAGGAACTATTTTTATTTTATTTAAATGGTATATATCGAGTTTCTTTGGAAAAAAGTAAATGCCGTTAAAGTAATGTTTAAATTTTAGGTTTCAGCTAAAGTCCCAGTTCTAATTATCTGATTTCACCGATTTTCAGAACCTATTTTCTTATTTAATTTAAATGGCATATACGGAATTTCGTTGCGAAAAAGCAAATATTCATACTGATAGAGGGATTTTCAAATTTTGGGTTTCAGGTAAACTCCCCTCCCAATAGCTCAATTTCACTGATTTTCAGAAACTATTTTATTTCAATGGCACATAATTTCCTTAAAAATTTATAATTGCGGCCCATAGATCGATTTTTAAATTTCGCTTTAACCGCCACTAGTTTTTCAGGTATACCCTGAAAACTACTTTATCAATTTATTGTAAAGAAATATAATCGTGTTACGTTGAGAAAAAACATGGTACATCTTTTCATTTGAACGAAGGTTGCGCGTGTTGTGGATGACACAGAGATTCTGATTGAGAAGCTAAATAAAGTCTCAGATCACTTTCAGCACAAAGTCTATTTCAAGATTTTCTTTTTTAAATAGTATATGCATGAAAAAGATAGAAAGGTTGATATGGCTTTATATGCTAACATGGGAATTTCTGCTTTAGACTAACCCAAAAACCAATTAATAACAAAGATATGTGGTTTTTTTTTGTAGTAGAAAATCAGTGAAAATTTCCAGTAAGTGTTCTTATTGGTTTATAAAAGACTATCACTTAGTATCTAAACACATGCTTCGTTTGAAGGAAGTGAAAACAATGTGTGAAAATAATCCACGGTAGTCAGTGTTTGATAATGGAAATTCTTTGGTCCATAATTAAAATGTAACTTATATACCTAATTTGCCATTGTACATTTTCACTCAGATGCCAACTTACATTACTTTGGAATTTCCTGGCTTTCTTTATTAGTCACAACAAGAGTTAGGGTCTCATTGCACAGCCGTTACTTTGCTATTAAATAAAATGAATATAATATACATAGAACTTTGAAACACAAATACACCAAATCTATCATATATGGCATGATTTGTTGAAGCATTCCTCCCGGTTCAACCACTATTGTCCTCTCAGATTCCTGGATAACTTTCTTCATGTTGTTCGCAGTCTTCTGCTTTTCCTATCCTTGATGGAATCCATTCATACGACTTGCTTGATAACCACTCTTCAACGACATGCATTAGATGCCCATGCCATATAAATTATTTTGTTGAAATATCCTCTAAAATATTATTCCGAATTCCCATTTTTTGTTTAATTGAATACTTTATGATTCCATCTTTTGCTAAATGCTTCCAGTAATCCGTTTTCATTCCCAAAGTCTATTTTAAAAATAATTTTTAGACATTTTCTAATTTCTGTACTGTATGAAGTTGTGCTTCTAACACCTGATTAATTAGGCACAAGGACGGTGAAATACTGGCATAGACTAATGCAGGCAGACCAGTCCACACTTCAAGCTAAATGTTATAGACACCAGATGCAAAATATAACACGAATGTTTTTAGCGGCAGAGGTGGAAAGAGGACTCTGAGGAATTGACCTGGGTTCAATATGGCAACGAGACAATGCAAATAATACAAATGTATGGATGAAGAGTAGAACAAGGCCAGAAGCTATCAGCAGGCAGAAAATCGAGGCAGAATATATCATGAAAGTCTCCTTGAGACTATCGAATGAAATTAAACTATCCTGGGGTAAAGAGGCATATATGGTGGTTTTAGGGAGAAAAACGAGATCAGAAATGGCCAGGTTTAGACTGGGAAGTTGGAAAGCTAAAAAAATAACGGATAGTTCAGGTAGGAGAATCTGCCTATTTTGTGGAGAGGAAGAAGAATGGGTACAAATTCTGTCAGAATGTACCCACTGGAAACACCTGAGAAAAACGCTGTTTCCTGAAAACTTTTTAAGATAATTAGAGCACGATTGGCATTTTGGGATATATTTGCAAATCAGACTAATATGTTGAATATGAGCATTTTCTTAGCCAAAGTGCGCGAATCTAGGCGCAATTTATTTCCTGGTTAAAACGCAATTAGTGTAATTATTTATAATATATATTTTCTTTCACATACATATATATCGTTCTACCTATTTCAATGTTTATTATTATTATTATTATTATTATTATTATTATTATTATTTCCTCCTAACTGTGGTTTATATTTAAGCATGTACGGTCTACGACCCATGCATAAAATATATTTATAATGTAGAATTTGCTGCTGCTGCTAATTTGAGTTTTTATTTCTAATATAAATCATTAATACTTTTATTATGCGAAAAAAGAATTATATATAACATCAGCTGACTGAATATTTAAAACAATAACAATTTTTGCAAATTTAATAAGCATAGGATTTAAACAATTTGTTGTTACCAGTAATAATGTATAGTGTCTTTATTCTGCATGTATTATTGTATTGGAAGTATCTTTTTGCCTGCTTTTTCTAACTTTTTAATACCTGGTCTCTAGTAACTGAAGGCTTATAGGCGGGGCCAAGTACAATGCTGTTACCTGGGAGTCCGGTCCTCAAATGATCAATTAAAGAAGAGGTTTTAATTGTTCTAATTAGCTATATACAATTGTTAGGCATTTATTTCTAAAATGTTTCTAGTTCAGATACAATTACAACTCCAAGATTTTGGGTTTCACGAAGTTTCGACGGTCTCTGACAATCTCAAGGAAGTGCAAAGTAAATATATTTCATAGTTTCCGTGTCTTGATAGGTTCCCTTTTTGGGGCCCTGGAGTATATTGTGTAACAGGAAAAGGTCATACAGTCTCATTTCGTTAAGGTCAATCACAGCTGACCTATTACATCAGATATCTGCAGTGCCTCAAAAGGCCGCCTATCTATTTGCTTAGGAGATGATAATGAGCATCATCTTTGTGCTCTAAAAGAATGACACACGATATCGGCCTTGAAGATTTGTATGTGGTTATGACACGGTATCCAATGGTATCTTACAGTATGATGAAATAACGAAACATTTATTTTGTGTTAAAATGGAATTTATTGTAGAGTTTAAATCATATTATGAAAATTAAACCGGAATTGTTCAGATATGAAACATATGCTTAATAACTGCGCTGCCGTACTTTTTAAGATGACGAGTCAAAAGTAACAAGCAACTCTTCTGTGTTTAGCCCCTATCGTTAGATTTGCAGACTTCCAATATCCTTTGTCAATATTGCTACAATATTTATAATATATTATATAACTAAAGAATAATAAAAAATTTTAACAATATCTTTATTCGTTCTGATTATTTTGGCTCTCTTTCTCAAAAGCCTATTGAATACCATGTTCTTATCCCAGCGTTTCTGCTAGTCTTCAACTACAATCCTGAAATTTGAGGACTAAATCTGTTCCATAGGGACACATTTCACATTGATTTTTATGAAATATTCAGCAGCACTTGCGGTGTGCAGTCGTGCATTATCGTGGTACTGCATCGAACTTGATGGATGGAAACATGGTTTTTTTACTTGTTATTTGGTTTTACAAAATTTTCAAGACATCCTTCCAGCAATGCTCAGTTACAGTTGTGGGTGCAGTTACAACATTATGCATACTATTTCTTGAATATTCAAAAATGAAATGGCTATAACTTTCCTAGCTAAGCAACAACGTTTACTTTTTTTGGTTTTGTTGATGATGGAGATTTCTACATTAAAATAACCAAATATTGTAAAGCTAACTTTTAGAGCGAGAAATAATAGCTGTAAAAATTATAATTATTCTTTACGTACGTCCTTGCCTGGGAGTCCTTGGAGCCTAGTGTCAGCTTCCTTCCCGCCAGTGGGCGTAGGCAAAAATCATTAAAGCACGTATCGCTAGTTTCTGCATGATGACACTTTCATACCTTTCTTTCTCTTCTGGAACATCCTTTGCGTGGCCGAGATGGAGATCGATATCCTTAATTTTTCACTCCATTCCTAACGCGGCGACATGACTCGGACACCTTATAAAACTTCAGCATTAAAACAAAACTGCGCAGTACCCTCGTCAATTTACATTATGACCTGATGTGTATAAAATGAGTTTACCTATAAAAGTTTGATACATTCAGTTCCGTGCATGATCCAGAACGGCCTTACAAGTGCTAAAGGAGTATGGCTGAAAAGTTTAATTCACTGCAAAGCCACTGGTGACACACATACGTGCGCCCCTACAGCACAATGCCAACAGAGAAAGAGAAGCACGACAATCAGGGCCCATCCTGCGAGATGGGTCCTTGTAACAATACGGGGACGGACAAAGCACACAACTCGTTACCACACACACACAGGTAGGCAAACATCAACACTCTCGCGTCCCTCCTGCCACACACCATAGAAACACGGACAAAAAGAGGTTGGATGAAAAGATGAGTGATGAATGGGCACAGCGGGATAACGCACAATTTAATAATAATAATAATAATAATAATAATAATAATAATACAGAAAACGAAATGAAATGCCCGTATGAAAACTGCAAGCACTGAGTGCATTTTAGAAAGAGTGGCACTTACGATGCAAACCCAGAAAAGTGAAGTTGTGGGAGTGAACTGTAGAAAACAGTCATGTACCATTTGCTGTTTGGTCATTAGTCTTATTTATCCATTATCATATTAGTAAAATCTTACACAGCCTCTAAAAAGTTTCTTGTTATTAATTCATTTAAATATTTTATATTTAATTTGAAAAGCAAAACATTAAAACATGCTTAAACTATCGCAAAAATAACCACGAAACTCCAATATTTTAAATATTTGTAATTAAAAATAGCAATAATGTGTGTGTGTGTGTGTGTGTGTGTGTGTGTGTAAGACAGTGGCGACTCGTTACCCATGTAAATGAGTGGGCAAAAGGGTATAACCACATGAAACCCAAATGGCCTAGGGGAGGTGTCTATCAAGACTTAACTCTCCTCCCCGACATTCTCGCATAACTGCAGCGCGATCCTAGGTCTGGTTTATGTGGAACTCTTCTAATTCAGCTGTTAATGTACGCCTTAAGCATTCTGCAGTAAATTCAGAAACATCAATGAATTTTATGAATCTTTCAACCGGTTTATCCTCACTGATGTATCGCCATATCACAACAAATTGTTACGTGCATGTAATATACGTGTTTTGTCGGCATGTTTAGAAAAACATTTGCCCTTCTATTTTTTTTCCAATCTCATTTCTATAAACAAGATATGTTTTTCCAACCCTCATTAATTTTGTGCCGACTTGCTCGTAAGCTCCTAAACTTTCGGTTGATGAGGTCTAAATCGTTCGCTTCCGTTAAACGTAGACGCGAAAATGGACTCTTCAATAAAACGTCCACCTTTTCATTGCCACACAAAAGTTAACGTTTTTTTGTAACTTAACAGTTAACATTGTGAAAGTCAACTTTTCATTAACAAATCGCGAGGAAGTCACCCAATTTCAAACGAAGTGGGAAAACAACCCCTAGTGAGTATAAGAAAAGAGAGACCACCGAGCGCTGGCCATGGGCGGTCTTCCTACTGGCAAAGAGAACGCAGAAATAAGCAGGAGAAAGGCAACGCCATCTTGAAAGAAGACAAGTATAAGTCCTTGTAAACCTTTGCGAACCCATGAAGGTATAAATTTAAATAATAAAATTTTCCGGATTAGCCCATGAGCTTCCCTCGATTGATCGATTCGTTTTATTTTCGGACCATCTTTAACGTCTCAGATCATCAGCGTCCCATTCGATTCAGGGTTGTGAAACGGCCGGTAAATTTTGCTCAGATGCCTCTTCTTTCAGGTTTGAGGTTCTTTTTCGTGCCGTAAATGTACGACATGGGACCCATGGCTCTACTCCCCTTCCGAAGACCGCCACGGGTGGCCGAGATAGTTAAGGCGCGGACTTGTGAGCGGGAGGTCTGGGGGTTCGAATCCCGCCAGGATCGTCCTCCTGACTGGGGTTTTTTTTCCATATTTTCCTCAGTCCTCATAAATGGCAAATGCCAGGGAGGTACCCTAATCTTAGGCCTGGAACGATTCCTTCCTTAAAAATAAATTCTTTCCCAATATATTTCATCTCGTGTATCATCAGTATCCATCGCCTGTGGTGCCTCTGTAGCAAAAACGAGTGTTAAACACTAATCATTCCCTTCCGAAGGAAGCCATACTTAGGATTTTTACGCCCGAAAAATTCCATCGACTCTGGCCGGAACTGAACCCGCGGTTTTGGGTTTACGAGGCAACTATGGTTATCACTAGACCACCAGGACCGACAATCGGTAACGGAGGACTCACTGCCACTACAGGAGAGAGGAAATGAATGCGCTTATTGGTAAGATACAATTAAGAACTAATCGATTATGCATCGCTGTTTTCATGCACTTTTTGTTTTAAAAGTTGCCTAGGAGAAGGGAAAAAGGAAAATAATTTTAGCATTTCTATGGGAGGCCCTTATTGACTGGTAGCCCCTTTAGAAAATGTTTAATTTAAATTTGATTTATTAATAACGTCCCGGAATGTTGTTCCTTAATATAATATCCATTATTTAATAAACATTTCTGTAATCTTTACATCTTTTAAGGAAATTGTTTTGTTTAAGTTTTCAGTAAGCTTGAATAAGGGGGAGATTTTAAGTTTTTTCACTTCCTAGAAAATGAGATTAATGGACTTGTCTGCTTTGAACGCAAAGTTCTTATTTGGATTACAAATTATGATTACTTTTGCAGGACGTGCTTTACTCTACAAGATACTAACCTTGTACATACGAGGAGCTGTGTGAAATCAAATGGACACAAATTCAAATAAAAAATTATGACTAAGTTATAGTCAATTTGCAACATCAGCATCATCACGGTCGTCGTTACTTTTTAACAACATCCTATCGGGAAATAAAATGAGATCAACGGTCGTTAACCTTACAGCAACATTGGTTTTAGT
Source organism: Metallyticus violacea (assembly GCA_030762175.1). NCBI lineage: Eukaryota > Metazoa > Arthropoda > Insecta > Mantodea > Metallyticidae > Metallyticus > Metallyticus violacea. The sequence goes on from CM060833.1 coordinate 42,006,414, forward strand.
TCTACTGTTTAATTATTGAAGGGATGCCATAGGGAGAACGCTGCGTCTGTGATGGAGTGGTTTAGTACAAAACAACTCTCAAAGTCTCCAATAGCCTTTGCACGGAATAGAGAAATTGAACTGGGGAAGAAAAAATGGGGGGAGGTTGTTATTTGCGCATCAGATAAAAGAGTGGAGCGAAACCAGTTACTGTGCTGATTTAGAGAACACACCTCCTGGGACATGCCAGAAGCAAATCGATTGGTTTACAACAAACACCGCTCTGATTTCAGATGTGGTCATTACTGCGAACGACCATCCGTAGGACGAACCTTCTCTTTTTCCGAATGTTGCTCCACGGGGTTTTAATTTCTCCGTGGGATTTTTATATATCTTCACGTGTCCGCCCGCGCAGAAAAACGGTTTATTGGAGTGAAAAGTTGCAGTTTACACTGGGATTTCATGGCACTGGAGTTACTAACATAATAAACGACTCCTAGCAAATAATAACATCAATAAACATGTGTAAGGTGGCAGACGAAACATCAACCCATCCACGGCAAGCCAGATAATGAAGGAATATTGGCCGAGCAAAGAAAGGGAGAAATTAAAAAAAAAAAGTAAGTTTTATTATTCGCAATTAACTGCTGGTGGAAGTTTCAACGTCTGTAACTGAGGAAGCGTATTTGTAGCGAGGAATGTTCATAAGTGTGCCGCTCTGCTAGTAAGAATTGCAATACTGGAGCATAGGTGCGTACCGGTTTCATTTAGAAAACGCGGTAAATTTTGTAGCCTCCTTGTGCTGAAATTCCTTCAGACCGTCCGTCCGTTCTTATACCTGCTTTGGTAAACCGGAGCAAGATATAATGTCAGTTTTGTTTACGAGGAGAGATTCTTCAAGACAAAACGTACGGAGTTATGAAACATTGAAGGAATGGTTAACAATAACTGCATCTTCGTGCTGATGCTGCATCTTGTCAACAACTCATAAGGCAGAGTCAGTGACTAAATTTTTAGAATAATCAGGGATTCAATTATTAGAATTGACCAGGCAATTAGCAATTTTGGGAAAGCTTAAAGAGACAAGTTTGTAAAGATGGTATCAGATAAGAGAGTGCTAACTGATAAATGAATAAGAAACTTGGATATTTTAAGTCAAGACAGATATACTAAATAATGTGTGATTTTTTCGCACATAGTTGTTTCCACAGAAAAGCTGACTTAAAAACATTGCATTTCTACGCTTTGTGATACTATTTATCTTATTCCAACTCTTATCCGTTCAATTTTTATGTTTTTTGGCCCATTCCAATCCATTTCCTTCATTGCTTTGGTTTGCGTTGCTTTTTTCAGAGGTCGGCTACAAATTCATTTTATTTCCTTGAATTTCCTGTGAATATTACGAATGAAATTGATAATCTATTATTCTCTACATGGTTCCTGATGGCTTTGTTACGTTTTCTTCTGTTTTTCAAAGCAAGTCGCCATTTTTTCCTACTGAGGTACCACAGGAGGTGGACACTGATGATACATGAGATGAAATGATAAATTGGGAAAGGATATTTTTTAAGGAAGGAAGCGTATCATTTCTTGGAGTTATGTGTTTCCTGACAAATTTACGTTTGCAACTTGTCGATGTTCCTGGATTTTTAAAAATTAATTAATGTTTATATTTCACACTGAAGACTGTGACATACACAGCGACCTATCATTAGCTGTATTCAGGATGGAGAAGTGTAGGAGTTCTTTATACTTTTCTTAAGAGTGAGATGAAGACTTTATTCACTTCTATAATGAGCACAGTTTATGAATTCATGCCTAAAATATTTTTAAGATATATCTAATTTCTTTGTTTTATAACATTCACTATAATGATAATAGAGCAAATACAGTTAGGTAAACTGAATTGCGGGCCGGCATAGAGCAGCTGCGTACTGGGAGAAGCCAGTCAAGGCCTATAATGTATGTCCTGTTACCAGCTTGCATTTAGTTTGAGGGAGACCAAGTGGCTGTGTGTTCGTATGCCGCTACAAAAATACATTCTCGAGGTTTTATCTACGACATAAATTCTGGCAGAAAATTGTTAAAAAAATTACGAACGACAGAATCTCTCAATGACTCCGAAACGCCATATTCTTACGGAAGAAAATTTAAGATTAAATACAGCAATTTCCTAAGCAGATGCCGGCAACGTGTTGCCGACAAGGAGCATCAGTTTCATTAAGACACAGGTCACTGCATATTATTACCTTCTCAAATAGCATATGATTTTATGCTTGCAGTAAAAATATGAAAAACTGAAATAAAATACAAATTTTACGAGTGGCAACTCTATCTCCCATTTTTCAGGTTGTAGCGGCTGCACTTCCCCAGTAAGCAACCGTATTCACGCAACTCGTCGTGAGCGGGAGGTCTGGGGTTTGAATCCCGCCAGGGCCGTCCTTCCTGACTGAGGTTTTTTCCAGGTTTTCCTCAGTCCCCATAAATGGCAAATGCCGGAGAGTACCCTAAACTTAGGCCTGGAACGTTCCCTTCCCCCCCAAAAAAATCCTTTCCCAATATATTTTTTCATCTCATGTATCACCAGTGTCCACCGCCTTTGGTGCCTCAATAGTAAAAACGGGCGCTAAACACTAATTAAAAAAAAAACGCGACCCGTAGCTCAAATAACTTCACCATACTTACTTCTTATAAATGGATTATTGCGTAAACCTTTCAAGAAACTGCAGAATGTAATGGACTTGTGCTATGTAGTATTTTTGGTTGACTAGAATAAAATATTTATGTAAATAACGTTTCATTAAAAGTGAACAGAATATAACGTAAATGCAAAAAAGAATGTATTCCTTATACTGAGTTTGTTAATTTAGTAGGAAACTGTATATTTATCAATACTCCATTGAACTAGTGTGTTGGTAACTTGCATTTCCTTCTCTTCTGTACACCTTTTCTGTGTTATGTTCATTATTTAGTTCAGAATATGTTGCATACTTATTTAGAACACTGTATAAAAGTTGCTAACTGGATTACTTTTAACTGTAATTTAAAAAATAACTACAGATTAGTCATAATTTTTGCTGCATAAAATAACCTGACTACATAACATTGAGTTTGCAATAAACATCAAACCAATGGCAACATCGCGAAATAATAGGGAAATTCGTGTTTACAGCGAGTTGATGTTCAACTACTCAAAGTAAGATACGCAGTAATTATTCAAAATTTTCGCCTCCTAGACATGTCCCCCCGCTCCCCCAATATGTCTTCAAACATAGACAAAGAAAAGCCAAACCGAATTCCAGAAGCAATTTTTAGCAACGTGAGAAGGGTATTTGCTGATTTGGTAATTGATCTCAAATAAGGTTAAGAGCGTACATGGGGAAAACTGCCAAAGAGTGTAATAATTCTATTCTGAAGACTTCTGTATTTTAACTCTCAGGCGATATAATGTGTGTGTGTGTGTGTGTGTGTGTGTGTGTGTGTGCGCGCGCGCGTGCGCAATCTATAGCATCTAAAACTCCAAGAATGTTGAGAGTGTTACGTAAGCTTAGTGTCAATTTCTTTACATTACCCTCGTCGGTTGGTATTTTAGTGAACTGAGGTCTCAAAGCTGCAATTGCTCTAGTAACTTTATGGATGGTTCTACTGGCTGTTGCCTTCTCCACTTTGAAGATATCTCCATTAACTATTTGGAAGTTTCCTATCGCATGGAATCTTAAAGCTAGTAGTATCACGAACATCAATTTCAAAGCAAGATTTCACTTAGTTTGTGATTGTAATCGAGGACGTAACAGCTGTTCCAGTTCTTCGAAACTTTTGCTAAGCGAAATCGCATTTTGAATTTTTGTCATTCGATTCTACGCACGAATAATTTCTTTCATTAAGTACATAAAGAGCACGATGAAATTCATCTTCGGATGAGAAATCAGAAATCTGTGCTGGACACGCTTGAAAGGTCAACCTAACATAATTTACAATTGAATGCAGCTCTGTCTGTTGTTATTAGGCGGAAATGAAAAGTGAAACACTGAAGAAACTTTATCTACACGAAATTAAAATAAACGTAACTAACCATATTATTTATAAATGAAGTTGTTATGCTTCTGTACTGTGAGAAATGTTTTATTTAATAATTTATAAACTCAGCTACTACTTTAGCTTGTGAAATTTTGCGAGTTAGATTTAATTTGAGGTTAAGACGAAATAATCTTAGATTAATGTTTATACAACTCCAAGTTAAGTTAATTTTATGCCCTAAAGTCAAGTCAACTCTTTATTTAAGCGGCCATAATATTTGTAATTATTACATTTATTTGCGTCAACTTTTTGCATTAGATATTGGGGCCAGATTGATTCCATCTGTTTTGTGACATATGTCAGGGGATATGCGCCCCACCCCGTTATCACGGTATCAGCAGTACCTTCCTTGGCGAGAAGCGGTAGCCGGGAGGATCCGGTCCTGTCTGTAGGGAGACCGACCCATATTTAGCAGGCTGTGGCAGGCCTGGGAGCCGCGCCTCCACTTTCAGTCCACGCTAACTTTAGCTGACGTTCAGCTGCTCGAGCGTTTATCCTGACGTAACGCAGGAAATATCCTTCTAGTCTTGGTAGAACAATATCACGTTAGGGGTATCTATGGTCAACGTCTGTCAAAATTATACTTAATATTACAGACGTATATTACTAAAAAAAAAAAAAAAGTATTTACTTTTTATTAATGCAAATTTTACATAATAGTTGTCACTTACACGTCAGTAAACATGAAAAGTTGAGTGCCTCGTTATGATTGGAGGGGAAGGGGGAGAAAATGCTACCTATAATTATGAAGACAAAGCTTCTTGATTTTAGTATATCTGATTTAAGCAAACCACTTCTTTTTCTTCTTTTACGAAAATTATTTACACCCATATCTAGGCTGATGGAAATTTAAGGACCATGTGGCAACTAGAAAATAAAATGCGATGAAAGCCTAAAATAACGTATGACGAACATAAAATGGCGGAAAATATAACACAATAAGGTTTATGGTCTCTTTCGGCGACATATATCTGCCTTTGATTCTGCTGTTTGAATAGAAGTCCACTTGTCTCTCTGATCTTGAGCCAGATGTGAAATAAAATCGTAGGAAATCATATTATTATTATTATTATTATTATTATTATTATTATTATTGAGCACTAACTGTTTCTTTAAACACTATGCGCTTTACTTGCCTAGCAATGATGTGACAAATCTCATTGTTGGTGTTTCTCTATTCCTTTGTATGTTTAGAATTCAGTATATAGATCACGCGTAAGTAACGGTACTGTCATGTTTTGTACATTTTTAATAACTCATCTTGTTTCCTCAAAATGTATTACTTACTATTCCTTTGTAATATATTCCTTTTTATACCAACACACACACACACACACACATATATATATATTATTGTTACTGCAATTATTATAAACTGCTGACCAATAAAAGTGCAACCATTACGTGTATTCATAATAGCAGTGCAGAAATATCAGTCTTCTTGTTTGGTTTGACGGAGTCGTTGGAATCCTTCACGTCTGTGTGCTCGTACTACCATCATCCATCGATCTCATATTCCTTTCGCTGCGGACGCATGTCGTCCAACACGAGCAGCAATTTTTCGGAATGACATGTAGCACTCTCGATATTCCACAATTCTTCCTTGATCAAGTTTAGACACCTGCTGGTATTGTTGTCGTATCTTTGAGGAGTCATGCTCGTTCCATCTGAGAAAATGTGGGTCGGTTTAAACCGTCTCTTATGAGCATTGCAATTTTATTGGTCACAATTTTAATGACCAGCAGTGTATTTCTTATGTACCTATGCAGAATAAAAACAGAAAAATTCCAGAATTGCCCTTCACGATGATATGATGGTTACTCTTTTTATTTCCTCGCCTCAGAAATCGGTTTAAATTATAATTGAAGAGATTTGCATTGTAAGGAAAGAAACCTTATGCTTAAATAGGACAAGCATAAGAAAGCTTAAACATTAAAACATAAGAATAGGTTTAGGCCAGCCATAAATATTGTTTGCATGAAAAAGGAACGTTAACCACAAAACCAGTGTACTATTTGGATTCAGAGTCAGAGAGGAAAAACTCACGCACAGAGCTGAGAATTTAACTGCGAATATTTCGTTTATACAGAGCCGATACTTTTCCATCTGAGATATCTTGCTCTATTCGGTCGCAACCGCGAACCTACACAATCTGTAGACCTCAAAGGTAGGCTATTAGTTTTTATTCCTATAAGCTGACTCGATACCTTCGGGTACTTATGGTCAAAGTTTTAAGGGTAGATCGCACTGTAAGGTTAATTTATATTTATTATAAAGACAGAAAATACAAAACTAAAATACTTAGGTAATTTAAGCGCGATACTTTGTTAAAAATTGCTCAATTTGCGGTTAAGAGATCAAAACCTATTTTTTTATATGTTTTTACAGGCCATTGATTCGCCAATGTGTTAGAGAAGCCATTTTTACTGTTGTGTGTTGTTACCAATGAATGCATATTTTATTGAGTAATGTGAGATGACTGCAAACATGACTTCTGTAAAAAGACTAGTATTCAACATAAAACAAAAGGAATTTATATTCATGTTATTATTGATGAAAGAAGTGCGAGTAGAAATAGGAGAGGAAGTTGCATATCGACGGAACCTGTTCCATTGTTGTCCCATTCATTTAGAATAACTTGTAACTAAAACAGCAAACTGTTTTCATAGCATTTAGAAGACAAATTAAATGCCAAACTATTTAGACACAGAACTAATTTAATATTCAGTATCTAGGGTTGATACATTATTTTTTGGTTAGGAAGTGCATTTTACCGAGTGAACTCATACCACTCAATGTTTGCTGAGTTTGCTTCATCTTTGAGAGATGTGCATGCTCCTCCTACGCATTTCTCTGTATTCTAAAAATACATTACCGTTGTTCGGGACGGAAATAACCAATGCACAAGCCAAGCTGGCACGGTCTTAGTCTCTTTTGTATCTCGGCATGCCTTCCTTAAGCCATTTCCTCATTGGTCTTAGAGTTCAAACCAATTCCCGAAAGATTTAGAATGAAAGAGAAGCCAGGCTAAAACTGATGAAATAATTGACCCTTTATTCCTAAATATTTTAAACGTGTGATAGGACTAGCTGAAGAAATTATTGATCCTTTTCGTTCATTTAGATGTTTTCTAAAATTGTTGAATACACCAGGAATTGTATAGTTGTTATTTTCATACAATATAAGCTGTCGTGGGAATTTCATTCAGGTTCCTTAATAATAAAAGTTATAGATATGTTGACTATTATTAAAAATATACTATAAAGAAGTGTAGCTTTTAGATTAAAACATTTTGTTATGAAATTACGTGTATTAATAAACCGCATTAATATAATGCCCCTTTTAGTACAGTCTTCAAGCAATTTCTTAAAATACGAGGGCTGGAAAGAAAGTAATACAAAAATGTTTATAAGTAGTAAACAATTTATTCTAGAACCTGGAGACGTTTACATTCCTTCAATGTAACCCCCTGTCACATTTATCACCCACTGTCACATTCTGGAAAACCCTGAACATCCGAAGCTAAGTCGTTTTTGTGATGTTTGAGAAGGAGCATCTTTCCGCAACACTGTTTTATGATTGTTCTGACTTCTGCAGCTAGTCCCCTCACAGTCTATCAAAGTCCCACCTCCAGCAGTGATTCAATCAAACCAACGCAATGCGCTTCAAGGACCGGACAACCTAATCACAGTGCATCTTTCTTTCTATTGCGTCCTTGTCGAAAGTATCACACCCCACTGATCACCGTTCTATATGGAAAAGTTCAACTGTCAAAGGCTTCTCTCAGACTTGCATGACATTTCCTCACTTTCCTAACATGCGCCACCTCAATTTTAATCCAATTAAAAAAAAAAAAAAACGTAATTTTGGGCGGTTCAAATTTCAACCGTCACTCGACAGTTTCCTACAGATAGTGTACTAGTATTGAACGGCTTTTCCATTCTCCTAGACTTGCTGAGAACAACAATGCCCTCACATGTTTATTAACAGTACAGAAGACGTATGAGGTGTCAACATATAGAGGTAATCTCTGCATGTACAGGTTACTTACTTGTCATTCATGTACATGCATGCTACTACCATAGAAACCATAGATGTATACATGATGTACCGTATATGGCAAGAATTGGACATACGCCGTGTGCATGCGGTTGTCACTATATATTCTTAAGTACGTAAACTTTAAGAAAGAGTTTTCCTCTCTACTGACATCTTATACATTCTTCTATATTAGTATACTTATAATAAATACGCAAAGCCGTTCCGTTCATTAGGAAAACTGCTGCTTGTACTCTAGTAACATTCTACGAGTTTTCTATACACACATATAGAATGACACAATGGAATATGCGGTTTTCAGAACCTTTGTGTAGGGCACTAGTTTAGAATAAAATAAAAATAAATTTCGAGGAACAATAGCACAATGCAATTTATTAATTTGAACTTATTTTTTAAAAATCACATTTTTAAACTGGGTTCCATGACAACGAATACATTTGTGTAATCTGCTCTGGAAGTTCACCATAACTTGCTGCAATAAAATATTATCAATGTCCCTAATTTTACATGTTATGTTTTCTTTTAACTGCATGATGATCCATGGCCTGTCGCAATACAGTTTACTTTTTAAGTATCCCCATTAAAAATAGTTGGCCAGGCAACATCAGCAAATCGAGAAATTATGCGTCTAGGAAACAGGATCCGCAGATTGTTCATTGTTTCACGAGCGGTGTGAGCTGTGGCACCATTCTGCTGCAACCAAAACTCATTTTCATCATTATCATCCATCTGGAAGTCGTATTGCCAGCATGTGCTAGTGGGGCATATTATATTCTACCGTAAATATTCTCTGAACGTAGGAAATTGATTTAGATTCAATAAATCTTTAACAACCAATAATACAGATTTTTCAATTGTCCAATTATCAATATTGTTGTTTACTAAATGAACAGAATAAATTGCATAGTTATGTAGCATCCATTACCATAACTTAATACAAAATCGCTACAAACAGCAGGAGTTCTAAAAACCGTCATATTCTATTGGATCACTTGTGATTAAAAAAATTGCAGATTAATATACTGTACTGTGCTACTTGTTCCATGAAAAATTATTTTTATTTAATTCCATGTGAGTGTCCCACAAGAAGACTCTGAAAATCGTCATATTTCATTGGGTCATTCTGAATTATTAGAAACATTCCTTTATTTTTAGACAGTAACAGTACTGTGTTTGTGGCTTGACTTTGCTAATACTGGAGCATAGTTATAGAAAATAGTAATGTTCAAATATGTTTACGATATAACAATGTCAGAATAACTTAACCGTTAATCTGCTAAGCCAGTCATGCACCCTCGAGGAACCGATTCAGCACTCAAGGATTCAAGATCACATTTATTTGTACTGTGCAAAGATCATGGATTCTGAAGAGCGATGCATTTCCAAACCTTTAAAGTCGGTTTTCTTTAATATTGTTCATTGTCTTAACTGGAGAGTGTGGTTTAAAGTAACCACATTGGGCAAAGGGAGAATGATAAATATATATGGGCCATTTTCCCCGAAAACCCCTCCTAAAATAAGTTTGGGAATAACAATGCTTTTCCCAAAGAAAAGTTAGTCAAGAGATAGATAAGAGAATACAAGACAAGGTTGCGGAATTAGGATGTACTTTGAGCTCAAAGTTCCAGGTAGCTGGACTGTACCTAGCATGTTTGGCATGTTTGATAATACAAAGGAAAATAAAAATGAATAATTTGGTGCAAATAAATTTCTTATTTCCACAAAATTAAATATTTAGAAGAAAGAGATGTAGTTAAAATTGTTTAAGGGTACAGGCGAATGGAAAATGGAGAAAGAGCTGTTTTTCTCACGTAAAAAAAAAAAAACAAAAAAAAACAGAGTACAGGAAATTAGAATGGGAGATGGAGATAATGAGAGGACAACCAGTATAAGGTAATAATGACATATTGAAAAGCGAAAATACGTACCAATTTAAGAGATAAAATTTCCTTAAACATACTTAAGAGAAGTAATGGGAGAGAAAAAAATATTGTCCATGTTTGCAATAAAATAGTTAGGGAAGCATTTTGCCTAAATATAAATAAGCAATGGAATAATTTGAGATGGAAATTTCCCTTTTTTAAATCATAGCATGAATATTTCAAAATGTTTAGTAATTGTATTGAAAACAATTATAGGAGAGAGAGAATGCAATTTTTACAGGCATCGTTTTTGACGTAAAATTTGACTTTACAATATTTTGTAAGCTTAATGCGTTATGTGCAAGTGTACTAGTTTCATTCTTATTTCATCCGGTTCCCGTCTGTAAAAACAAGCTCTGATCTGAAAGTCTGTCCTTCAGCCAAGGCTTATGCAGTGTTACAAGAGACCTATGGGGAGTTTGTTGTTCCCTATAGAATAGTTTGATTGTTTAAAATGTTTAAAGAGGGGAGGCAATCAATTTAAAAGGAAGGTGACACCACTACTCCACTTCGTGCTCTACTTGAAGAAAACATTGCGGTCATTGTGAAAATGGACCGTCTAATAATATTAAAAACACTTTCAGAAAAACTGAAATTTTCACTGGATGCTACCCAATCGTTAGTAACTGAAAAGTTTCACAGGAGTGTGTACAAAGGTATGTTCGCGTGCAGGTTTGCTTGTAGTTAAAGATGATGGTACAGGAAAGTACGGATAACACTTGGCTAAATAAGTTCGACGCTGAGAGCAAACTGCAAAGCCTGTGTGGAGATCTTCATCATCCCCCCTCCCACCCCCAGCGCTTGCCTCTCCTGGAAAAGCTATTCTCATCTCACTTTTCGATATGCAAAGTGATTTATCAGCTTTTCGTCGTGAACACAGAACTGTTACTTTCCATTACTACATAGTTGTCTTGAAACCTCTGCAAGGATACATCACAGACAAAAGACTACATTTCCGTGAAACAAGCTAGACCACGATAATGCACGGTCACACAACGCAATCTTGTTGCCGAATGTCTATCTCATAAAAATCAGTGTGATAGTGTGTCCCTCGCCCTTCCCATAGTCCAGATTTAGCCCTGCGTGATCTTTTCCTTTTCTCTAAATTAAAGATATTTTCCTCTCATAAACAGCACGGAGGTGATTTTGAAGGACCTGCCAAAAATGATTTCCAGCAAGTTTTTGAAGATTGGCAGAAACGCTGGGACATGTGTATTACTAGCCAACGGGAACTACTTGAGAAATATCATTAATGAGCAAAGTATGTTGTCCAAATATGTGATAATTTTTATTAAATAGTCATCGTAGTTACGTTAATATAAGAGTTAAGTTTGGTAAATGTAGCAGAAGGGGATCCTGATTACTAACAAGGAATTTACACGTGGAAATTACAGTGGAGTCTAGTTCACTAATGCAAGGATATTGAGTAAGTTGCAAATGGAATTTCCTTGCTATATATTCAGTCTTCTGGGAAGCACTGAGTGGAATTCCACCTTCATGAATAACAGAGGCTTGCTGGCCTTCATGAATAGCAGAGTAACTGCTTATTTAAAAATGTACAATGTATAACAGAAGTATTGTTGGAATAGCGCATTATATCGTGCATTCCATGGCCGGTTCATAGATCGCAGATATACGTAGTTCGCTTGCACTGCAGTGACCTCGATATTATTCCAGTAGCGCATTAGCGGTGAATGACCCGCTCAAGGCTACGTTTATCAGCTGTGTTATACTGTGTCAGTTACTGCCTTCTGTTCGAGCTGTTAAGTTCACTCATTGTGCATCTCAAAAATGAAAGTTTATTTAAGACATCTTTGTTGTGTGTGAATTACGTTAGATTATTCTTGTTAGTTCACTGGAATACCTTCTGAAAAATTCAGGCTTGAACAATGAATATTTTTATATGTACAATACATATGTAAAAACCGAATCATGTACACCGAATATGAAGAAATTTCCTGGTATTCCAGTTCCAGGTAGAGAAACTGTTATATACATGGTTAATAAGTTTAGGGACCGCTAAAAGCTAAACCTAAGAAGCGAAAAAGAAATGTTCTAACGGAGAAAAATATTGACGAAAATTGTGCATCAATTGAACGCTCTCCACAGAAGTCTCTAAGACGTGTTGCATAGCAAGTGAGTGTTTCAAAAACCTCTCTTCATATGCTAAATTTTTAAAATTTAAACTACAGAGTGACTATAGTTCATGAATTTACAGCCCCGTGACGACGAAAAATGAGTAAATTTCTGCAACTGGATTATACAAAATATCGTTGACGGTACTGTTCATTCACGTTTAATACTTTTCTCAGATGAGACATGGTTTCATTTAAATGGTTATGTTGCCTCATAGAATAATAGGCTTGGAACACAGAGAAACCTCAATTCATGAATTTCCGTTGCATGAATTAAAAATTGGTGTAGGCTGTATTTACAGCAAAGATGCCAGGAATGTCTGAATGCAGATGGACACCACTTTCAACGCCATCTATAGCAAGATTAGTAGGCATTATGGTGCATGTTACTATCACTCGCGAAAGTTTTAGAACGATAAACTACCCCAATGTAATAGTGCGCGGCCCGGCTATATAAAGAACACTCTGTACACACTCATTCAGTCGGTATAATACTTCAGAATTTGAATTTCTGAATTCAGTATATATCATGTGATTAACTTCTATATAAACATAACAAATATTTCAGTGAATAAAGTAATTCTTTTACAGATAAACAATAATTTCAGGTTTAATAGATTTTTCCAAATGTTTTCCATTTAAAAACTGGAAATTACCAAGAATCAACACAACCTTCTTGTGCCATTTCAATTGCTGTTGATTATATTTATGTGCACTCTTGCAAGCACGTTTCAATATCATGATCTGAATCTCAACTCTCTCCTTTTCTCTTAAACAATGTGTGTGATTTAAAAATATTTATGGTGCCAAATCTAATTGTCTTAAATTGTCTGTTTGGACAAAAATACAGCTTAAATATATAAAACTTGACCTATGTGACAGGTTTTTCTAAAACGTATTTTACAGAAAAGGTCTAATGCTCAATATCGAGTTGAAGAGTCTATTTATATTTCTAGAGACATATACTTTCAGATTACGCTATCCCTTGTGTTACAGGATCAAAACGTACATTTTGTTGATGGAACGCTTTATGGCATATGAAATACCAGTAGAGGGGGTTTAAGGGATTTTTATTAGAGCACTGAGATTACTCTGTCATTTGCTGCCCTGGTTTGGTTTGCGACAAACTTGGTGTTGAGACCTAGCTAAAAACTGCCATTTTTACTAGTACGAAATATTCCCAAAACGTCCAGTTTGCCTGAATGTGACCTATAGAATTTATAACTGTGTGCATCGGAATGCGATATATCATAATAGGTCTTGGTAATATTAGTGGCTAATGTAATAGTGAACATTTTACGTCCAAAGAATTTTTATTTGTAATAATTTGGTTGTTGCTAATTTATAAACAGATTTATAAATACATTTTAACATTTAGGCAAATGAAATTTCTTTTTACACTAAAACATATGTACCAATGAACTTAAATATAATACTCACATCTTAAGAAGTTCCAAACACGTACGAATCATCCAACACTTACCTGTAAAAAAAGAAAATAATACGGTAAATGTTAACAGCTTTAAGAAAATGTGAATAACTCTTGAAACTAGCAAAAGAATAAATTAAATTAATTTTTTTTCTTCTACATGGGAGACTATGGAGTCATTATTAATAAAACGTATTAACAAAATTAAAATACAGCTACAAGTCAACAATAAAAGAAAACTGCATAAGGCACTGTCAAGATAAAAAAGCTTTAAACAATTATCATCATGATAATGCGTCTTCAATCATTCTGAAATTCCAATCCCATGTCAGAAGTGTTATCTCTGGTCTCAGGGAGAATAACTCCACTAAAGTTTTTTTTATATCATTGTGCATCATCCTCAGCGATCTTTTACATTTCCGATTTTGCTAAAGAATCATTATCGTCAAACCCGACTGCAACATTTATAATAAAAGTTTTGTTCTCTTTGACCAAGTCACGCTTTAAGATCTGAGCGTTGGGAGCTTGAGTATTTATGATAAATTACGAATAAGAATATTGCTCGACTTCGGTCACTATGGTGTCATGTCATGTCACATTCTGAGGCAATCCCATTATTGGAGTACGCTATGCTAACTTTCTAGACTAGCTGATGAAAAAGTGCACAAGAAATGCAGTAATTTATAAAATGTTATCCAGACACTGCTCATGTCCAGAAAGGTGTAGTTGCAATGACAAACTTCCATTAAATGTAACCCCTACGTCCGATTCTCCAAATTTGGCTCTATCAGGCCTCCATTTCTGCGCAAAACAGACATTTTTTCTACAGATAAATGTCAAGCAGGCATTGGAGAGTTTTGGCAGGATTAAAGGGTTCTACTTTCTTGATGGTATAAAGCTTTGGAGCATTGGTGGATATAAGATATTGTGATAAAAATAATCAAATTTGAATTCCTTTCTCTCATTTTCATGACCTTTTCAAATAACGCTTGTATTAATTAGCTGCTTACGTTGTATGTTCTAATTTAGATGCATAACTGGCACTGGACAACTTCTTGGCAGGATTTCTGAGGCCACTGAATGAATAGCTAGTTTCCCATTCAGAGAAATTTGCTGCATGCTGCTGAAGGCATCATCAAATTCTAATGATCCATTTGAGTGTGTGCTTCCATCGTCGTTAACGTAATTCGCCACTATGACAATGATGTCTGGTTCTATCTAGACGGCATACATCCGACCCTATTAGACTGAATTGAATGGAGCTTCTTCACATTTCCTCCTCATATTACGGGAAGGAGAATGCTGTGCTATACTACTAGTGCACTCGAGTACAATTAAAATGGAAGAAACAGAATTGCTTACGTTGCCAACTGGAAGTTCACGTTTGTAATGTTTAACGTTTCCTTCAGCTAAACAGATGTAAGCAAAGCTTTAGGATTACTTGTAGAAAAACTAGAGTGAAATTTATCATCAGTATTAAAATTGGATCTAAATTTGGGCCTACTTCTCGAAGTTTATAGCAACATGACGTGCATTATTATTTCCAAAGATTTTACATTAAGGACTTTAATTTCAAATCTTGTCATTGTAAATAAATGCATATTTATTTTTTATATATTTTAAACAAATTTAATTCAAACATACAGATCAATTCACATATTGAAGAGAAGGTTTTTGTTTACATTTTAGGATTCATCCTCATACCCCATTTTGAATCTTAAAATGTCATCTCTAATTTATGATATGAGGGCTTTTTAATAAGAAATGGTCAGAACATTTTACAGGAGCAATTTCTCGCGCAAAAATTTAATTTTACAATATTTTGTTGAAACCTTTCGGACTGTTTTGCCATGGTTCATGGTTTAATATGCTATCATAGCTTTCACCGACTGCTGCGGTGGAGTTCATCAGTGGACGACACCTGTTAAACACATATTACATATTAAATCATGAACCATGGTAAAACAGCCCGGAAAAAATATAACTATTTTAAATGTAACACCGCGCGTGAAAGCCTGAGAAGTATTATTTTGTTGACTTGCGTACACATGTACACATTTTGTCACTTTCGGCTCCCGCTTGTAATAGGTGTGCAAATTGAGACATGTCCAGCTCCGTCTAAAACAAAATGGAGATGATATGCAACGAACAATTTATTGCTCTAAAATTCACTTTTCCTCTCAAAAAAAACTTCAGTTGAGGCCTATGCAAGGTTACAGGAGGCCTATAGAGAGTTTGTTCTTCCTTATAGCACAGCTCGAAAATGGTTTAAAATGTTTAAAATGGTGAGAGAAGATCGTCGAATAATGTTAACAACATTTTCAAAAAGTCTGAAAAATTTACTGAATGTCATCCACATGTTGGTAACTGAAAAGTTGCATGTGAGAAGTGTTTGTGGCTTCCAAAACTACTGATTCCCGAATAAAAGGATGATCGGTGCAGGTTTGCATGCAATTGAAGATTATGTTACAGGAAGATGAAGAAGCGAATGTTGTTTTAAAAGTATTCTCTGTTGATGAAATGTGTCTACGTCATTTTGATGCAGAGAGCAAACAGCAACAAGCAAAAAGTGGCTGATTCTGATGGGAAGGATAGAGTCATCTTATTTTTCCATTTTGAAGGAATGTTGTACCTGCGCGCACAACTTTAATGGTCCGTTGTTTATTAGTGCATTTTAATTAACGACAATTTCCTTTAATGAATCTTTAATATGTCAAAAGATTACAAAAGTCTTGTTATCTACATTTCAAGGCTTAGGCTCCGACTTCACATTGACTTCCTTCCTCTTCCAGGTCTGTAGTCTGTAGTCTTGTTTCTGTAGGTTACAGTTGCTTTTCATTCTCTTCAAATGATCTGTTATTGTTTCCTATACTAGCGAATTCTTTCTTCAAAACAAATTACATTTTAATTATTTTCTTCTGACTTAGTTTTTTTCAATGCTCTAATACCGTCAAACTTTCACTGCTGTAAGTTCTTTTCAATCCCTTGCAATTTTTTCGTACATCATGGACTACAGTTCATATCTCTGATCAATATTAAAGAGTGACACTGCTTTTGAATGTCTGTCCTGGTTTTTCTTAAATTTGTTTGAGCACTTATTTCCAGTTCATGAATAAATTCTGGTCAGTATGCATTTCGAAATGTTAGACTGAATTATGAGCTGAGGTTTCCAATGTGGGATCGAGAGCTGTAATGTATTGTTATCAGAGAGAATGAGAGAGAGAGAACCTCTGTTCGCGAGGTAGCAATACAATTACGCAGCACTGGCTCTTCTGTCCTAACACCCACCCACCATCTTCTGCTATCCAACTCAAGACATCACTGAGATAAAATCTGTCCAAAGTGCCAACCGAGAAACATTTTGGGAAGCGGTGGCAGGGAATTATACCAGTAAAGACTTTCCTTATTATAATTCATGCTGACATCTCTCCATGGTAAGCGTTCAATTCTAATTTTTCTTTCTTACACTCGGTTGCTATAATAACTTACGTGAAGGTCAAGTAGATCAGATATAAGGGAGGGGGAAATTATTTAGATGTCTGTGGGAGAGAAGAAATAAGTGGTCTCGCATGCCCCCCCCCCTTGTTTATTTACGGACGTTTTTAAACATCTCAGGTCATCAGTGCTCCATTCAATTCAATTCAATTCAGGGCATGAAATGGCCGATCAATTTTGCTTAGAGGCCTCTTCTTTCAGGCTCGAGGTTCTTTAACGTGCCGTAAATTAAAAATTACGACAGGGGACTCGCTGAAACTGTAGTTCCACAGCCAGGTGGCTTACAGCAGCGGGACATAGACGCAGCATCAGTTACAAAATGACTGGTCTGTGTATGAAACAGATGTAATATGATGCTTTGTGTTTGAAAAAGGTGTCGAACGTTTACAAATGACCTGTTGAATAACTACAATAGCAGCATATTTCCTACTCCAGAATTTACTTTCATCTCTCTGGAAAACTTCGGGGGAGAAAAATCTGCGGGATAGAAGAATTTGATCCTGTCAAGATGAAGTGTTGTCCGGCTCAACGAGCAGAGCTATTTATTTTGCCTAGGAACCGCCTCAGTGATATAGTTAGTGACTACTAATACGGAGATCCTGAGTTCGATTCTCTGTCAGGTCAAGCTGCCGGCATAAGTTTTCTTGGCATTTTTCTTTACCTGAGAAGATGAATGCCAGATATGTTTAAGACGCCAGGTACCTCGAGCTCATTTGAGCCATCATTACTTCATTTCATTTATCCCTACGGGTTATAGAGTTACACCTACAGTATTCATGTTCAGAAGCTAAAAATATGTGATAAACCAATGCAAATAAGGTGATAATTTATAAAACAGAATTTTATAAAACCGGGGAAACTTACTTTTTGACTTACCTTTTTTAAATGATTCTCTTTAAATATACTGATTTTCTTATCATCATCTAGAGAATGTAAGCATTGCATACTTTTGGAGTTTACAGTTTGCCCATAGATAATCTCATATCTGCAAATAACCTGGACATTTGACTTATTCCGCACTCAATAGATGTAGCCAAAATAAACAACAGAAATACCTGAAAGATCCTTTTATTTGCGTATGATTACTGATACACCAGATGTAAAAGGATATCGATAAACTTACTGCTTCAATGGTCAACACAACGACTTCGAAATATCCGTAGAGAGAGAGAGAGAGAGAGAGAGAGAGAGAGAGAGAGAGAGGGATAGAAAAAATGTGGAGAAAAAGAAGAATGGAGCATTAAGGCAGAGTATGGTAACGGTGGGGGGAATTGGAAATTACGTAAAGAAAGCAAAAGACCGAAATCAATGAGTTTGATCTGAATCGAGCACAAGTTTGGAAGGCAGCACTTTTGGAAAGTCGCTGTAGGGTGAATCCAGAGATTAGAAAGCCTCATGAAGTCCAATTCCCCCTCCCGTACCCCTTTCCGGAAAGCCCTCTTCTACATTATGTTGCAGAAGAGGTCAATTTTGCTTCTTTTGTTGTCTTTGGCGCAAGTATGTTGCAAGATTTTCGATGGGGGTTAGTCAAGACTTTCCTTTCCGTTCCGTTATCTTGGATAGAGCAGTTCCGCAGTTTCTGAAGTGCTGGAAGAAGATTCATAGGCAGAAAGTGCCATTTATCACAGATCTTGGTCGTGCTGGTAGAATGTCTATTTTAATGTATTGGCAGCACTGGGTTTAGTTTGAGAGCTTCGGCTGATGCCAATCTTGTGCTTGCACGGCAAAAGCATCGACATACATAAGCGAGACACAAAACTGGGTGATTCGTCATATGAAAATAATACTAATGTTTTCCTTTCCTTTCATACCATTTTGGAATACATCTGACAGCTGGAAAGCTCAGACCCTCGAGTTATATTTATTAGGACTATTTCACGAATAAAAATAACATTTTAAATATAATTCCCCTAAGTTTGGCTTACAAAATTATAATAATTGTATATTTGATTTATGAATACTTGACCTTTTCAAGCCATCTTGCGACAGATGAATGTCGATTGTCATTAATGCGAGTAGAGAGCGGCCAAATACAGGTTTAGTACTATTTCATGAATAGAATAATAAAAAAGGAATATACATTTGAAATTTGCGAACAGAATATTAACAATGTATAAAATGTTATACTTACCTATAAATATCTACCTATTCAGAAACCGTGAGACTGAAATACCACTGAAGTACCACTTTACTAGGGTTGAGGGGATTGAACCTAAAATTTAAAATCTACATTGGTTTACACCTCAGGCGGTTATTTGACTGTTGTTGGACAATGTATTACAAAAACACAACTATTATATTAAATGTTCAAAAGAGTTTTATAGTATTAGTATATCTCAAATCAATCAAGGGCAACAATAGTTAACAATGGGCAACGTTAAAAAAACCAAAGATTCACCCTATTTAAAATTTACACATAAAAAGGAAGAAGTACCATTTGAAATGTCAAAGTGGGATGGCAGTCGTGATCAATAGTGGGTCAAAACGCAGCAACTGCTGCCCTTCTTAGTCTGATATCTTTACATGATTTTTGGAATTCACCCTAAATTGCTGCGACTCACTCTAGCATTGAAGCTGGTCTTCAAACTTCCGGACTGAAGCTCTAACCAGCTGAGCTACCGTATCCTCAAGCACGAAACCACGAACCTGTCTTATCTGATTCTGTATACTCCGATGCCCTGCCAAAAGCTTTCTCTGCTATAAGAGTTATTTCTTAAGAGGCGTCACCTAATGTTATGAGTACTTACGGTTCATGCTTCTAGTTTAACCACCAACTATATAGGGGTTAATTTATACAGAGGGTGCCAATTGTATACACACTTTAAACAAAGAAATAACTGTGTTAACATAACAAAACTGAGTTCACACGAACAGAAAATGATGAGCATTAATCATCTTAGACTTTTACAGTTACAACAGTTGCTCAAAATCCATCGGCGTCGATACACTTCTGAATACGTTGAACTACTGAACCTTTGTAACCTTTGTAACCTTTGCGAAAGTGTCCTCAGCGATTGCAGCACATTGCCGTTTCAATTTCTTCCCGAAGTGCTGCCAGTTTAGCTGGTTTTCTACGGTATACAATATTCTTAAGAGTTCCCCATAGGTAGACGTCCAACGGAGACGTCATAGGTAGACGGAGAACGGGCTGGAAACTCAATCGGACCGCTTCGTCCTATCCAATGCCTTGGAAGATTGTCATCAAGGTGCGCACGTAAATCTCGACGGTAATGTGGAGGTGCACCATTTTGTTGGAAGTAAAATTTCTCATTTCCATAGAGTATATGAATGGCGGGCAAGACGGGTGCGTACCATGTTCAGGTACACTGGGCCAGTTACTCTTCCTTCAAAAAAGAATGATCCAATTAGACCCTAGATGACAACCCAAACCAAACAATAATTCCAGGTAATTTTTCTAAAATAACATGTGGATTGTTTACACACTAGTAGACACAGTTAGGCCGGTTAACAGATCCGTTCAACTTAAATTTTGCCCCATCGGACTAAACAACTTTCCCTACGAAGGCCTCATCCTCTTCCACCATGTTCCGAAACCACTACAGTACTGCGTTCTCCGATCAGGTCAACTCCGTTTAATGCACGCAAAAGACTTGGGATGAAAACTTTCAACTTTGCTGTTTTAATAATACGACGTACGCTGGTTCTGCTAATCGCAATCTCACGGGATTGCTTTGTAGATTTCTGCGGTGGGTGCTCAAAACGTTCCAAAACCATAGCAGAGGGCGCGGAGCTTGTTACTGTGTGAGATCTCCCAGAATCTGCCCTTGTCAACGTCGCATACGATACCATGAGTCTCAAATTTGCCTCGAATGCGTGCAATTGTTACTCGCGTTGGTGGTTCTATTTTGTACACATGTCTCCATTGCCTTTGAATTTCAACAACATTCTCGGCTTTCCAATTCCATTTTAAAATTGCTTTTCGCTGTTCAAACGATAATCATGAATACATTTTGTTGTAGCAACGCTAGCATAACGTAACATAACATAACATAACGTAATGTGAGTCACATCTGTTTACTAAACATCATACAATAATCTTGGCTTCATTTCTTCATTGTTGATTTACCTGTCACGTAGCAACGCTATCATAAGTATGTGAGTCACATGTGTTTAAAGAATATCATACTACACATTACTGTTGTTTTTTGATCCAACTTTGAAATATATTAAAAAGATATCTATTGTGAAAGTGTGTATACATTTTTGGCACCCTCGGTATATGAACAATGTTCTTTTACATTAGCCTGTATAGAACATACGAAAGAATCAGATTTGAAAAATCGGGCCATGGTGGAGATTTAAACCACGAACCATAACCGAAAAATTTCAATTTTGATTTTTTATTTCCAACAATATTTAAATGTATTTAGCTACAGAAGTTGATGTAGAGGTTATTGTTCGGAGTACTGTTTTTAATCAAAAAAGATTACAGCATTTTGATATTATTCACATCCTAGATTAAGTTGTGCAAGGGCCAGATTTATGGATCCTATTTCACCGTTAAAAGTCGCTCTTACAAGATAAGGTCATGGTGCATTGATTTGGGAAATACGATCAAAATTGGTGTATCTAAAACACCGAAGAACTGCATGTTGAAGCATAAAACATGAGATGCTAGGAGTTCATTTCTAATTATCTAATAAACGCTTTTTTTGGATAAGCTGGGTTTGGTAGTCATCTTATCAACAAACTGTAATATTATTGCATTCGTTTACTAAAAACAAACAGAAATACAAAAACGGTTTAACAACGGGTCTAAAGCTGTGCATGGCTTAACCAAACTCACTTAGCTTATTTTACAACAGGCACTTTGCCAAGCATCCAGCCTCTATATTAGTACTATGAATGTTAAATCAAGTGAATTTGGTTTCAACATTTACGAGTTGTATGCAGCAGGAAGTTGTACATAGCAGTAATGTTTGGTTTACGTTTCTTTTCCGCGCTACTTCATTTAAGGAGAAGAAACGGGGGATTTCCTTTCTTCGGCCTTGCCCCCTATAAAACTTGCCCGAGTCCCAAAACACGCGCGCAAGAATGTACCACGAGTGCCAAACTGCTCGAGTTCCTTCTCTTCGAGCCAAAATAATCCGCTGATCGGCCGCGAAACGAGGAGCCAGGGCTTGCGTGACCATTATGCAACTTTAGCTATTTTCATCGCGAGAGAAAGTCGCGTTTTGCTCCACTCGTTCCACAACACAGCCCGCGTTAAATAAACACGCTGAGCATCACTGAAAACACTCTCTTCTTAACTGTCTGTAATATTCATATGTATGGCTTTATTGTGGTAACAGCAAGACGGACCACCTGCGCTTTTTTCCAGTTACTTTATTTTCCGCTATTGCTTACTCTCGCATTTGCTTCAATTGTCAATAATGTTAAATATATCTAACCCGGTTTACATCGGCAATTGATACCTATAACATTCAGATAAAGAGTTTTATTGTGGTAAAAGCAAGACGGATCACCTGCGAATTTTCCCCGTTACTTTCTTATTTTCTGCTATTACATTCTAGCATTTCCTCCATTTCTCAATAATCTGTTAAATATAGGACACCCGGTTTAAACGAGCAGTTACTGATGGAGGATCAATGGATTTTGTTCCATCTCCGTATGGATGAAATTATATGTCTGTAGTTTTAAAAGAAAAACATACGCTAAATATGTGATATTGCGTAACCTCGTAACAATGGCCTCTACAGAACTCTAAAAGGATATGCATTTATCCGTTACTGGCATTTTATGAGCTTGTTTCAATGTTTTCATTACAAAATCCTATTCTGCTTAGTAGCTGTATTTAAACCAAGCATTTGTCACTGGCAATATACTTTTATTCACTGAAAGACGTTAGCACGGAGGGCGATATTTCGATACTTCATCCTTACTCAAGGATAGGCCATTTGTGTCTACATCCCCATTGGTGACACCTTCGGGAGGAAGGGATTATTGAAGGAGATATTGGGCGGCTAGAAACCACGGGCGGTGAGTTATGGAAGTAAACGGAGTCCCTAACATAGTTTGCAGAAAAAAAAAATACCGACGCCTCTCCACCTTTCAAGGGCCGCATCTATACCAGACACCGGTGTGGAAACGTTTCCAAGGCGCAAGCCATCGTCACACCGCACCAGCTTGCTTCGCCTTGAACATTTTAGCATCTTCTTTAAAAAAAAAAATGTAAGCAGATTTTTTGTACTTAGCAGATCGCACTTTCGGCGGCTTTAATGAAACTGAGTAATGTACTGTTGCTGTTACTCTACTTTTGTGAGCTGGAAAGATACAATATATGCATTACATAAGCATCACAATTTACCTTCAAACTTATATAATGTAACAAGCGCATATATAGTTTTCAATGGTTGGCTGTTTCATGTATCTCTAAAAGGGCATCTCTCTTTCAGAAAATGTCAGAAGCACCATTTGTAACCGCACCAAAATAATAGGTTTTCTTTTACCAAGGAGTCTGATATTATTTTATGATATTACAGTGCATTTCTGAAGGTAAAAAATAGAAAAACACTAAAATAAAACTTTCTTTGCTATGATGTTTTTTTCAAGCTAAGCAATTTATTGATTAAAAGTTAGAATCAAAACTTATATAGCATACATATATTAGACATTTTAATTAAGCTACTTAATTTTTATTAAGTGCCTAAAAGTTCTTGGCGTAATAATCAGGCATGAGTACACTAATAGAATCAAAAAGAACCGAACAAGGTGCAGAAAGTTTTACTGCAGGGGAAATGGAACCTTTTACATAACACCATCTACAGAATAAGCCCCTTGGGCTTTAATATACTCGTACTTCTCTCAGCACCCGCGCTTCTTTTTGAAACAGTTTTGCAGTCTGTTTTTGGTCACTTTCCATAGAGCGCTTCGCACATGTCTTCACCTCTTCGGCCGAGTGAACTTCCACTCTTGAGCAACTTTTTGACTTTAGGAAACAGATAGTATTGCAGCAGAAATCCTTCTGTTGGTAGACTTTACTCTATGTTCTAATTTTCTTATTCTTATGACTTTTTCCTTCAGTTCCTGTTTTTTCTTATGTTAGATCTTCTTTAGCAAGTATCTAATGTATAATAGGTACATATTTGTGGAACATAAGTCGCATTCTATATTTTAAATAAATAAATAAATAAAACTTAATCACGTTATACTTTTAAAATCCCCCTGTTTCATTGCAAAAATTGATGAAAAGAAATTAAATGCAACTCTCATTTCCTGCACAAAACAGAATGTACTGAATATTATAGAGTATATAGTTAAGAATTAGATCTGATAGAACAAAGTGAAAGCGGATTTCGAAACTGTTGCTGCGCTGGTAACAGAAAACAATGGAGCTAATTCCAGTTAATGGGTCCTGTGTAAGGATCTGCCGCAGCTGGCAGGATGACCATAGCCAGTGCTAACGCGGAAACCTACTTAAGGTTAAGTATTCTTTTATTTTCCGCAGGTCGATAAATGGAAACCGTTATCTCCATTGCCCGTACGTGCCACTACAGAGTTTCGACGTTTCTCTGAGATTAGCTTTCTTAATTAGGATCTGGAAAGCTTCTGATTTCGATTTTCGGCTCGAAATCCCAATTATTCCCAACTAAAGAGTTTATCTGCTTTTACTAGCGCTTCTCGTCAGCCCTGGAAGGTTATTCCAGCTGGCCATGACTGTGTCTGTTTTTCACTGTGGTTGAACACATCCCCTCAAAAACGTTGATAGCTTGCATAATTTAATGCCTTATGTTTTAATAACATTAAGTGATACGTCACAGATTCATTTTGTTACACTTCAGGTTCTCTGTTTCTATGAAGCAACAGACAGTATTTGTGCAATTTTCAATGAATTTACTTGTAAAAATTGTACTGTAGGAGTGTTAAAGAAGATTGTATATGAAACTTGCAATTGGAAAAAGAGAGGAAACGAGTAAGAAAAAGTCCATATAATAGCTTTGAATAATGAATAACAATAACAGTAATAATAATGTAGCACGTTAAAAGAGCATTTGGAGACTTCCCCCCCCCAAAAAAAAAACTATCACATATAATATCACAAGAGGGCATGAGATTGCCGATAAATTCATGAAAATAGGGAGTGGGAAATTCAGACGCTCCAGTGATATTTATTATGACTATTTCACGAATAAAATAAGATTTCAAATATAATTTTCCTACACTAGGCATACAAGAGTGTAATAATTATATATTTGTATTATGGATACTTAAACTTTTCAATCCATCTTGCAACAGGCGAATGTCCATTTTCAATAATGTCAATAGAGAAAACCTAAACCTAAAACCTAAACAGGTTTAGGACTATTTTATGAATTTAAAAAAATAAAAGAAATTTATATTTGTAATTAGCGTACAGAATATTAACAATTGTATAAAATGTTATACTTATTTATGAGAAGCTACCTATTCAGAAACCGTGAAAATGAAACAGACGAAAGTCGACTATTACAGTCGCTACCATTCGATTTACTAATACCAACTGACAAATTCAAAATAACATTTATCATCCTGAACAAGGCGTTTATTAAAATTAATGGTTGCTTAGGCAGATATTGTTAAAAAAATTTACAAGATGGTATCGGACTGTTTGGCTGAATAAGCAAAAACAATTGCTTAAGCGAATACACACTAAGTTAGTTAAATATAAAATTACTGAAAACACAGAAAGGTGGTCAGTGATGTGTGCTCAGGAACTATACAGTGAAGGTATAGAGTTGCCTACACTGACCACAAAACAAACGCACTTGGAATAATAAAAGGGATTTGATACAAATTTACGATAATTTCACTGCGTTATCGGGCTGAGATCAAAATTCAAAAGTTTGTCTTATTTAATTGGTCGATTTTATGATGACATCACATAAGTGAAATAGTGGAGGTTATTTTAAGATTTCACAATTGTATTAACTGTAAGACAATGATCCGTTCACTCTGGGCAGATTTTGAAGACTTGGAAAATCTCCACACGTATTTAGATTAGGTGTACTTCAGCATCGACAAGCTTATAATTTATTAACATGTTTTGTGGCGATCATTCTAAAATATGCCTGTAATTACATCATTATTACCATGGAAGAATTCAGTAATCAGAGGATATATAGAGCAAACATATACATTAAAATTGTCTAAAGAAGAAAGGTATTTTTGGGTTAATTTTGCATTTTTTATGAATGACATCTCACCATAGAAATCTTATAAACAATATTTACATCACTTGCATTTATAATGCAATGTATTAATCCACAATAGCTAAAATTAATCCTTTTTAACGATTTTTTACATTTAGAGACATTAGTACAAATCACAAATGATATAACATTTCCCCTTTTCTCAAGTTTTTCACGATCAGTAATTTGTATCACTACCTCTTGCATTAAGTACTGCTTTACACCTCCTTGGGTGTGATGAAGGATGTCGCCTTGTTTGATATTCTGTCAGTGATGACGGAAACGCTTGAATAGCCAATTTAGAGTATCAACTCTGTTGAAGTTTACCCCATATGTGCTGTATTTGTATATGAATTAAAGATATTATTAAGTAGAAGATTAATACCCTTTTATTATGATTTCAAGACATAATAAGACACTCTAATACTGTAACACTGTTTTTCAAACCACCCAGATATATGCATTTTAGATTATCATGCACGTGGGCCAAACGCCTCGTCAATAGGAAGAACCACAGACTCCAAAACACCTTGAATGCACGTGTTTGCATATTGTTCCACAGATCGAGATCATTCCTTCCCTGGCAATGATACCTCCTTTGAATTTGTGAACTTGTTGTACAAGCCTCTGCCTTTCTGTGTTATCTGGTTGTCTCTGTCTGCACATTCTTCTGCAATTGTTGTTGATTTGTTTTTTTACGGACGCTGTATGACATCTCAGATCATCAGCGTCGCATTCAATTCAGGGCGTGAAACGGCTGATAAATTTTGCTCAGAGACCTCTTCTTTCAGGCTTAAGTTTCCCCCCCCCCCCCCCCGTGCCTTACTTAAATCTATGATATGGTGCCCTCTCAGCTTTACATCTCTTCCGAAGGAAGCCATACTTAGGATTTTTACGCCGAAAAAATCCATTGAACCAGGCCAGGACTGGACTCGCGATCTTGGGTCTACGAGCCAAGTATGGTTATCGCTACACCACCAGGATTGATTTCTGTAATGTGGATGTAGTAAAAGCATAATTCATTTTCTGAACTTCACTATCAAACAGTTACCTAAAGCTAAAGGATAGTCCTAGCTTGGAAACGAATATAAAAATTATCTGTCCGATCACATTTATGTAATAGGTAGGTATCGAAAATATATATATATATATATATATATATATATATATATATATATAGATTTATGCACCCCTGCCTATTTCTAATAGTTTGTGTTAAAACATTTTAATTGTCAACATTCTGCAGGGTACTTCTTAATATGGCAGTAGTTTATCTCCCTAGACATAGAAATAGAAGCCTTGTGCAGAAGTTGTAATTCTGGTTTACCTGAATATTGTCCGCCTCCACATTCTTGGTATAACTTAAAGCCTCTTCCACCAATCACAGGCCTAGCGGAATCATCGTGTTTCCACCTTGCTAATTATAATTTCTAAATAATAAACATTTCATCTAGACCTCTAACATCTTCTAACCGTTGCTTCGAATATTTTAAGAGAAATCATTTATTCCTTTGGTAACTAGTAGCTACACAAATGAACAATCCGCCTGTACTTACTCACTGTTTATCATTTCTTTAGATATTTCAAGCAGTTTATTTACTAGCAAAAATAAATAAATAAAACACAATAAAATTGGACTGTATTAACATATCCAGATAAGTCAACAGAACAAGTTCGTTAGCATACCTTTTGTTCCACATCAGAACATCTTTAATAACCTTTTGTTTTTTTACAGCAACGGTCATGTGCATATCTGTGGGCCATAATATCTACGATGGAAATACTTCTCCCACACTAGCCATGTGTAGGACATAAGTTTGGAATGAGGAAGGAAAAAACTTGAAAAATGTTGTGTATATTTCTCGTTCTTGTGTATTTCTTATCCTATCTTATGTACCTGTCAGTTTTACTGTTAGCCACTGCTCTCGATTAATAATAGTAGTGAAATGACAATGTATTAGGTTCTCCCTTCAGACTGTTTTCCACAAAGTTACTTTTATATGACGTCCCGCATGGCGGTTCTAACTTTTGAACTTGCAAATTGATTCAACTAACACGCTCTGGTTTCTGTGGTTACGGCTACAGGCTCTTTCAAAGTTCTACTTCGGCATTCGGAAGTTGGGCATTGGAACCATTCTTCAGGTTTTGGATGTGCGATCCGTAGACATGACGAGGAAGAGGATAAGATTTTAATTGGAAAGAGAACTTCTACACTCAGCTGACTTTTCTGTGATAGCCAAAATATTAATTTGAAATCTTAACTACTGTAGAAACTTTGCAGGATAAGAAAAAATGTATGCACGTGTGAAAATATTTATGATATAAATGTTAAAAAGTTGCGTTTTATCGTCAGCCAATATATAAAAAGATAAAATAACTTTTAGCACTTCTATCACAAATACCATTTTTATACAATGTTTAAAATTCTCAAATAAATCAGTGATTATAAATAAAATTTATTCCAGTCATTTTCAAATGCTCCTTATTTAAAAAAAATAGGTCGCTTATTTTTCGCTAGAAGGAACATTTTATAAACGTTAATAAATTCTCTGGTAGATGTTACCAGAGGTCGTAATTGGCGATTTTTAAAGGTATTTGGCGGGGTGAAACTACAAATTATTATTATTATTATTATTATTATTATTATTATTATTATTATTATTATTATTATTATTATTGGTGGTGGTGGTGGTGGTAATAGTAGTAGTGATGGTAGTACATCTTCTTTATATGTTTAAAAATTAATTTTCTCTGCTGAAAGAATTGATAGTACTGTGCACTATGCACTTAGACATGCGCAATTATTGCTTTTCTTTGAGCCTAACGTGGTTCCAGAATCAATATGATTACTTATGCAAATAAATAATATTAACAAGTTTATTTAATATAATTAATATAATAGGATATTGACAGCGAGAGTGTTGTTGCTTGATGATAACAGACCCCAAAAAGCAAAGGCAATTATCAATAATTGTGACTACTTAGAGGTTATCCATCCATCCCTCCCTCCTTTCCTCCCTTCCTTCCTTCCTTCCTTCCTTCTTTCCTCCCTCCCTCCCTCCCTCCCTCCCTCCCTCCTATCATTCAATCATTTCTCTTGCAAAACCTCAATAAACTCCTACATGGATGGAGATTTTCCAATGAGATGCCATGAGGCGGTAATGTGTTGTTGGGAGAACCAAAATAAAGTCTTCCACTCCATTAAATTACTAGAGACCAAACGGACCGTCGGTCCTGGTGGTTTGGTGGTAACTATAGCGAGTTTAATTCCCTGCTAGGGTCGATGGATTTTTTTGGGGAGTAAAAATACTAAATAAGGCATCCATCGGAAGGGTCCCGTGTCGTAGATTTACGGCATGTAAAAGAACCCCAAGCCTGAAAGAAGAGGCCTCTGAGCAACATGTATCGGCTGTTTCATGCCCTGAATTGAATGGGACGCTGATGAACTGAGATGTTAACGATCGCCCGCAAATAAACCAAATCAACAATCAGGCGAACTAAGTGTTTGGGATAAAGAGAAATTACACTGAAAAATGAAGTATATTTCATCATCAGGTTTCATTTCATCCTCAAGTTGATCGATTACTGAACGTCCCTTATATAAGTACTGAACAATTATACCTGACAATACCTTGCGCTCAAAAAAACATTACGAATTAACTTAGAACTATCGGCATAGCATCAGTAAAGTAGCAAGCAATGGCATTTGCACTATCATTGTTCTCACATACCATAACTATATACCTGAAAATGGTCTACACTGTTCGAATAACCTCATGTTTGAAAGTAGGCCGGAATCTTTTGTATAACCGTTGCTAGTTTGACCTAACACATTACACTGGTATTTTTGCTATGCTACACTTCATTAACTGCATAACCTCAGGAGAGGTGTGTTCCTGAAGGTAGCAACCACACTGCGTTGAGAAGCGGCCATAACCACAAGGCCGACCTTCACCTCGCCCTTGCCACAGAATCACTACAGGTGGCTATTTTGGCCACCGATGGCGCTCGTCCAGGCAAATGTAGCCATTCTTCATACGACCCCTTCATTTTAGAACGCTGTTCTGTGTAAAACTTTCATTGGAAGACGGGATTCCAATTACACACTTTGAAGTATGTATGTGAGTTGTATGTATGTGTGTGTGTATGTATGTATGTATGTATGTGTATATATAAATTAACAATAATTGTAAAAGTAGAAGAGGATAAAACACTAAGAAAAAGTCACACTTGAGATCGCTATATTTCGAACTCTTGAGTCCTTCTATGGCAAGAAGACAGGTGACAAATTACTGTTAATTTGTTACATTGTTACTTTATTTTTATTTTTTATATTATATAAATATATGTTCTGCACTTTATCAACTGCAATATTATGAGACTTCTTCAATATTTGTAGTACATGAGCCATACAAGTATCGACCGTTCCAGTGATACTTGCTTAGACGGTATTTTAGCAACCAACATCCTCTAATTACGAATATACCAAACTTGCTGTAAACAAATAACGTCAGCGTCCAGCCTGTAGTACACTGAAGACCGCAGTAACTGAAATCAATATAGTTATGCAATACTGATTTAACAACATATTTGGATGATCGTGTATGTTATGCGAGTTTTCCTTCCTTCTGTTAGTGAACCGTTGAGAATGGTGTTTGGGGAACACTTTTAAATAGCCACATTCTTTTTAAATCCCACATAAAACACCAATCCTCACAGTTTTGATGATAAAATAAGTCATCGGTTATCCGAAACTACATGTTTCTCTGTTTAGACGTTTACAGAATGTTGGTAATACTTGATTCGCTTTTGTCATTAACAGCCGGCTTTTTTATTAGTTGCATTGTCACGATGAAGACACGCTCCATTTTTCAGAGCACAAATCTTAAAAAAAAAAAAAAAAAAAAAAAGGAGAGAGAGAGAGAGAGAGAGAGAGGCGGCCACCGTTGCCTAACTACAGTCAATGGCAAACATGAAGCTTTTATAAATTACATATTTATATCAGAACACATTTCGATGGTTTTTAAGAACTTGAAATTGTTCACAATAATATTTCTCAAGTAAATGAAACATAAAATAATAAGAATTCGGCTTAATTGAATTATATACAAAAGATGGTTCAATAACTATTGTCCATTATCGTTTGATACAGTGCAATAAGTAATGAAACAACAATAATAATTATAATAATAATAATAATAATAATAATAATAATAAACACACCAACTTGCATAAATAAGAATAACTTAATCAAGTATTTTTCATTGCTATAACATGCATAAATATTTTAAGCAACCCTACTGCAGTGCAAAATTAGGATCATTTAAACACACGCAATTAAACACATGCGTGGTTCATAACGTACTGAAAATGTACTTGTTTTGTTACAGATGATGTCATTTCTCCTTCCCGAGTTGGTATGCTCTAAGGAATCGCTTCAGAACTTTGTAGAATGAAATTTGAAGCAAGTTTGTAGTAAAAAGCACTGAAGTACGCCTTGCAAACTTTACAAGAGATTTGTGTGATTGTTCCGATCGATCATCGATATCATCCAGTTATTCTTTTGTTATTATTTTCCTATCCAACACTGTTCCTATTGTTTAAGCACCGTTTTACGAACTTTATAACTATGATAGATGAACCCCCAAAAATTCTTGAAATTCTGCACGACATTGAACAGCTGATTAATTTCTTAAAATGTTACAGCACATGAAACGCGTTGTTCTGCATTAAATTACTGAACCATGACATGAAATGCAAAAACACGGTAAATCCTCACTGTTCCGAACCTAAACACCTACAAACCGGCCTTATCCGCGGCAACAAGCATACTTGACTGCCGATGTGTGCATCTGCGACCTGCCAGCTTGAGACCAGGTCCGAGTGCGGGGAAAAACAACACGAACACCCGATACTTTTATATATACTTATTACATTACGGAACACTGAACCCGCTTTCCTGAAGGGTAAGCGAGGGTAATAGTGGCCAATCTGTTTTAAGTACCATCTAGTAACACGCAGCCTACGATTCACGGATAGATGGAAGGAAAGGAATGGTGGTGTTCACAAGAAGTAGGAAAATACTGCATATTACTTGTAAAAACAATGATTAAAAGACAACACGGCTGGCTGGTCTTAATTAGTTCGGATAATCACAGCCATGGGTGGCCGAGGTCGTTAAGGCGCGGACTCGTGAACGGCATTTATGAGATTCGATTTCCCAGGTCCAGGGGCAACCCGTCAATAAAGGCCAGATGGTCCTCTCCCCCAAAGAAAACGCCTTAATTATTTAACATTTTCTCTTCTCCTGGACAACTTTTAAAACAAAAATGCACGAAAACAACGATGAATAACCGATTAGTTTTTAAGTGTACCTTACGCAATAAGCACTGTACTTTTTACTGTAGTAGCGTTAGCATGAGGGTCCTACGTCAGAGAGAAGAGCTCATGAGTTACTCTTTAAATGTATACCTTCATTGGTCAGCAAAGAAGTACAGGGACTTATACTTGTCTTCCTCTAAGATGAGTTGCCTTTTACCTGCTTATTTCTGCGTTCTCTTGCGCCAGCAGGAAATTGGCCAGAGCTCGGTATTCTCTCGTTTCTTAGGAACCAGAAGTTGAGGGGTTACTGACACCGCGCTTAACTGATTACAGGAGTTGTTTTCGCACTTTGAAATTGGGTGATTTCCTCACTGTTTTCCAGTGGAGAGTTGACTTTCACAGTGTTAACTGTTACGTTACAAAATGCATACCTGTTTTGCGGCAATGGATAAAGTAGACGTTGTATTGAAAACTCCATTTCCGCGTCTAAGTTTAACCGTAAGTTGGAATTGAAACGATTTGGACCTCCTCGATCAAAAACTTTAAGAGCTTACTCAGCAACACAATTTGTTGTGATATTACGATACATCGTGGGGGTAAACGGTTGAAAGATTCATTGCGGTTTTTGAATTGACTGCAGAAGATTTTAACAGCTGAATTAGAAGAGTTCCAAGAGTTGTTGGTCGCATAAACGAACGATAGCACTGCAGTTATGAGAGAATGTTGGGGGGGGGGGTAGTATAAGTCTTGATAAAAGACTTCAACCACGCTATTTGGATGACATGTAGTTTTGCCCCTTGCCCACTTTTCTACAGGGGCTACGACCCGCCATTGCTCAGGGCCGTTCTCCCTAACTGAGTTTTATTTCAGGTTTTCCTCAGTCTTCATTAATGGCAAATGCCAGGAGATACCCTAAACTTAGGCCTGGAACGCTTATAAAAAAACTTTCGCAATTTATAATTTTATCCCATGTATCATTAGAAACTCCAAAGAACAATAAATGTAATGTTTGAATGATGAGCGTAAATTTAAGAGAAATTCCAGTAAAATACTGGATACCAGTACACACCGCTGGTAACCAGTGGTTCGTATATAATAATATAATAAATTAGGATAGAACAGCTGACTACTGGTAATTTTGTTAATTTGGTAGATTTTGGAATATTAAATTGGGGAATGGTTTAGTACATTTATATTTTGGTTTAATTTAATTAACTGTTGAGTTATTTTTATTATTTTATTATATTATTTTACTCTAGTTATTAGGAAAATCTGTAAAGCAGTGAAGTAAGAGAGTATTGTATTGTTTTTTTGTAATAATAAATAGAAAAGTTGATATACAGGCCATGGTTACGTACCAGGGTGGCGTATACATATTTTATTTATTTATGTGATGCTTCAGTACTTAAAACGGGCGTAAACACCATTCAAAAAATAAGTTTGGATAATCAACACTCCACTGTACTTCACCTGACATTTATAATTAAATTTAAAACATTTTAACAATTTCTATATAAATTTAATTAATATTCCAGCGAATGCACCAATTTCTATGATTAAAACAACCAAAGTATAATAAGAAGACGTTAAAAATTATTACCATTTAAATCTGCCAATGCTAAGATGCAGTGCAATTTCTTTTGTAAATGTTCCATTACCGTTGGTGATATCTGTCTACACTCCTGTTATGTACGATTTCTATCATCACATATAAATACTCACATTTACTTGCAAAACTAGTTTTTGTTAATTCTATAAACAGTCTTCCTAACCAACAACCAATGACAAAGATCAACAAACTATTTTGTTGCCAACGTAACATACGCTTCCGCAAAACAAGTGAAGTGAGATATACTGATACATAGAAAAGATAACGGTTGTGTTACTGTATGCTAGTCCAAGCAGCCCGTGCTGCAGTGCGGAAGGGTGCGCGCTACAACACGACCGCAAACTGCAGTCTCATTTCTATTTTAGGGGATAATAGTTCCATGTCAGTATTGCTTGCAGCTGCTGTCGTTCAAGAATACGCAGACTCTGCGATATACGATCTGTCTCCGCGACGTTAAAATGCACCATGTTTCTGCTTGTCCTAGTTACTGCTTCAACTGATAGATTTTGTTATAGTTTCACCACCTTATTGATAGCTTCGTTTTTCTCATTTACACATTTTCTTGTGATGCTTCTCTTTATCCTTATTTTCCAAACTCCTGCTCTAATCCTTACACTGGTTAAGTTTATGTTCTTTCTCTTGTTCTTCTGAAGATTGCGGATTCAATCCGGGCAGGGTTCATACATTTTTGGGGCGTAAAAATCCTAAGTATGGCTTCCTTCGGAAGGGTAGTAAAGCCGTAGGTCCCGTGTGGTACATTTACGGCACGATAAAGAGACTTAAGCCTGAAAGAAGAGGCCTCTGAGCAAAATTTGCCGGGTTTCACGTTCTGAAATGAATGGGACGCTGATGACCTGTTATGAGATGTTAAAAAGGAGTCCGTGTATAATGCAAATCAAATAAGCCCTCTTAGTAGTGGTACCTTTTGTTGCTTTCCTCTTCTTTTTTTGCTGCTAGTGCTATTTATTCTGTTAATACTCTAACTGTTTTCTGGGTGTGTTTCCTCTCTCTTCCTTGTTATCATTTCTTTCGTTCTTACTCATCCGCTGCTGCTTATGCTATCAATTTTTATTTCCATTCATGACAGCACTTGCGGTAATT
Organism: Metallyticus violacea; assembly: GCA_030762175.1. Lineage (NCBI taxonomy): Eukaryota > Metazoa > Arthropoda > Insecta > Mantodea > Metallyticidae > Metallyticus > Metallyticus violacea. The sequence goes on from CM060833.1 coordinate 42,041,729, forward strand.
CTATACCTTTTCATTCTTAACATGAAGTCTGTTCAGTAGAATTTTCTGTCTTCAATTTGGACAAAAAATTGCTTGTGAAAACATTAAATGAATCTTATGGCAGACAATAAATTCCACGTTATAAGTTTGTTAATATGACTGAAGTTAACGCGCTTTCCTCTGGATCCAATATTTATGGATTCAAAACCTTTGATGGAATAAGCATACGCAGCGAAAGTCCTTCGGGGAGGCCTTACATTTTGTCGTACGTTTATGGAATGTTGAAGATCTTCATAAGTACATTAAAAGAGAGAGATTTAATTTGTTTATTTATGGACGCTCTTTAACATCTCAGGTCATCAGCGTCCCATTCAATTCAGAGTGTGAAACTGCCGGTAAATTTTCCTCAGAGGCCTCTTCTTTCAGGCTTGTGGTTCTTTATCGTGCCGTAAATGTACGCCACGGGACCCATGGCTTTACTTACCTTCCGAAGGAAGCCATACTTACGGTTTTTACGCCCGAAAAATCCATCGATCCTTGTCGGGTTCGAACCCGCGATCTTAGGTTTAGAAGGCAAGTGTGGTTACCGCTACACCAACAGGACCGAGGAAAGAGAGAGAGAGAGAGAGATCCTTAGGACGAATATTGGGTGGAGAGACTGTATGATAAATTTCTCAGTGTTTTCCTTTATCAGACCTCTCTTTCGAAGATACTATTTTGGCTGACATGAAGCAGGTGATCAGAAATGGCCCTCCGCTAATAATCTCCAATATTCTTCATTCCTTCCATTGAACACTGTGTTCCTCTGGTCTGACAAAGCGTACAATAAAATTAGGATGTTGGTTAATAATCCTACAGGTTCAGAACACCCAAGTAGATAAGACTCCCTGACACTTAGCGAAAGTTCCAAGCTCTGTAACTGTCACTAGTTCATACAGGCTTTAAACTTTCTTTTCTAGAGCGAAAGCTATCGTTTTGGACATACGAAGTATCTTTAGCTTCAATACGAGTACAAATGAAGAAATGGGGAACTGTTACAATAGATCAGCTTGTAAAATGAAAATAAACGCAATGCACATTACATCATGAATAAATGAGAAGATTAAAGTCAAGATGGGATATACGCGAATCTTGCCAGAAATTAGTGACCAGTGCGCGTATTAAAACAATACGGTAGACTTAAAGTAGCAACAAACAATTCCTGAGAGCGATATAGCAACACAAAGATCTTTAAAGTTTTATTGTAACGTTGCTCGCTTCAATTACATCATTGAGAGAGTGAAAACGCAACTCCGCGGCACAATCAACGAAATTTCACAGCCCACCATAACAATACAAACACAGCGTTGGGGAAGAAACAATGGGAGGATACCCGAGGATAGATGGCTCAATATGGGGAACTTATACAGATGTGTGCAATAAAAACAGATGGTGGAGATGAGGTCATGGTCATAACTTGCAACATGCTCTGCGTTTCAGCACGATGTTGCCCCTCCGAACTTTGCATACAAAGACTAAAGAACAAATAATCTGATGAAAGAGAGAGTGAGTTTGCTTTTTTGGATGTTAGCCACGTCTAGAAATGTAACTCATCCATACAGAGTGCTTTCAGGGAAAAAAGAGATAGGGTTACGAAGAATATCCCTAAATTTTCGAAGAAAAGCTGAGAGAGAAAAAAAAAAGAAGAAAAGAAAAGAAAAACGACTAGAGGGGGAGGTGAAAATAAAAAGAAGGAAAAACAATACGACAACTTGATAAATATAAACGGCGATTCGCTTAGAGACATACTAGACGGTATAAAAACTGTGTAAGGCTGGACTAACAAACGTTCATCATGACAGAGAAACTGGAGAAAATTATTCTGATGGGTGCTGAAGTTTGGAGAAGGTCCAATGTGGACACAAGAATGGGATTAGGCCGCGTGCAAACACTCCCCTCCCCCTCACAAATGGATCGGCGCCAGAACATGCAATCTACACAAAACAATGGGGACACACCCTTATTGATATTATCATCATTACTTTAAACAATGCCTCATTTATGCCATTATTTTCCGGGAACATAATCTCGTTTTAAAATATGAATTTGCATAAATAATGTTCACATTCTTCCTTGGTGCAAATTAAGTGATATTGACAACATTGCATTCGCACATAATTATCTTGAAACACAATTTAAAATCATTCACACTACAGCATACTTTTACTTCAAATATGACTTTTGGAAGATAACATCATGGGTAACATCGCATGATATTTGATAGAATGTTTCGCGAATAGAACAGGATGTTTGGATGTTTTATTGACACTGAGTCAATGGATAAGGAAGGGCTGTCGCCGACACAAATAAATACGCGTAAGTTCAGATAATGCTTTATTGAATAAATCACTTCAAAGGGCCTAAATGCTCTGCCGTTTGTCATGTGAATGCTGGATGTCTGTAGACCAAAATGACGAATAAAGTTCAACAATGAAATGAACGCATGTCTTAACACTCAGTGTCGACTGGACGAATGTACAGGCTACGCCGTACTGAACGGAATGTGCTGCTTAGTGAAGAGTCCGTAATGAGTGGAACTGAACTGAGCAATCCCGGCCTATTTACAGAATTCGAATCTGTATCGTTGGGACTCTTAAGACTCGTGAAAAAAAAGTCGCGTCTAAATTTTTAATTTGGAATCCAGCTTTCTCTCTGGCTAAATTTGAGTTTGTCTCAACTGGCCTGATTCGTTCTTTACTTACTCTTAACAACCTCTTTTATAATACGAGGATTTAAAGGTCCAGGCAGTTGGGGCGATTCGCTTCTAGCGGGTTTTAACACCCACGTGTTTACGTAACTTCTAGCAAACGGTAGCTTCTTCCTGCACAACAAACCTTTAAAAGGGTCGAACAAAAGAGCTGCGACCTCGATGCTACAAAAGGAACCCTGCTTTCATCGGTTGCTATTGTCCAGAGAGTATACACACAACAAACGGCAACAGGCACTTTTCCCATGTTACAACAGTTTCGTCTATACAATATGTGCACAATAATATAAAATGATGAAGACACATCACTCAAAATTATCACATACTCACCAATAAGAAGACTTAAGAACAATAATAATGATATAGTAATAATGATAGCAGTAGTAATAGTAATGATAGCTGTAATATTAAATGTAAGCTTAACAGTATTGGGGTGAAGAGGTTAATACTGCATCAAAGCCACATGTTTATACAACAAGAGATATTCATACCATGTAACTGCAGATGACAACCATCTTCTTGGTCTAGTAGTTAGCTTTACTGACTGCAGACCAGAAGGACCGAGTTCGATTCCCGTGCCTACTTAGAACATTTTCTAAGTTAGGGAGGTCTGGAACGGGATCCATCCAGCCTCATGAGGACAATTGGGAAGCTGATGCTGGAGAAGTGCCGTTCTTCGATCACGAAAGCCGCGTGGGGTACCAGCATGCTGATCACATGCCATCCTGCCAGTTCAAACGCAGCCCGAAAGATATCTGTAAACATGCCGCCTGAAATTGCTGCACATAATTTACGAATAAGCTTGGATTTTTTTGTGTGCATTAGTATTTTGATTAACCCCAAGCAAAAAATACATAAGGACTTTAAATCGGATGAACTTGAGATCCTACTCGGGGTGAGCCCCTCTCTGCCTATTCATCTGTTGGGAAATAGTAGAATGAGATGTTCTGTCACATCCACTACAAAATGAGGGGTTGCTCCAGCTTTCTGAAAGAAAATGTAGTCCATAGTGCCGTCTAAAGTTTCCATCTGTGCATTTACTAAACCGCGCAATCGAGCACTTAAAATAGCCACTTGCTTCTCTATAAACAACATTCTGTAGCGACAGTTTTGTATGTAACCGCTTTTAAACTTTGCGTTCTTTGTTCTTGTACATTATATGCAAACTGTTAAATCACAAAATTACTGCAGTTAATCGTGAATTTTCTGTGCTCCAGAACGTACTGTTCTCTGCACAGCAAGGATGCTTTAATGAACAACTTGGTTTAATATTAAAGAACACAAGTTAAGTCTTGCAACTTACTTTATTTTTCGATATAGCACTGGCTCCAACGTTTTTCCAGGTTCGTGATTTCATTGTAGAAGGGGGTTTCTTTGAGACCCTCAAAATACTCATTTCCTCCTGTAAGATCTCTTTAAAATTTGTGTACAGTCAAGAAAGTTTTGAGTTTCAGGAACAGATGGCAATGCGGAGGAACGAGATCAAGTGAATAGGGCAACATTTCAAGTCGTATTTCGGTCAATTTGTCTTCAGCGACGCAGCTTGAATGCTGAAGCAACAAGATCATTTTTGTCATTTCTGGAAGTTTTGACACGATTACTGCCTTCAGTCTCACATAAGGTGATGCATAGTATTCTGCAGTTCCCCTTCAAGTTCATGAGCCCTCATCCTCTATGGCTCTACAGCCGAATGCGGGCCTTGACGTACCTCAGGGACCGCTGCGTCCTCTACTCCGTCTTGCGATATCACTGGTAGCGGGCAGTAATGCTGAGGGGTATGTGATGAGCATGCAAACACCCCGCCATTCGCCTATTTCGCAGCTTCCGAGATCGAAGAGCGCCACCTCTCTATCAGACAGATCTCCAAATCTCTTCAAGAGGCTAGGCAGGCCCCGCTTCAAACTTCCTTTAATAAATTTCTGAGCAGGTTTCGGACCCGGCACATTTCGGCCAGCAGTCAACAATGCTAACCACTAGACCAAGACAGTTTCTTGGCATAAATGTTATACGTAATAGTAAAGTTTACTTTACTAATGCATTGTAATTAATAAAATTGGCGCCATACTAGTTTGTAATAACACAAGAACAGAAATAATGCTTGTTCTCGTAACAACAAACTGCGACTGTCTACAGCAATCAGCGCGGAAAGTGTCGTTATTGTGATGGGCATAAGGTGTGACTTTGACTCTCGCGCTCGGCTGCGGACGCAGGTCAAAAGTAACTTTCAGTGTATGCGATACTTGTAACACTGTAAAATAAAGTACAGGCTTTCAGATCATGTAAACAGGTTTAAGTTAACTTTAGTGGGTTTTTAGTTTGGCAGCCCAGAATCAATAGTTGCTGGCAGAGAGCGTGGCGTAAGCACCACAATAATTTAAATTTATGCAAGATAGTTTAAGTTTAAACATGCTTCCTAATCTAGAAAAGAAAAAACAAAGAAATTTGAACCATTGATGGTAGATTGTCTGACATTTATGGACTATGTATAATGAATAAAATAGATACCATGGTGTCTAATAAGTAAGGTAAATAAAATAGAAAACGACGTTAATTTATTTCTCCATATAATCTCCGTTGTCAAATGGTATTCCTAAGCTTTCATATATCTTCTTTAATGGATGATTTGTCAAAATCTGCATTTCATAAATTGCTGCAATTTTTTTTTTTTTTTTGAGATTGGGGGAAAGATTAAAGTGAGAGGGATTAAATTTGGAGAATATGCTTGATACTGCAACAATTCACACCTTAGTTTGTGCATTTTCGCCCTTGCTGCAGCAGATTTGCGAACCGGTGTATTTTCTTGGTAAAACATAAATATCTTTTGGGAAAGATGTGATATTTCCGCCTCCCCCCTTTTATTTCATTGTTCAAATTCTGCGATGGGCTAGCAAAAATTCCCTGATGACGGTATTTTCTTCTTTTAGGTAGTTGAGTAAAATAACATCATGCGAATCTCAGAAAATCGTAGCCATGCTGATAACGTTCTTTGTTTTCTTCGGGACTGGTTTTGCCCATTGTCTTGAATGCTCCTTAATTTCAGGAATAGAGCGATGGGGCCATGTCTTATCAACAGGCACAAAGACCTTGGTCAAGTCTGAAACGCTCCAAATTTCAATCGGACAAATTTCTGGCCCATTGTGAACAAACGCGGCATCCACTGAGCACAATTTCGTCATGCCCAGATGTTCATGCAAGAACACGTTCCGTTGAGGTTTCCACCACATCTGACATATCTCCAATCTTTAACTTTCGACTTTTCTAACTGATTTTATGGATTTTTTCAATAATTTCTTTGTCACCTCTGTTGATCGTCCACATAAATAAAACTTTACATAGAGATTAAAGTTAATGCAAACAAATTAGCAAGAACAAAACTTTAAAGAATAGGAATGCTTGTTATAGGAAGAATAAAAGAAATTTCCACATCAAAAATTAAGAAAATAACAAAAGCTGCAATAATAGATTAGGTCTATAGGTAACTGTATGGTAAGAATGATTTATTGTTGACATTGTGATATTAGAATGCAATTCTAAAGGTATAAAGTGTAAAGAATGATTATGACTTAGATAGAATGCAATGTTCGTTTTCTCAACTCGTCTGACCGGATTTAATTTTGCAACCCATGTGTGAACATTTTTTTTAAAAATAGAACATTCATCAAGAACAGTATCTAATTTTGGCTCGGTCCGAGTGGCTGTTTTCCTTTTAAAAACAGCATTTTATAACGGCTCGTTATCTTATTTTTCTTCATTTTTAAATTAATTACGCACAAAGCATATTATGACAAACTGGCAAATAAAAACTAAATCAGAAAAAACAGCTGAAACTCTACTCCTAACAAAGGAGGGGGGATAATATAATTTTCGTTCGCAATGTTGCCATATATGTTTCATTTACTTTACTTATCACCCCTCGTATGCACTTTTTGTGTTTATATAAATAATGTATGAATTAGATTACAATATATAATGATTGTTTACACAACTAGTTTCAAAACTCCCTACGGTCGTAGTGTAATTAAATTCACTCATTAATCAAGCTCTTTTTAAAACGTTTGTATACAATATTTCATCTACGCTCTGTGCACTTTATTAAAAATTAGAAACTTAGCAAAAAATAAATTGATAAAAGGTCAGTTCATTTTAATGATCGAGATATCTGCGTTATGTGTTATATGACAGATATGTTCACAACTTCATTCACATAACATGTCTTTTGTTTTTTATCAACATAGCAACGTAACTTTTGATTTGAAGGAAATCTATATTAATTTATACAGGTTACAGATAACATTCCAATGAGAAAAAAAAATAAAATAATTTTCTTAACACCGTGTTATTAATGGGACGATTTCACTTTTATGAGAAAAAAAATGCAACATACACAGGAAAGTTCTTTCGCAATAGTCTTTTGTAGATCAAATTAAAATTAAATATATAGAACACTATCTATACATAAATATCCCCTATACAGTTTGTATTTAAAAGCCTCTGAATCAAAAGTACTGATTCCTCTCTTAAGGGATAACTTTCTCTAGTATAGGAAACCTTATGGGGGTCTCCCGGATATATTATAGAATCAAATGAGACAGGTTGTTTCGGTTAGAGCGTCTCATGGAACACCGTATCCTGGCTGTGCTTTTCAATTCTTATTCCTTCTTTCCAAAATGCATGTCTTTCCACGAAGGAGATCTTATCTTGCAGTCACGGACTTAAAAAGGAACAAACCAGTAAATTATTTCTTTGCGTTCTTTTTAAACAGGATCAATATTATTTAGGAATAAATTAAAAAGTTTTAAAAATTATAAAAATTAAATGATAAATGATAATTTATAATACCAAACAGCAGACGTACACGGTAACCAGGTAAAGAAAGGGGGGGGGGAGTGAAAAGAATGACGATTCTTTTTTTATTTTGACCAAGTACTTTTGGCTACAATGTTGCCGGTTTTCACATTTATCTTTATGGAGCTAATGAGTAAATTTTGCAGATTCCTTTTTAGCCAATGAATCGGACCTTAAACTTTATAATTTAATAATAAAATATGAACACAAATAGCGTACTGTAAGCCACAGTAGAATATTAATCAAATGTTAAAATTTTAACACAAAATCTGACATTTTTGTGAAACCGTTCAAGAATGAAAAATCTTTTATTAAACTTTCTTATCACACTTAAAGGGAATAATACATAAGAAGGAAGGTTATAGGTTTCCTCCACAAGGATTTCTTGTTATTTATTTAGCTTATTTACGGACGCTCTTTAACATTTCAGATCATTATCATCCCATTCAATAAAGGGCATGAAAGGGTCGATAAATTTTGCTCAGAGGCCTCTTTTTTCAGGTTTGAGGTTATTTTATATGTCGTAAATCTACGATAAGGAACCCATGACATTATATCCTTAGGGAAGCCATACTTAGGATTTTTACGCCCGAAAAAAATCCATCCCGAGATGTTGAGTGTACGAGGCAAGTATGATCACCAGGACCGACTCCACTGGGTTACGCTTTTGTTATTGAAAACATTACAATTGCCTATTTTTGCAGCATAGTAGATAAAAATAAACCTTGTATTCATTCCAAAAGTAATTATGCACATTTGATTTTGGTATCGTAGATTGCTGCCATTTTATTTATTTTAGAACGCACAATAATACCTAAAAGAAATGCGCACATTACTTGCCAAAATATAAATCGAACCAGCGCTCGCTAGAATAGCAGATAAGCAATTGGAAGGCTTGCTGAACAATAAACTGTGGTCTGAGGGCTATACCAAAAACTCCCCAATTTTTTGCGCAGTGTTCGGCAGTTAATGAGAGTACGTGGAATCGAACCTTGCCCATATTAATGAGAAGTAATATGTATGAAATGTAGATTTATTAACCACAGGACAGCACACCCCGTGTCCGAGAGAGACAGAAAGAGAGGGACAGAGAACACGTAATGGATTAGGTACTTAATCTCCCTTCTCTGGTTTTGATTTCCGCTTTGTACTATGCAAGATATATGGGAAACGAAATTGAATTTGCCCACATAAACTGTCGTCCTCGACTCATTGCAAGTAGACTGGCTTTTCTGCCACTTCGTGCTAGTGTAAACTGTGAGCTATGTATACAATGGGATAAATAAAGTACCCAGATCAGTCAAATAGTCCGTTTTGGCTGTTCTTATTTCATAGTCATATCTTTATACTTTATGTGTGCACTATGAACGAAAAGTATACCAGTATTGTGTTATTATATTATCTATATTCAGATGATACTTATATAACTACTTCAATGTTGGCTTCAAACAAAACATGAACACAATATCAATATTGTTAGGAGACAAAACATAATAGTTATGAATACAAAACAACACATTTCAAGAGCACACAAGGAGGAAATACTTGTGCCTTCCGTGTGGGTCACCAGCTGCCTCAGGCAGAAACTTGTACTGCCGTTGCTCACTAGCTTACCAAAGCGTGCCGAGGAGTTGCAGGTGCTAGTACAACAATGCATGACCGCACGGTGGGGGGGAAAAAAAAAAAGAAAAAGAAATGAAAAGAAACTTTTCCGCACTGTCAATAAATGTCAATAAATTAGTAGATGGGGATACTAACAGGTGCCAGATTGCACGTGCCTCCTTCTGAACTAAGGAGAATCCTTGTTTCTATAAAGAAAGTCAACATAATTATGCGCATCTGATACCGTGGGCTAGGTATGAATGCAAACCACCTGCTCATGTCAAATACTGGTTACGTTCGCAACTGCAAACAGTAGGAACTATGACACTATTTCCAGGAAGATGAGCATACTTTGCTGTTGTCTTCCCTCGATGACACGTTTTGCACATCATTGAATTGGACGCATAACTCAGCAGATTACTATAGCCTCCTTGAAGTCCTCACATATTTACATTGTCGGGTTTCGTTAAAGAGACAGTGCGACAGTGCCGATATGCTTCCGGCAACGTTTTAAAATCAGTTGTCTGTGCCGCTTTCCAAGAGGTTACTCAGGAAATGCTCATTAAAATGAACGAGGGAGCATGGCGTTGTATTAGTCTTTGCAGAGATCATGGCGGATTTCCAGCTAAAACCGTAGACATATGACAGATATATTTCATAAATATATTCATAAACGCAACAACAGGCTGGTTTACTGAGACATCGCCCACTTTGTATTTTGTATTACAACTTTAATTTGTTTATTATCCTTGAAATTTAAGGTTTGGATCAATTCTTAAGATTACCGCCATGGCTGGACAAGTTCGTTAGGCACGGTCTCGTGAGCGGAATGTCTGGGGTTCGATTCCCACCAGAACCTACGACCAGAATGAGTTTCTTTACTAATTGCTAATCAATCCTCATAAATAACAAGCGCCGGGGATGACATGGAGCTCTACCTTCCTTTAAAAGAATTATCATTTCATCTTCTGCATCATCAGTACCGATTGCCTATTATACTTCAGTAGTAAAAGCGGTCGTTAAACACAATTAAAAATAATATTCTTACCGTTTAAAGACAAACTGAACACGAAGCTGAAAAAATATTCGAAAAAAGGTTGAGTGATCTTGAGGACTCAATACCTAGGTTTCATTCATCGCCGTTAAACAAATTGCAAAATCAATTTTAGAAAATAGGCCCTCACATTTCATTATGCAAGGAAATACATACACTCCCGTTTGTGTCCCATGCTTAGAACAGGGGTTTCTACCGCGCGAGAATACATGCTCTTATTAAAAGGTCCAAAAAGGGGGGGATTATATTAAAAAAATCGAGAAATTAAAAATGAAAGTTTTGGATACATGTTGTGTAAATTGCATTTACTTTTCTTGTAAATTAAAAGAGAAAAACAATAGATGACATTACCTTCTCATTGACTTCCGTATATAAAATAATGAGGTATATATATATATATATATATATATATATATATATATATATATATATATAGACCTGATATAAAAAGAAGAAGTTATTCTCTTGCAGCGTTTCTCAACAGAGAGTTTCTCAACAAATGACAAAGTTTACTAAATAAAATATACTAATATTGACTCAAAATAAATTTTATTTCTTTAGAGAAGTACTTATTGACAATGAATGACAGACAATGTTGATAAAAAAATGAGTACATGGTATTAGCAGTAATCTCAGACAACAGTTGCTCAACATGGCCTAGAGAAGCACGGCCAGAGGTTTAGGTTTATTTATTTATATACAGAGGCTACTTAACATGTTTGGTCATTAGCATCCCATTCAATTTAGGGCGTGAAATGACCGATAAATTTTGCTCACAGGTTTTTATTTTGCACCCACTCGCTGATAAAGCCTTCCTCAAACTAAGTACAAGTTGCTACTGGCACAAGTATTATACGTCCCTGACGACTTGCTTCTCCCAGAATGCAACCGCAACTGCCGGCCCGTAACTAAATAGCTAATATGCAGTGAAATATGTAATATTATACTAAATATTTTGAATAGGTACAATAAAATTTATTAAAAGCATTCTTATTTGAGCATCTTATTTACATTTATCTTTTCTTTGTGCTTCAATATATGGCATTAAGATATTTAATTAAATAAAACTCGGTTTCTATTTATTATATTGCAGTTCAGGATATACACAACTGGTTATTAAAATTGCAACGCCCATCAGACACCCTTAAACCGACCCCACATTTTTCAGAAGGAACGAGCATGACTCGTTCAAAATATGGCAGTAATACCAGCAGGGGTCTGTCTGTCATACCGAGGGTGCGGGATGAGAGCAGTGGATCAAAGTAGAATGAACACACAGACATGAAGGATCCCAAAGGCCCCGTCAAACTACCGAACGAGATGAACGAGATAATTTCAGGACACGGACACGTACATTGTGTTGCAAATTTAATGGCCAACAATGTACTGTTCAGGGGTACATAACATTATAAGCATAAATAATAACATTGTTAACGATTACAGCGAGCAGCTAAACATATTTGTTCTCATTCAAAATGCAATTTTTATTCTGATTAGGTATGTTCCTATTGGTTACATTTCGTTGGAATGTTTTACAATTATATGATGGATAATGGCAAATGCTAGAAGAACACAAAACAAGAAAAGATACAAGAAGTACGCAAGGGGAAGAGATCGACGACAATAATTCAGAAAAAAAAGAGAAGAAGAAGAACAGAAGTATATGATGCTGCGCTTAGCGTTAATGACCTATTAAGCCCGCACACAGCTTCTTGCTGCAAACAAAAAACTGTACCTTACACGCGGCTGCTGGTGACAAACAGGCTGCGTTTTGGCATCAGGCGAAGAACCCGCAGCAAAAACCCCATGGAATGTGGTACTCGCTGGAAACGACGAAGCAGGGAGAGGGGAAAAAATTATTTGGAGAAGTGCATGCAGACTGCCCGGTTTTATAGGTTTGGCCTAGATACTTAAAACTTGCCAGAGCCTCTCTGGTTTGGATGTCAAGTGATATTAACCACGTTTCGTGGCATAACGCGAAAAAATATTTCCCTCTCTGAAGTACATTGCTACAGGGTGATTTGGAAAACGTGCTTGCCTTGTGGATGAATGGGAAAATGCCTAAATATCAGAAACATAAATATAAAAAAATAATGTTTAATTGTGGCGATTTACTTTTATAGAGAAAACATGTGTTTTATTTATCGATTAGGGATAGTAAATGCATTTTAAAATTAATGATGCTTATTACTTTTGAATTACTGAGAGTGTTATTTTAAAATAATGGGATTCCTCCTTTACACATTTAATTTAAAATTTGAAAATTTAAAACGATGCTCTGTTTTTGGGAGAATTTGTAATGCATGTGATGGCAGAATAATAATACATTTCACGTTAAATTTAACAACAAAAATGCTTTATACTAATACCTTCAAATGAAAATAGCACACGATAAAAATGTGACATAATGTATTTTTACATATATATTGCTGCACTTTTATTTCAAATGTTTCCGGTACTGAACAAAAAATATTTTATAACAAATATTCTTAAACATAACACTTCACAATTTGTTCATTTATTTATTTTTTTAACTCTTGGTGTATTATGAAAAATGGGTTTTCTCAAAAGCACTGTCACTGTCTTCAATGCCCTAAGTTTTTAAAACTTCACTGTTTATGCAGATTTTTCTAGTGGTTCTACATTTATTCCAAGCCTGATATTTGTTGAGAGACCCACTGAGCCGACTGTTCTTTGCTATGTGACTTAAAGCATAAAATCCAAGTTTCATCACAAATGATGACACACACCGAGTCTGACTGGCTTTGATGAAACCTATAATCGTTTTCTTGCAACAAATTACAAGTGCTTGCTTTTGTTGCTTTTTAAGCCAGTGAGTGATCCACCTACAACAGTGCTTTCTGAGGGAAAATCTATTGAAACTGATTCATACCAATGTCTAGGGATGAATATAGCCTCCCCACAAGTCAATGCTACAAAAAAAGTCAATACTTCTTTTAATTTCTAAATGTCTTCCAAAAATTACAAAAATATACGGTGAATTATGAGAAACGCTCAATATATACACGTTCCTGGGATATAAAAGTTGTTACGGAAATAATATCGTATTGGTAGGCATATTTTTGTCTATCGCTATGAATCACCTGCAGATCAAAGGACACAGTCACTGAGGAATAGAAAACGGAGGCCCAACAATGAGTTCGCGCCAGAGTGTATTGCAGATCGCTGGAGACCTGGTGTCAGAAATGCCTGCAGTAATTAGACAATGGTTTGGCAACCACTGGAATCCACAGGAAACATGTTACTAAGTCTATGCAACATACTCTGAAGGACGAACCATCCAGTTCTTCGTCAACAGCCACTGCGGATGACAACATAGCCAAAGCAAATGTGAGGTGGTGCAAAAGTTCAGAATTGTCATTGCATCCACGAGGACTTGAGATATTGCAAAGAATGTACACGTTGAGTTCTTCGTCAACTCACTTTGACATGCGAAATGGGAGTGGGAACGGTGCCCTGATTTAGCACCGAGCGACTTTCATCTGTTCGCAACATTGAAGAAGTTGCAAAGCAGGCTTTTTCAAAAAATGCGGAGGTCCAGGCTGTGAGGAGGGGTTTGTGAGGTCTGAGCCCGCATTTTTCGCACAGGGGTTCCAGAAACTGGTACAGCTTTGAGATAAATGCTCAGATGTTCGTGACGATTATGTAGAGAAGTAGTGAAGGGTGCATTCTATGTATATATGAACAGTTTTTAAGTGAAAGTTGCGAAATTAAAATAATACAACGTAGGGAAATTTGTTGACTAATCCTCGTACATTTTATTAGAGGATGCATTTTATTATAATTGTAATGAATACGCTTATTAACCTTTTATTTTAGCAATTGTACTAAAATTTAAAGGTTAATTATGGTTCGTAATTCCTTCGTCGAGTTCAAAATACTGAAGGCTGGATCAAAACTCGGTAGAAACATTTGAAGTTATCTTTCGCTGCGTGATGTTGCTCAACAGACAACAATGCTCAAGGATACTTAGGCCCAAGCACCCAGATCTAACCCCTTAGTGAATACAGTAATTCTCCAAGCTACACCACCATTATACTACCACTGTTGTCCCAGCAGAATGCCTTACCTAGTTTATGGCTGGCCCCGTAAGCATCATGGCGAAACAGGAGCCTAGCGTTTAAAATTATATGGACTCCAACCTCCCCTCCAACCCGTGCTTCCCACGGGGCACAGGTATTTCTAATGTATGTTGCGTGTTTCTGTCGTGTGCTACATACCATATTACTCCCGCCTTGGGTTGTAAAATTACATACATACCCCAAATAGATGGCATGCGACATAGTGATTCTATTTTGCCCGCTTTTCTTTTCTTTCCCATGTGCCACTATGGAAATTTCACTTTTATTTGAATTAATGAATTACATTTTCATGCCACTTTTAAATAAATAAATGCGCATGCTTATTTCAGCACTAACTTTTAAGCTTTCACATAAAGTACACCTACTTTACAATTGTTATATTCACATTCACTATAAACAATTTAATGTATTTAATATTTTTCTGAAACCATCCAACTACATATTAAAATTTTTGTGACGCAGTCACAAAATTGAAATAATTTAAATCGTTTGGTAATTCAACATTAAGAACACTTATTTAAAACAAGCAATAATTATGGAAAAATACTCCTACAGTTATTTTAATGTTTTCATTTTATCACGCTTTTTCATCTAAAGCAATAAGTCCAAATTATTGAGTAGTATACCAGATTCACTGTGTCTACGGCTAATTGATTTATTTGCGCTATAAGGATAGTTTGCTCCCAATTTCCCCTTCTTAGTTTTACTATACTATTATTGTTATTCAGGAAAATACTTTAAAAAGTTTACGTATAATAAGCAATAATTCATCAACTTTTAATTTTTTTTTAAAAAAATTGGTGATATAATTAAAGTAATACTTTTTTAGAGATTATTTCAATTCAATGATGTCATCATATTTTCCGCCAGTGAAATATAACGAATTAATATACATCCAAATAAATACTAAAACATCGGTAACTGTTAAACATAAATGGTAATGTTCGTATCAATCCTTCAAATAAATTATTACTTAAAAAGAAAATCACAATACGGCAATTAGCAATGTTAAATCTCTATTTGGTTTTTCTCATTTGGCATTATTGAGTAACTCTAATTTAATAATTGTCCTTCATCAATTTCGAACATATAGCAACTGAATGGAAATCTCGCTCAAATTTAGCAGAATAGCAAAACAACAACAAAAATAAATCAATAAATAATAAAAATATAAGTTTATATAAAACCACCTGTGGTGCCTCAGTAGTAAAAACGGGCCATAAACACCATAAAACATTTAGACAAAATTTTTATTACAATATTACACATAGGAACACCAAAGTAAAGAACAATGAGCGCTATAAATACAATGAAATTAAGGTATAGTAATATTCCTTAAAATTATTTATATTTTTTAAAGAAAGTAAAATGTCGTATCTTATTTACAATTAATATTATAAACATGATTTCTCAAAATTGCCACAGAATATTTATTAATAGTAATTTTTATAGAATACAAAGCTCTGCAGTTTTCCTGTAATTAGAATGGACGCAGGGAGGAATATGAGCAGAGTCCAGTCTTTCAATACATCGTTCACATGTTACAGTAGGCTAGTTCTGCATTAATCTCCAGTTCAAATGCTTTGCACGTATGTATTATATTAATTTATTTATCTATAACATTTAGTGATTGTACTTTGAACACTGTAGTAATAGTTTTCAAATTATAATTGAAAACTTAAAAGGCGGCCTCTTTATATTCTTGGAAAAAGATCTGGCCCGTGAATGAAAAAATCGTTGGACCGCACTGACGTCACAGTTCTCGCCTTCCATACAGAGAGAAGAGTCTCCGGTAAATATCTGCTTTCGGTCTTCTCTTCAAAATTGTTAGGCCCGAGTTATCTCGAAAGGACCCAGATACCATACATCTTAAAATGTTATTACAAGCATGTAAAACATTGATGTACAGTTGCCTTTTGAAATGCTTTTAATGAAGCTAATTTAAGGGATTTAAGAGAAGGTTTATTAATGTTGATATGATAAAGTGATGTATTGAAAAATATTAATATTAATGTGAAATATATTATTAAATAAAACGATCAATATATTTTTCTGCTATCATATAATCTTTTCTATATAAAATAACTAAAGAGGAAATTGATGCTGTATTACTGTTTCATTTAATTTTTGTGTTTTATTGGGATAATACTTTGACAGTTTGTACCTTTCGCAAAATATATTTCTGATCTACACGTTGCATAACTTTGACATTTTCAAGATTAAATTTATTCAATGTGTGCATTATATTTACAATTGATGTTATTCATAAATCATATGGGAATTGTAAATCACTTTGAGGGGGGGGGGGTTCCTTTCACTATACTTTCAAAGCTAAAACTTGAACTTTGATTGACGGAAGGATGCGAAATTTGGATTATTGAGTTATAATACCCTTATAAACTATCAGATAAAACTGGAAAGGCTATGCTAATAGAATGGACCAAAGCCGATATTCCAAACAAATACTTTATCAACCCACACGTAAAGGAAAAGTTGGCAGGTTCAAATAAACTTTGAATTGAAATCGGAATAGGTTTTAAAACATAATCCTGGTTGTAGATGATTGTATAATATCATCCACTACATAATTATAAATACTATACATTATAAACATGACATGACAACATATCATCAATCAACAAATCAATAACAAGAAATCACATAAAATTAACGATTTTAACAAGAACAATAATACCCATTGAACTATAATTTAAACAACAAGGACAGGCCGGTGACCGAAGAGGAAGAACGGAGATGGCAAGGAAGAATTCTGGAGTGATTGATGCGTGAAGATCCAGGTAGGAGCAGAAGAGATCAGATGATGAATTGGAGAGCCACAGTGGGGAAGAGAAGAGGACGAAGTATGCAAACTACGAAGGAAGAAAAAAAGGTTTATAAAACTGTGAAAGTGTAAGCATATGGTGCATGGTGAGTAAATAGTGTAGTTATTAATTACTTTAAATTGAACGTTTATATTGTTTTCGGTCATAATTTGAACACTCAGGTGTGAAGTGAAATAAATGAGATGTAGTTTTGGATAGAAGGTGGAAATGGGACCTAAGTGAACAAAGCGAAAGTGATATAAATAAAGTGTAATAGAATAGTTAAAAAATATAAATATCTATAAATTGATAAAGGGAATGTACAGATTAAACAAAATTTTAGCAGTAGTGTAACCGTCGGTTTGCGATTGATGGTAGTTTTAGTTTTAGTTTGTTTTAGGTATTTTTAGCTTTAGTTTTTAGTTTTGAATTTAAGTTTTACTAGTTAAATTATAGCAGGCTACCAGTTATGGTTGTATTTTGTTAACCGACTTCCAATTAGAGAGTTGTTTGAATGTTTTATTTGTATTTTTGTTAATTATATTTAATTACTTTTGTTTAATTAGTTATAGACATATCTGTACGAATAAAATTATAAAATGTAAGACAGAAGGAAAATATAATAAACTATAGAAACAGTAATATTTGTCCTCGTATAGGCATTTAGGTGTCAGGACAGTATGTTGCAGATTTATTATTATTATTATTATTATTATATTATTATTATTATTATTATTATTATTATTTACTACATAATTCAGAATTTCAGTCGTTTGGAACTTTGAAAAAATATCTTCGACCCCAGAAGATGGTGAAGATGACAAAGAGATAAGATGATAAATGTGGTACAAAATTAGTTAAAAGTCACACCGAACATATATTTTTTGTTTCTTGTGGAAATCCGCAAAACCTTGGATTAATGTTGCGCATCAGGGTGAATATGTCATAAATAAGACTCAAGTGCCCTTGTAAACAAATTGTTATAAATAGGTGTTATTTTATAATTTTAATCCTAATTTAATGTTTTCACTTTAAACGTATAAATGAATACGTTCTAAGTATGTAACAAAGACATTTATTCGAGTTTCAAGTAAAATAATCATTCAATGAAAATTAATACATTTTTAACTGTAAAAGGATGCTAGATATGAGTTGTAAAATTTCAATTGCTGTAGATTAAGCTGGTGGATCAGGGTTGTTCCTATTTTAGAACAGCGTTAACTTTATAATTACATAAGGCTTGTAAGTAGGTATATCGCTTTAGCCGACATTTCGGATTTAACTAGCTTGTTCAGTTCACAGAAGCAGGCAGAAAAAAGGGGGGAAGAGGATGAGGCTTTAAAATGCCAGAAAGTGCTTTACAAAGGCAGACATAGCGTTAACACTCCGCCGTTGTGCCGTGCTCGATGCGCAACTTGGCGTGAAAATGAACTCTTCGCGCCGTTTTTACGGCATCACTCATGCCACCCGCCCCACCTTGCTACTGTCGTCACTTCACTCGACAAATGCCAAGCATTACGCGCCTCGGCTACTGACACCTTTAGCAGAAGGTTATTCTGAGTTAAGTGCACTTTATTTATTCGCATCTGCAGTTAGTTCAGAGATAACGCTAAGATTCTATCATATTATTCAAGTTCCATATCGAACCTCTAACTGTGTCGCTAAAACGGCAAACAACAAAAATGATGTGGGCATTTTCAGGAAAACGTTCATTAGAGAATACCACAGGGAGTTCATTCGGGCAGAGATAAAATAAAGCATTGGTATATAAAACTAGCAAGGGATTGTTATTTAGTAATATCCTTTGAATAACACCTTATTTCCTTTCAGGTTTAAATACTTTTTAAATATTACAATATTAACGTTTTCTTATCAATAATCACATAATAAATAAATAATTATGGTTCCAAATCTGGTAAAATAATTATGTAAGTTTAATAGTGTTACAAATTATGAAACGTTTTGCTGCTATCTGTATTTTATACTATATTTCAGAGTTTGGGAATGCCAAGCCAATAAAAACCATGGCACATTTGTAAAATCTATTTACAATTAAAATTTAATATATACAAAATAAACTGTCTTTAACATTTGATCTAAGCCCTTTATGTTGATATCCTTAATACGAAAACAAAAATGAGAGTAAATGTTATGGTGAAGTATGACAACCTGAATATTGTTCTGTTAAAATGTTTTGTACATCAGCAGTTTTCAACTACCAGTACGCGTTGGAACATTTGTAGGTTTCAATTTCAATCCATTTTTTTTTAAAATTTACGAAAACCTGAAATTTCTGCCTTTGTTAAACTTTGTGAAATATATTCAAAACCGCTTATGTATGTAACGTTCTCTGGGATCTGTGCACTTTACACAACATTGTGAAACGTTTAATAGAAGTGACGTCAATATCGCTCAAGTCTTGCAGTATCAACATTCGACCGTCTTTGTAGTCTTGTGGTCAGCGTGTCTGCCTGCAAATCCGTATGTCCCGGGTTCTATTTCCATAAGATGAGTTGCCTGGATAAGGTTTTTTCCGGAGTTTTTTCTTACCCTGAAAAGGTGAATGCCAGGTAACTTTAAACGTTGTGAACTATGGCCTCATTTACGCATCATTTCATTAAAACATTCATTCGTCGCCTCTTTACACAGCAGTTGTTATGAGGGACATTAAACTGTAACAACATTCTACGAATCGACAAGAAGTTGACAAAGAAATAACATGAAATGTAATATTGAGTCCATAAGAACTCTTTCAGAGAAAAGGGATTAATTAAATATGTAACTGTAAATGTTCCACTTTAAAGTTAAACGCAAATGTGACAGTAAAATTTGTTATAGTAATAATATCTTCATATTTGTCAGCCATGGATAGGTAAACAAATTATCTTTCAAATCACTTACTCTAAATCAGTTTAAATATACCTAAAACTGTTATTTAAACTTCGTTGTTTACCTGCCAATACTCATCGACCTTTTAACACATTTGTATATGAAGTCTTTGACTTTTTAAATAACATCCTTCGTGGTGTCTGCCTACTTCATCTTTGGTGTATGTACGGCCACGTTTAAATTCGTTTACCCAGAAATAGATGTATTCAATTCCTATGCAGAGTCCCAATGACTCAATGCAATTGGACTTCAATTACACATGTTTGATCACTGCATTCTTCATTCGACTTTGCCCTTTTATCACTATATTGTTACTGTGTCAAGGGCTTGTCGTCCCATTTCACGGAAATTGCTATTGTCATGTATGTCTGATTCGATGATACATTTCCATTAATTGTTGCATGCGGAATTCAACATTCCCCTGCACCGTTTCCTCGACCTCCAAACTGCCTTGGTATTTATTTAATTGGTGTTTAGCTCCCATTTTTAGCCAAAATCTGTCAAAAATGAAACTTTTTTTTTCTTTTGCTGCAAATTTGAGCCTCTGGGCGTTCATGTGCCAACATTTGCGTGTCTCCCTCTCCCTTCGGGCTTTACAGCGACATAAAGCACTACGGGTGTTCTTTTAAAGCACACGTTTCCCAGCATATTTTTTTATAAAAGTTTTTTTCTCAAAAACGTTATTTTCAAAGAAACGTTTTTTTTTTAATTTAATTAGTTTCCCAGAATGTGTACAAGTATCCACTGTATTATCCTATTGGAGAAAGCGCATGCTAAAACCAATAATAATTCTCACAAATATGTTTTATGAAAAAGATTCATTTTAATGATTTTTAACAGTGTTTAACGCCCATTTTTACTACTGAGGCACCACAGGCGGTGGACAGTGATGATACATGAGATTAAATGATAAATTGGGAAAGGATTTTTTTAGGAATGAAACATTTCTGGCTTAGATTAGATATCTCCCCGGAATTTGCCATTTATGAGGACTGAGGAAAACCGGGAAAAAGCCTGTCAGGGAGAACGGTCCTGGTGGAATTCGAGCCCCAGACCTCCCGTTCACGAGTCCGCGCCTTAACGACCTGGGCCACCCGTGGTGGTATTTTAATGATTAAAATTTCTTATATGTTTATAAAATTATCACAGCTCACTAATCAAATTTATTTAAAATGCCTTTCTATACAATTTTTGAATGTAATTTGAAGCTTCAATTGCAAAAATGCCAACCAATTCTTTCAATTCATGAATCACAAGACATTAGATAATAAATTTATGAAATAGCTCGCAAGGAATTGATATAATTTGAATGAAATTTAGTACACATATTCACCTAACAGCAATGCAATCGCAGTAAAAGTTTCAGAACTTTGAAAGTTCACTGCCAGTGAGAGAGCGTGATATGCTTTTCGACAATACTTTAAAATAAACACTACTTGCAGAAGTGAGGCCTGAAATGCTCATTAAAATGAACGAGAGAGCCTGACGCCTGGTTCTAGTTTATGTGCATTGTTATAGTGATATAATCTACACTAAACGGTAATGCTAGTTCAAATGAGGCAAAGAATGCCTCATCATTCACCAAGCTCACTACTTGCGAAAATGAGAGACTAAAATCCCCTTAACTGCATAGAGCAGATGGGTCTTGGTGGTCTGTTTAGTAATCCTTTATGAAATTCGCATTTCGGTTTTTTTACGCCAGTCCCAAAAGCACTGGGGAAATCTGGCCGCTGCGCCGACACCTAGCGATATAACACAGTTTCTTGTTGGTGTTATCGTGTTAGAGCAGAAGCTGTGGTGTTGGAGATTTCATCAGAAGCCAGAGCTGTGTTTGCAAGAAGCTAGCCGCATTGTTTTGTGTAATGGGCACGTTCTGGTTGCCTGCAGCTACTAACCGCAACCCGGTCCTTAATTAAAATCCAATTCTTGAGTTACACTTTTATCTCAGACAGTTAATTATAATCTATCAACATTTTAAAAGTACTTAATATGTTTGAATGTTGGTTGTCCAGAAAGAATGCTAAGTAAACGCCAACGCTAGGGCTTATATACAGATATATTTTTTCATGAATTACAAATAAATTATTGTAATATCATTATAAATAAGTATATTAAGAATTATTTTAAACATATTCCATATCTGTTCATACTTTCTGGTATAGTACACATTTGAGAAAAAATTACATTTTATTTAAAACGTTTTAGATATTTTATGGCTTCAAAATTATCCTCGTTAGATGATAATTTACAATTAATGTATTAGCATCATTGTTTCAAAACTGGTTCTGGTTTTCCATGGAATCTGAATTACAAGAAACCAACCATTTGTTAGAGGCAGTAGAATACTATGCAGCAAACTTTGAAACCACCAAGCTCTGAGAGCGCTCCTTCAATTGAATCTACAAAGTTCGTTTTTTTGTGACAAAACAGTAAGAATGATATAACCATACATCGAGCAAACCTTTCCTGCCAAACACTCCAAAATACTGAGGAAAGTGACAGAACATTTCATATTGCTGTGGAACAGTGGCAGAAATAATGAAAGTGAAGTTTAGCACATTATTATGAAAAATGCCGGCAATAGAATCTGCGAAAAATTGTCATTATGTGATGAACTGAATTTGGAACTAGGTCGATTTAACGGTAAAAGAGGTTGCTAGACTTACAGTGGTATTTACACTTATGATGTTGAGCGCAGTTTTAGTGAGTATAAAGAAATTTAAGAGACAATTGAGCCAGCCCACATTTGAAAATTTAAAACAATGCTTTGTAACTCACTGTTTCGTAAATACATTGTCATAGAAAGAATAAAATGACCAAACTTGCAACAGTGTAATTGCGTTGCCCGATTCCAATACTCACCAACGCACAAAGCATACTTTTTTTTCTTCTTCAGGAAGTTGTACTTAAAATACAAACTTTTCAGTGACAGTTATATTTATAACTTACAGGAAAGCATAAAATTTCATTTTTATAAACAATTTAAATAAGTATTTCTTACAAACTAAGGAAAAATTATGGATAAAATTTACTTATTTGGAATGTTTTGTAAAAGGAATGGAGATTTGTTGAATTTTGGAAAAGTATATTCTGGACTAAGATAATTTTGTTGCAAAGTATTTAGGGAAGTTGAGTTTCATAATAAATCTTTTTATACGTATTTATTGAAAGTATGTATAGAAAATAATAGTTAACAATTACGAAGAAACACAAAAACTCATATACATTTTTATACTTAAGTTTTACATAAGTTTTTTTTTATATAATTTGTGCTTACATAACAAAATCATCTTCAAGAACCAAAACATAACCTCCCATAGGTTCGTCTTCATTACCAGAGTAGTTAAGATTGTATTTTGGCAGTGGCTGTTTTAACAGCCCTATTTTGATATAGAAAGAACGCCGCCTTCACTGTCTAGTGGTAGCGTTTGCGACTACTAATATGGAAGTCCTGGGTTTGCTTTCCGGTTAGATCAAGTAAGTTTGCTTTCGAGGTTTTTTTTTTTTTTTGCCTTGAAAAAGGGGATGCCAGATGAATTGAAAGCGCCAAGGATTCAGTGTTTATTTGCGCCATTGCGCGATCTAATTCCTTTCATTCATAGGTTTAAGGACGTCCATAGTCCATCATAATGATGTCAATGTCACTATCATTTCCATCTGGATAATACACCGGCAATTGTAGCGGTTTCTGAGGCCGTGGCCGCTACGTTGTCCCAATAGGGATGGTAAAGGTGACGTACATATGATGCACAGGGGGATTTACTAATCCTATGGAAGAATGAAATGAATTCATGAGCTCGGAGTCCTTGACGCCTTAACCCGTTATTGGTAACATCCCTTTATTAAGCGAATGTAATATATCTTGACATCTCCGGCTCTAAGACGGATGATGGTATGAGCGTTAATTTTTACGGGTGTTACGAACTAAAAGTTAAAGGTCTCTGGCATTCAGCTTCTTAGGTTAAGGAAAAAATCCAAAAAATAAATAAACAAATAAAATAAAATAAAAACCTTACAAGATAACTTGGCCTAGCCAGGAATCGAACCCAGGTTCTTCGCAAACGCTACCACTAGACCACAGAGTAATTCATATAAATTAATTAAACAATTGTATTCTTCAGTTTGAACTTTTAAGTTCGAATTTAAAAACAGCCTGCCACTTGGCAGCGGTTACTGCTTCCTTAATCCCTCTATGTTCCCCGTACCCTTTCCTTATTAACTATTACTACATTACTACACGCATTTTGCTACAGTTGCTTTTCCACACTTATACCTTGCACATGTTTACATCTCTTGTGCTAATTTAAATTCCTTCATCTTTTTGCAATATGCGCCATCGAGTCTACGTATTCCATTATTTCTCAGCAGAGCAGCATTGTACATCTCTTTCTTACGTTCATTCACTATTTTTCAGAGTCGCTAAGCATAAGAGTATACCTTCGCGTCAACATATTCAAGCAAAGCCTGCGAATAGACTTGACAGAATATGTAAAATGCGGGATGTAACATATTTGAAAGCAATTTAGAACGTTTCGAAAGCACACAGAATTCGTCAAATGTTCTTCTAAATTTCTCTTACTTACGGAAATCAGAATCAAGCACTAATGCCAATGGCCTGTAGGTGGGGGTGTGAATCTTGGTGGGGGCAGCGTGAAGCGGGTGATCCGGTAAGAGTACGTGCTCTGTTCAGTCATTGTGTGCGGTTCTCTAGTATGAAGGTTTAATTGTTGTTTGATTTTTTTTATTGTGTATTTATGAGGTATTGTATATTTCCATGTCAGTTGTTAGGTTACTGAATGAACAAAAGCCTTTATAAGAAAAAGTGTTAGTTTACCTTCCTACAGAATTGCCGATGTGATTATACTTACTTCCTATTTTTTAAGCATTCCAGGTTCTAATACAATTGTAGAGAGAGGTTTTCAATTAAAAATGCAACTCAAATTTAGCGTCAGTTGTCAAGCTTCTTATGAGCTAATTATCAATGAAAAAGTTGCAAGTTTGATGGAACACCATTGTATGTATTGAGTGTATTGACCGTGAATATGCAATACAAAATAAACTATTGTATTAACTTGGTAGGTAGTCATTTGTATAGTTAGAGAAAGAACTTTACCTGCCTTTGAGACAAAAAACGTTTGTGTGTCCCTCACTGAAATTCTGAAAATGTGGCAAGTCTACCTGCGAACGCACCTTGTTAACTTAAGTCTATATAGATTCCTGTAATGCAAGTATTTGCTTACGTAAGGTTAGGGTTCCCTGTTTGCTGTGACAAAAGTGCATTAACTCTAAACACAGCCAGTCTTTTCCTACTTTTCCAACTGCAATGCAGTTCTTACTGTTGGCAATGACACCTTCCTCGCCACTCAAAGGTCATTTTTTCTTCCTGCTGCCGAAATATGCTATAAATTATTAAATCGGTTGGGCCGCTGGGTTAATAGCTCACATCTTCTCCTGCCATTATATAATTATACGTTCTGCAACCTTCGCTCATTTGTTAATAGTACTGGGCGACTATGGGTGTTTTACCCTGGTACAGCAGGGCATACCAAGCAGGGCACGCCAATATCTGTAATTATGTAGTTCAAATGCAGCAGTTCTTTACATTGTTAATGTTTCCCTTTCAAGCTATGTGATATAATAATGCAAATAATTATTTAGCCAAAGCACTTAAAATACTCGCTAGGGTACAAGTAAGCCCCCCGCTACGTGCTACATGAATTATGACATTGATAAACTAAAAGTTAATATTTGTTTCAGAAGTTTCATTGTTGAAGGAAGTTGAAATTAAATATAAGACATTGTTGGACTACAGATCGCCGTTTATTTTTTATTTGCTTTACATTTGCAAGCCGCCAGTCTAATCGGAAGGATGTAAAAGGGGAGGAAGATGGAAAACGCTTATAATTCGGACATCCAAACGATGGCAATTTCTATTGTTCACGAATGTATTTGCTATAGCAGGAATAAATGCGCTCATAATTTGGAAAACAAAGCATCCTGAATGACCAAAGAAGAAAATTCTTGTTGCAATTGGGTAAAGAACTAATTATGACGACAGATGTGGTAGAGAGAAAGAAGACACTTGTAGGATTGTCTTTAAACACAACTGCAGTAGTTGCTTGGAGAAGGTGTAACAAGTGCATCAGCTCAATTAAGACTACAAACTCCCTTGAAACAAGCTTCAAATTTTGGCCGATACATTATCTATGATAGGAAAAGAGACAGAAACAGCAGAGCAGAGTGTGACAAGTGTCAAGAATTTGTGTCATGAACATTCAGATCCTAAAAATGTGTAATAATGTGACTAAAACGGCCAGAGACAAAGATTCGTTGTTTTCCATTGTTAAGTGATATTAATAACACCGAAAGTGCTATCTTATGATATTAAAATTGTGTACTGAATTATATTGAGTGTATATTTGTAACTTCAGAACATGAAAATAAGTATAACACAGCATTTGTACTCCGCTTGGTATTCCATGTGTACTGGTAGATCTTGGCATGTAGACTTTTTGTTATTGATTTGATTTATTTACGGATGCTCTTTAACATCTCAAGTCATCAGCGTCCCATTCAAATCAGGGCGTGAAACGGCCGACAAATTTTGCTCAGAGGCCTGTTCTTTCAGGTTTGAGGTTCTTTTACATGCCGCAAATCTATGACAAAGGACCCACGGCTTTATTTCTCTTCCGAAGGAAGCCATGTTTAGGATTTTACGCCCAAAAATACACCCATCCTGGCCGGGTTTGAACCCGCGATCTTGGGTCTACGAGGCAAGTGTAGTTACCACTACACCACCAGGACAGACTGTATGCAGAAGTTAAATATATAAATGAAGATAAAAATATTGTAACACAGAATGGCCATATTGCTGAACCCATTGTCCGGACTGCCTAAAGCGAGCAGGGAGGAAATGGAAAGAAGGCTTCGAGAAGCTACTACAATAGGAAATAGCAACAATTATTATAGAACTTCTGGGAACGGACACATTGTCCTGTGTTCGAATCCTAATAAATTAGGAAAAGCAGGACAAATGAGCATCGCAGGTGCTATCAGGCACGGAGCCATAGAGTAAATGCATTAAAAATCCAACTGAAGGATTATACACAATTACCATATATATATTCAATTATTTTCTATATAAATATGAGCTTACCCAGAAATGTGGAAAAAATGTAAAATAAACGTTTGTAATTTGAAATAGTAAAAATGACTATGTTTGTGATAAAATGTGTATTTACATACAACTTAAATCATAATTTTTACAATTAGTAGCATAACAAACGCATTACGTTAAAATAAGCGTCGAATTTCAAATACTTTGTTAACACCTTAGTAGCGACAGATAACTTGTTCTTACTACGGTATATAGCTCTCTATTTAGTAATTATTATTTTTAATGCACTGCTCAAAATAATTAGGAAAACAAATGTTTAAATTAAAGTACCAAAATATATATTGATATAATATAACTATTGACAGTCAAATGCTCTTAATTTGAAGCATTGTTTAAAACTACATAAAGCTCTTCTAGTATTTGTTAATTTTTCTCTGGATAAATTAGAGAAGTTTCACGAACTGTTGAAACCAAAGTGAGTGCTCTTTGACTTACATTTTTTTAACAGTTTTGAACAGCAATTTGTGATAGCAAAATTGTTATTTTGTGCTCTCTGGGGTTAATACAGAACAATGAGCCATCTGAATGAAACATCAGTGGCACAAGCAGTTGCGTGCATTAAAGATGGTCATTGCATTCCCTTTGTCTCCAGGACTCTTCATGTCAGCCCCTCTTTCATTTATAGGGTTTGGAGGCGATATATAGAGACAGGTGGATATATGAGGCGTCCCGGACAAGGCGCAAGAAGAAAATAACAGAGGTACAGGATAGATATCCTGCAGGGCTGAGTCTAGAATCCTCTTTCAAGGTCCTTGTCTGACAAGTCAGCACAAGAAAGTCCGACTGAGATTTGCTCAGAATCATCTCAACTGGCAGCTCCGCCAATAGAAGGCTGTTCTCTTCACAGATTTCATTTGACGGTTTGTGATGGCCATACACGTGTATGAAAGCGTCTTGCTTCAGTTACCATTGAAAGAGGCTGTTCGATTATGGTTTAGGTTGGCATTACTATTTAGTCTCGGACAGAGCTGTTGTCCCACAGCGCACGGATGCTGATGTTTACTTTAATGACATCCTTCAACATGTCGTATCCTTTGCTTATGGTATGAACCCTTGTTTTCTTTAAATGCATGATAATGCTAATTCTCATACAGCACGGAATACAAAGATATCCTGTAAGAATGCCAAATTCGGACGATGATTGACCTGTATGCACTCCTGATCTCAATCCCATTGAGCATCTGTGGGATAAGCTGAGAAATATTTTTCGCGAGTTTACTAGTGCCGCAGAACCTGAGAGAAATCGCAAATGCACTCACTGGAGAATAGGAGAGAATCCCACAAATCTTTATTGGAGGCTGGATTGATTGATTTATTTATGGACGCTCTTTAACAGCTCAGGTCATCAGCGTCCCATTCAACTCAGGGCGTAAAACGGCCGACAAATTTTGCTCAGAGGCCTCTCTTTCATGCTTGAGGTTCTTTTTCGTGCCGTAAATGTACGACACGGGACCCACGGCTTTACTTCCCTTCCGAAGGAAGCCATACTTAGGATTTTTACGCCCGGAAAAATCCATCGGTCCTGGCCGGGTTCGAACCCGCGATCTTGAGTTTAGGAGGCAAGTATGGTAACCACTACACCACCAGGACCGACTTAGGAGGCTGGTGCGAAGCATTCCATGTGTGTGTTACGAAGTAATTGCTGCTCACAGAGGACACACTAGGTAGGTACTGAATGTTGGAATAAGCATGGACACATTTATTACTATGCAATGTAATCTTGTATTTCTACTCTGTTTTGTGTATCAATAATTTGTTCCTGTTTTTAATCCAGTGAAACAAAAAGTTGTTGGCAAGCCTATTTTCATTTTATTCAATTCTTGAATCTATAAATACAAACTGTCACAAAGTAAATTGTATCGATATTTATTTTTGGAACTTTGATATAAATATGTGTTTCTCTAATTTTTTTCAGCAGTGTATAATAAGATTGCGTATTATATTGGCATTACTAAGATAGTATAAACAGACATTTATAATATTGTTGAATTTCAAATTAAAAATGAGTGAAGAGGCTAAAATACTTGAAAATTGCATCACAGTTATTATATCAGTTCATTCATCCGGTATTTAATTGTTAGCTTTACTATATGAAAACAATTGCATGCTTTTGATAATCGAGCATGCGATTATATTTTGTTCAGTTATTTCGCTGCTACAACCTGGATTACGTGGCCAACTGAGACTGCCATATAACCTTGAAATGCTTATCGGATACAATTTCATGTGCTCGTACATGCGTATAATTTGCTACCATGTACATAAATAATAATTACTTTCATCCAAATTAATTATTTACCTTCATTCGAATAAAAATGTTCATTAAATAAGCGAAATGTTTTCAAAATAATCGAACCATGGAATGAAATAAACTAATCGGTTAATCGCATATTTTTCATTTGATTACCCCGTAGCTAATGCAGATCTTTCTCTCCTCTCACCCAAAACAGCTGAATATCGCCCATTACT
Organism: Metallyticus violacea; assembly: GCA_030762175.1. NCBI lineage: Eukaryota > Metazoa > Arthropoda > Insecta > Mantodea > Metallyticidae > Metallyticus > Metallyticus violacea. The sequence goes on from CM060833.1 coordinate 42,071,415, forward strand.
ACCTTAATGCTTTAGCAAGGTAACAAGCACACCGAAGACTTAAACATTGGAACAAATAATTTTAATCCAAAGAAATGCCGGTAATTTGAACAAGCGCTATGTAGAGAAACCGCAACGTATAGCGTTAAAGAGAAAACAGCGACACACGCTAAGAGAAGGGAATTCTCGCTAATCCTGAGAAATGATACCACACCGCTCCTACTTTGCTCATATTGATACTCTTTGCTGCCGTGAAAATCCCCGTCATCTTAATGCAGCGTGTTGTTCTCATTTTCATACGCAAGGCAGCCTCGCGTTTTCAAAACCGCTGCTAAAATGCAACTGCACGTTTCTGAGTAGCGAACTTGATACGCATGTCTTTACCGTACAGTTGAAGCTCCGCAATTTGCAAACTGTATCAAAGCTGTTTCGGATTAAATGCGGCTAGAAAAGTTCCTAGTCTTATAAGAATAACGTGTTTGTTTTCTTTACAGGACTAAAAGGAACAAATCTAAGGTACATATGTCTAAATACGAAAAGCTTTGAGTTTTTTACATTATCAGTTTTCATAATGATATACGTTTAAAATGCTGGACAATTAAGTTCTTAATTCTGTTATTATGTTTGCATTCCGGAGATTCTAGTGAAATCCGATAAAAAATTAGAACAACTGACTTCAGATTTTATATTATTTTTATACTATAGTATATAAGGACGAAATATATTGATATATCTAAGTAACAATTCTCCAAAGTACCACGTTTAATAAAATTATTGTTATAGAACCTAGCTCCCTTAAAATAAAAAAGATGTCACTTGGTTTCGTTATCTGATACTGTTAAGTTGTACTCGTTTATTGGTTAATACATTTTAATTGTAAAGTTTTTGTAAATTATATAATGACGAAACAACAATCAACTGGTCTGCTGCATGAGATAATGTGTTTACAGTAAAATATTTAATCACTAACTTAAGTTGCTTTCCGGTATGCAATGACCTTGCACATCATTTTTGTACCACTTCATTTCTCTACACAGGTTTTATTTGAATTTTTGTGCCTTTATAAAGGCTCTCTGTTGTTCTCATCAAAAGTTCTGGTATTCCCTTGTCTAATATTAAATTTGTTTTCACTAAATCAAAGATCTTGACAGCATCAATAAATTTTTAGATAAGTGGGGATATTTTGTTTTTCTCTTGATTTGTGAAAATAAAAATATACTCAATCACAATGCACCCCGCGGAAGTCATTTTGTTATGCTTCCTGAATTATTCAATTATCAATTATTGTATGTGCGTTATTTCTCGTCTTCTCTGTGTGTGTGTGTGTGTGTGTGTGTGTATGTGTGTGTTTGTTTGTTTTTGAGTTATGTTTAACGTCCGTTTTTACTACTGGGGCACCACCGGCGGTGGACACTAATGATACATGAAATGCAATTATATATTGGAAAAGGGTGTTTTTTTGAGGAAGGAATGGTTCCAGGCCTAAGTTTAGGTTACCTTCCCGGGATTTGCCAGTTATGAGGACTGAGAAAAATCTGGAAAAAACACCAGTCAGGGAGGACGGTCCTGGGGGATTCGATCCCCAGACCTCCCGCTCACGAGTCCGCGCCTTAACGACCTCGGCCACTCGTGGCGGTATATGTGTGAGTGAGTGTGCTATTACTGGAATAATTCCTTTTATCTTTTTAATAAATGGGATGACGATGCTGTATTTCATTCTTCATACACATGACTGTGTTTATAGTATTTATTTCACAATTCTAAAAACTGTATCTTACAATTAATTTGATACATTTTTAAGAAGTTCCATATTTACTCTTGGCTTCTTCCTGTGTTAGTTCGTCATAAATTATGCGGTCCATATTGATTTTATTTGGTGCTAATTTGCCACTATTTTCTTCTTTAGTGCTCCACCCTTGGTGATAATTCGAGAATTATACTTAACTGCAATTTGTCGTTTCCTTTTGATTTAATTCAACATTCTATATGATTTTACTTGTGCACCATGTTTATCATATTGAACATAACTATAATTTTTTTCCAACTTCTCGTTCTACGTTACATACATCCCTTTTAACAATGGCTGTTTTTTCTTGTATACAGCACCATTCTCTGGATAATTTGCGAATTTAAATTCAAAAAACCAAATTCAATAGAATGTTTATTCATCGCTTTACAATTGAAGTCGTAACAGCAAAAATCCACTTTTTTGGAGTATATGCTTCTAATATATCGCTGTAATCGTCTAACTGACCTAACACAAGTGTTCAGTATTTTCCATATGTTAAATTTCATAAGCACACGAGTCCATGGGTTCTGTGTTGTTTTGCAAAACAGGCAGAAGCACCAATTTAAAGAGAAATAACACCATTGTTAAATATTTCAGTTACCTATCTGATCATGGTACATTTGACTACATTAAAGTGAGTCCAAAAAAGCAGTTGATCAGGAATTTTCTTATATAGATCTAAGTAAAAGTAAAAAGAAGTCATAATCATCGCTCATGATTGGATAGGCGTAATGTAAAACTCATAAAAATAATGAATATAGTTAAAGTAGAACGAAGCTGGATCCGGAATTTTCGGCGAAATCTCCAAAACTAGCATTAGTATAAGCTTTGAGAAGTATTGAACCGTGTTTCAGGCAGAGCCCTTGGCAATCTTGCCCTATGTTCAAAAGGTCATAGAGAAGGGCTATCATGGTAAGCATATTCTGATCCTCTCGGATAGTCAAGCTGATCTCCGGGCACTTTGATTCTCACCAATTTAATAAAAACTGGTATGGATGTGTTTACAAACACTGATGTTTTCGTCAGACGATAACTCTGTTGGTTTGAGGTGGGTGTCAGGCCTTCGAGGTGTGACAGGAAGTGAAGTAGCAGATAAACTGGCCAGGAAGGGAGCTTCAAGCTCTTCTATTGGTCCTGAACCAGCCTATGGAGTTAGCAAATGCGCAGAAAGAACCGCAATAAGGTTATGGGTCAAGGAGCTACACAAGAAACGATGGTCCAACTATCCCGGACAAATTCTTGGAAAAAGTTTTGTCGACGAACCAAATCCCACACCCACTAAAGCACTCTTTAAGCTAGGAAGAAAAAGTTAAGACGAGTGGTGGGATTATTTACCGGACATAGTCATTTCAGGAAAAATCCCCAGAAAATGGGGCTCTTTCAGTGAGAGCCCATCTGTAGATTTTGCAATCTAATTCTCGAAACTGCGATGTACCTACTCTTTGTTTGAGGTTCTGAAGAGAAGGAAATATCAACTTTTCAACTTTTCGGTCCACAATAATATCAAAATATGGATGATTCCCCTATAGGAGTTTAAATTCTGGGGATCTTATTAAGAATACAGAGTTCGAAGTGCTATAAGAGTATGGGGTGATACAAAAAGCCTATGACTTAGGTGCAGAAGTGTGCAAACTATACTACCACTACCATTACCACTACGCCTATAACTTGTCAAAGATAGCGATATTACAAAGTAGGTTTTCTTAATTTTACTTGAAAAGCAACCTCGTTTACAAAGACGTCTGGGCCTGTGTGTAAGGATCAGATTTCTAATGTTGAGGATTCAGGAAGTAATTTTTTTGCTTCTTGTATGATACCGTGCGATCAGTTTTGTTTCCCCGGGGTGATTTGCCTAGGAGTGTTAATCGGTTAACTCCATCGCTAAGCGATGATTAGCTTAAGAATAAAACAATAAAAAACCAACAATACACAAAGAGGCTCATTACTTACTAAATTATCAAATGAAATTTTGAGACTGCACACCTTCATTCTCCATACATTTTTGGCATCTCTTTAGACAATGATTCATTTGCTGTAGTTCATTTTGAAAAATCCGGACAATTTCCTGACGAATATTATCTTTGAATTCTTATATAGTGTGCGAGTTCGTCTTGCACACAACGTTTTTTAATTTACTCCAGAGATAATAAACGTCGTCTGAGGATACGGGAGCCACAAATCTCTATGAACAACTATGGAAACACATTGTGAACTACTCTCATGAAATTATTCTGTGAGAGCATTGGCAGAGTGCTGTTGAAAAAAAAATGCATGATCATGGGCCCTGTGTGTTAATTCTCTAAAAATAGGGGGGAGTATGGTATTCACATAAATAACAGAATCAACTGTATGCTTAAAACAAATTAAGATATGCTGTGCCATTGTAAATACAGGAGGCATAATACACTTTATGTATAATGTCAAATTAAGAAACGAACAACACACCCGGTAACAGCTGCGCTGTGACTGCAACAGTCAACAAATAAGCAAGTAGGCTTGCTACCCCTTCCACGGCGTGTCAAACGTATGGGGACTCTTTCATAGGAAAACCCCGCTCCGCGGTGGAGAGCATCGCTGATCACACGGTATTACTGAGGGGGGAAAAATATTGAAATTATGAAAATTGACTATTTTATTGCAAAACACTGCTGCACGCAAAATGAGTACATTCTTATTTCATTATTTTGAGGGATTCTGAAATCAATACTATGAGTTGCATAACAACACAAGTCAAAATTTTTCATGAATTCATTAAAGACAAAATATTCATGGTCATCGTTATTATAATATTTGGCGACATCTGAATTAAGAAATATTTTATAAGGAAAAAGCACGGGCTTTACAATGGTCATTTTCAAGAGATGTTCAGTTTCTGTTGTTTTTTTTTTTCAAAATACTTTCAGATTGACGTACTCGTACAATGAAAATCTACAAATGAAATCTCTCTCTAGATACGTACACAAGTGCTGAAAATCATACCATCCGAAATTTTCTCATTCAATAAAATAGTTACAGACTGCAGACATCTTCAGGACCCTGTTCCACTAAAGTACGTCTTATACATTACAAATGAGACTTTAACTTGTAGTTATTAGTAAAATTCTGTTCCACAAAGGTTTCTGTTACGCTTGTAACAGAACTACTGTAACTACTGCATACTTACAAGTGTACAAGTTATTTTTCGTTGTTATGTTCCACAAAAGTATTAGTATTAGTCGGGAACTGTAATTTGTAAAATTTTCTCTACAAAAAGTGTACTGGTATTGCTAACTTCAAATGCTAGCACAACATTTATTATATTTGTAAAGATTTTTGCAGTCGGTAGACCCAAATGTGCTAAATATTAGCGAAAGTGATTATGAGTGGGAGTATGTAAAAAGAAAGAATTAATATTTGTGTATAACGATAAAATCAGGTTAAGTGCAATTAAAGTACAGCTGATTGATATTGGTGCATATTTCAGATCAGCATCTTAGTTAATATATTTTTAAAGTTTTTGCTACTTGTTCCGAAAATAATTTCTTTTCATTCTTCATTCTCTTTTAAAGTAATATCCTTTGACACCGTTTTCCCAGTATTTTTGCTTATAATGAGAACGCGATTGTCAAGCAATATAAACAAATAAAATATAAATAATCAAATGGACTAATAAAATAAATGACCGAGAACAATTGGGAAGCTCGATTCTTCTGCCATCTCTCGACGACTGAAATTGATGCTCCTAAATGTAGCGTTATGGGACCTTCGTCCCAAAGTGAATTATTACGCTTGAATATTGATAAATGCATAATAAAGCATTTAAATAATCATTATATCTGCGAAAAAATACACCACCCATTTAGTAAGAATGATGATAATAATATGCCTATACATTAAAAATCCATAAGGAGTGAACATAACCTAATTCAAGGTATGGCGATGTAAGGCAAACAGTTGTTCCTCCATCTTTCTTTAATATGACGTAACTCGTAACTTTTTACTAGTGTTGTACTTCTTTAGTGGAACAGAAAGTTACAACATCATAGTTTACAAGAACTTGTACTAATACATTTGTATGTATTGAACCACATTTGGTGCAATGGGACCCAGGTTGTATGTTTTGCCGGCAGTGTGGCATCATAAGGAGAAACTCCATTACGCGTCTCTAATTACTAAAAGCTGTTTTTTTATTTCCAAAACGACTTTCTTTACATTCTCTTTGCAGCTTCAAAAGTGTTTTTTTCCGAGGTGTTAGTAAATTGCAAGTAGTGTTATGAACAACTTTGGTGTTAAAAAAACTCCCCAAATACATTAGCTAGGTTGGCACAGACTGCATATTTTGCAATGCAAAATACTATCGGTGGTTTGGAAAATGCAACAAAGGAAGGCAGTGTAAACTATACGGTGTTAATGCCTAATAAGTAGGGAACATTAGTTTATACCCTAAAAGATTGCAACTATATATATATATATATATATATATATATATATACAAATGTGACCTTAAAAAGAACAAAATGCCAATAAATATGTATTGAAATGAAAGAAAAAATTCCTTATTAATAGAGCTCTAATTTTATTACAAGATTGCATTACTGCGTATAATTTGAAGCAGATGCCAAAGATATAATAAATTGCTATTCCAAACAAAACTTTAAAAAGTTTTCAAATAAAAAGTTCCAACTGTTGCCCTTCAAAACACTTTGTAGACTTGAAACTTTTCTCTCTACGTCAATGAAGGTTAGTGTGGCATATTTAAATTATGCTAAATGCTCCACGGGGGGGGGGGGTGAGTCTTTAGTGTGATAGAGAGTTTTCGCATATATGCTCATAACCGTTTTTGAAACTGTATATTATTCATTCTTTCTTTTACTTTATTGACATGCCCTAGGAACATGATTCAGATTAGATTTCGGTTCTTGAAAAACGGTTAGTGATACATTTAAGGGAAAGTTTTAACAGATTCTAGTGACGTGGTTAAAAATAAATAAACTAATAAATAAAAAAAAGTCTTCCAACTTCTTGTCTGAAAGTGATACAGCATCTCTAATTTCAATGAATTAACAATATTTTAATTGATTGTAAGTACGGAGCATATACACATCAACTGTGTCTTGGGAAACATAGCCTTTTTTTTTTTATAAATTTTGTAATAATATAGGTATGTTTTTATTTTCTATCCAATTGGGCTTACACCCGATGACAATGGAAAAATAATGAAAGTACAATATTTACATGCTACTTAAAAATGTTCACATATATTCTAATTTTATATATAAGTGTCTAACTAAATAAAATATATGGAAACAAGATATAACTACTTAACTGATTAGATTACATGTTAATTTATATGTCAATAATTTCAATTAACAATATATATACCGTATTTAGGCATGTCATTCTAATTAAATATACGTCAACATAATATGATGCATGTCAACTTAATTGAATACATTTTAACCTGATAATTATATACACGTCGGTCTTAATAAATAAATGTTATTTAATTAAATGCATGTCAGCTGTAATACATTTCAACATAACTAAACACATATCAAATGCAATAGCTAATCTAAAAACTACTGCACTTATCTAAGTTTCTCTTATTTTTTTTTTTTTTTAACTTTTAGAGGACAGACCTCAAAGACTGCTGCAGGTAACGTTATTCCAATCGTCGATGGTAATTATGAATGAAATCTCCTCATGCAAAATATGTAAACAAGATTTACAATACGTATGTATGTATATATATATATATATAATACAGAGCAATAGTTTAAAAAGCACAATTTAATAATTTTAATGAAAAAATTAAGATATTATCACAAAAATGTGTAAAAGTGATACTTTTGTTCTCAAACTTATGCCATCTTTGTGCCATCAGTGATGTGTCCACCACCTCTTGCATTAGGTACTGGTCGATACCTGCTTAAAAACGTGAAGGATTTAATTAATCAAATTCTACCAGTGATACAATAGGGTGTGTATGTTTTCATAATCCTCTAAAACTCTCAGCTGAAGGGTATCTTACCGATGCCCGATCTGGGGACTGAGCAGGAAACTAATACTTTAACACTGTACCTTTCTAATCACCTAGACACACGCCCTGCATAATTTGTTCTGGTATTAACATGTATGTAAAGGAATTCGTGGCTAGTCACATAAACAATAGGAAGCACCTTGGTTGCCGAACACCTTATGCATTCTTTGCTCCACAGATCAAAGCGAGATCTATTTTTCTATTTGTCACTATTTCTCCTCAGACCTGCTTTGATTTGGAAACTTTCTGTCTGTGTTAGGTGGCTGTCTCTTCTGAAATCTGGATGCAGAACGAAGAGTGAGCCATCTTCTTGTTGTCATTTGACATGCTCTCCTTATTTCCATGGCGAATCGCTGAACGACGGGTATAAAATTCTCTTTCGTGCAGTGGGTTGAACTAGTTAAATTGTCAACATCCTGCAAGGTACTTTTTAACATCGTAGCAGTTTACCTCAATTCTCTAGGAAATTTTAGGCACAAAAGTCTGACTTGTGCAGAAGTTGTAATCCTTGGTTTACCAGAATGTTGTTCTTGTAAACTGCCATATTTTGATATCACCTGCACATCTTGGATAAAGCCTCTTATTCATAGCTTGCGTTCACTATTTCTAATTATTCCAACTGTCGTAAATATTAAATCATGTCGTTGAGTATTTATTTCATTTTCAAAAACGACTTTTACCGTTTCTCCCAGTATATTAATAGAAAAGTAGCTAGACGTCTGCATCATTCACAATCTAACATTTTAAATAAATAAAAAAGTGCTAACTAACTGTTATGGCAATTAGAAGGTAGACAAATAACCAAAGTACGTACATTAACTTGCTGTTTATCATTTTTAGATATATCAGACATTTTATATAACGTGTGTGTTGTCATTTCAAAATTTTGATGTGAGTTCCGTAAACACTGAATCACAGGTACATGTTAGTGCTTTGTAATTTACATACTTTTAACAGTTAAGGTATGATCTTTTCTTCCTTATTTAAGGCACCGTTTGCTACGTTTGCTGCAAAAATATACGATATACGCAAATAATCCTAAAAATCTATAGTTTTTGACATATAATGTATAAGCACATAAATACAACTTTCAATGAAAAATATGCAAATGCATAAAGTACTGGACCGAACTAATACCTTGGCAATTAGGCATTGGAGTCCTGGGGCAGAAGTCAGAAATTGGAGGAGGAAACTGAAATATCCTAGAAAAACGTACCCAGTCCCACTCTTTCTACCACAAATTGCGTTTGTAATTACTTGGGTTGACCTAAGCTACTTAAATGAAAGGTAAGGAATGTAGCTACCCAGGTTACATAGAAATATTATACAGGGTACCACTTGCACGTCCTTTAAGTTTTCGCAAACAGTCAGTTACGTGTCTCTATGGAAAGAGTCATCAATTGCAAGGTATGTTTTGGCACAGCATATATTACCTATTGCAGGAGTGTATATCTATGATTAAAGCGACAGTGTTTGAGTGAGATTGAGCAGAGATGAAAACGAGCAGATAAGCTGAAAGATGTAGCAGCACGGAAAGGTCCAAGTATTGCTTGCATTGATGATGAGCTTATACGCGTCAATAGAATTTCTGTTGGAGAATCGGCTTTCAGTAGCTGTTACTAAGAGCTGTGAGATAGAACGTGTTCAACATGGTGCAAATTTAACCACGAGGACTTTGGTGGAAATGGGTGGGAAATCTCCTCCCTATTCTCTCTGTAGTCCTCATTAATCACTGCGTGATTTCCATTTATTTGTTTCAATGGAAGAAAACTTGGAAGGGCAATGAAATGCTATCGATACAACAGAACGTACATTCAGTCTCTTTACATCATATAGAGGGGCAAGAGTTTGTTCATGTTCCATTAAACCGCTTATTGTTTAAGACATGGATGCTGTGTTTTATTGTTTCTACATTAGGTAATATCGTCACGGGTGGCTGAGGTCGCCAAGGCGCGGACTCGTGAGGGGGATTCTGGAGTTCGATTCCCGCCAGGACCGTCCTTCCTGATTGGGGCTTTTTCCAGGTTTTCCTCAGAACTCATAAGTGGCAAATGCCGGGGAGGTTCCTTAAACTTAGGCATGAAAGGTTGCTTCCTTAAAAAATCCCTTTTTCATTTCATCTCATGTGTCATCAGTGTTCATCGCCTGTGGTGCCACAGTGTAAAAACGGGCGCTATACACTGTTCAACAAAAAAAAAAAAAAAATTAGACAATCCCATTACATTAGTGTTCACGCTATGGTTTCAAAGAAATATTGAAACGTACAGAAACTTAAGTGAACGATGTTCAACGAATGGCGTCGTATGAAGTTGACCAAATGTTGAACCGGATTTTTCGCGATGTTCGAATGTCTATGTTCTATGCTTCTGAAAAAAAAAAATAAATAAATAAATAACGCATCAGTTATTGAAAACTAAATACGACTTTTGCAATAATAAATATGTATAAACTTTGGGCATCTAATACACTGATGGCAATTAAAATGGCAACCCTTATAAGAGATGCGTTGAAGCGATCCCACGTTTTCTCAGAAGGAACGAGAAGACTTGTCGAAAATACGAAAAGAGGTATCTGAATTTGATCAAAGGAAAATTGTAGCGTTCCCAGAACGCGCAAATGCACTCCGAGTAATTGGTACTCGTGTTGGACGAAATTTGGAACGAATATGAGGTCAGTTGATCGAAGTAGGACGAACACACAGACAAGAAGGCTTCCAACAGTCCCGTCAACAATCAAATGAGAAAAAAAGACATTTTTTGTGGTTATTATGAAAACGTCCAATGTATTGCAATTGGCTAGTCAGCAGTGTATTTTGCAGCAGTATACTTGTTACGTAATGCATAAGCATTTTCCTTTTATTTACAATAATTACGTGTAGATTCTATAAACAATGTTTAAAATGTCATATCGCGTCACAATTTTTAGATTTTTAGATATCCAACATCGAAAACGAGTTCGCGTGCCATAGAGTTGACTACTTCTGTTCCTCACGATTACAGGTGAGCAATCGCCTGTACCTGTACCCCTAGAAAGCGATACCTAGAGGCATATTATGGCAGAATGCAGGGAAACGGAGATTTTAAAGTGTTAGCATTTACCACTGCAATTTTTTAATTCCAATAGAAGTTTGAACATCTGTCGGGGACTGTTGGTGCATGCGAGAAACTCACACCCTTTGGGAATATTTCTAGCGAAGACCTGACAAACAAAGAAGGTTAATGGCTATAGAAAAGAGAGGGGAGTTGGGGAGGAGGTGAGTAAATGGAACGGGTGTGGGGCTCAAGATTTAGGGCTCTACTCAAGTTTATATATTTGTACATAAAATTACTCAGAAAACGTGTAATGTAAGTATATTGGTGTGTTTGAATATTGTACGTATGCATGTAGATCTGTATGTATGTAGGTATGTGTGTATGACCATTTTGATTATCACAAGGACGATATCAGCATGTACGGCCGAAAGGCCCATACGATAGTTGTATTTACTTGAATGAATTTTAAAACTAGAGCAATAAAAGTCCACTACCACTACTACATGGAGTATTGGTGAAGGAAATAATGATCCCGGTCTGAGTTGTCCCTGGAACCAGAGAACTGCATTTCAAACTCTCAACCAGATAATTCTAAAAATGAAATACTTTCGTAGAGCTAGTAGACTTGAATGATACATGACTTAAATATGTTGAAAAAAGAACCTGAACTTCTAGGTTCTAGGCTACAACAATGGAAATTACTTGCGCTTGGTTAAAAAAATAGTTTTGAAATAGACATCAGAAATTTCAAAAATATTTTTCTCTTCAGAGAATGTATGTTTTTGTGTAGACGTTAATAGTTTAATGAGTGAACTGGGATTGAGCAGAATCCAGAAGCTTAAAAGCTGCGTTACTTAATAATAGTAATGAATTAAAAAGAGTTATGAAACTATGCTAAGATTGTGCCTGGCTCATTTCTGGAAGATATGTAGCGATCTTAAAGTAATTGGTTTGCAAGGAGGTTTCACAAAATATTGTTGTTTTTTTTTGTGTGTTTGTGGATTAAACTTTTTTTTTTTTTTTGAATAGTGCTTCACGCGCGTTTTAACTCCTGAGGCACCACAGACGGTGGTACTGACGATATATGAAATGATATCCTGGAAAACGGATAATTTTTTTAAAGAAGGAAAAGTTCCAGGCCAAACTTTAGGGTACCTCCCAGGATATGCCATTTATGAGAAGTGAGGGAAACCAGGGAACATCCTCAAGTCAGGGAGGACGGTTTTGATGGGAATCGAACTCTAGACCTCCCGCTCACGAGTCCGCGCCTTAACGACCACAGTCACCATTGACAGTGTGGTATAACCGCGCCACACGCGGCAGGAATATGTTCCGGGGAAAAGGAATGTAAAACAAACAACAATGGTTCAGCCTGATAAAATTCTTCTTGCTCCCTCACACATAAAACTTCGGCAGATGAAGAATCTTGTTAAAGTACTCAACAAGGACGGTAATGCATTTGAATATTTGTAGGGCAAGTTTCTACAGTTAACATACGCAAAATAGAAGTAACGATTTGTATTGCACCTCAAATCAGAAAACCATGTAGGGAAATGTTTGTGAAAACTTTACAAACAGTTGAATTAGCAGCTTGGCAATCACTTAACAGGGTTGTGCGTGATTTTCTCGGAAACACAAAAGAACAAAACTACAAAAGTTTGGTGTTAGATTTGTAGAGAGGCTTCAAAAACGTGGGTTGTCGATGTCTTTGAAAATGCATTTCCTCCATTTACATCTAGACTTTGTTTCGGAAAATCTGGGCGATGTTAGCGATGAACAAGAGGAACGGTTTCATCATGGAGAAGAGGTTCCAAGGTCGTAAGGATGCAGTAATGACGAAGGATTACTGTTGATCTCTTGTGAGGGAGATCAGGCACGAGTATAAGAGAAAATCACATTTTATGAAATATTTTTAAGCAAAGTTACAGATATGTTCCCTTTAAATATAGCCCAAATATTATTGCATGCACATAAAGCTAATTATGTGAATTAATCTTAACCTAAGATACATCGTTATATATCATAATAATTAATCTAACATATATATTATGTGAAACCGCGTACGTGAGATTCTAAATATGATTATATCTTTTTAACCTCAAGTAATAAGAGATTTCTATGGTGATTTTCAAAATCAACGCATTTCTTTCCTTAAGAATCACATATTTTTATCGTGGAGGTATGAAAAAAAAAATGTTTTTGTAGAGTAGTGTTTACTTTCCTCCATGACTTAAACCGTGTTATAGAAACACCTTTTGTTGCCGTACTAGATACTTTATATTTTTAAAAACGTTGCTTAAGCGAGAATATCTTAAGATATTTAGTACATTCTGCATGGAATTGTTTATTATAAAAGTTGAAAAATAAAATCCTTCACTACTGTACGAGTTAGTGAAAAAACGAATGGTTATATTTTATTGAATGTGTTTACCAAAGCTCCTAGCTTCCTAGTTTAGTCAAAAAATATCTTCCACACAAACAGTAAACTTGGAACACTTTCATCTGTCTCATCCGGAATCGAACTCGCATCGGGTAGTGGAAAATATTCAGCTTGCTACTTGCCAATTTTTTGTTCTACTGTAACCATTGAAGTAGATCTTCCTTTCGTCGTACAGGATCGTCGACACTTATCTCTGCAAAACGCAGACAGTTAATCTGTCAGCGAGGAGCATTTTTCCTCCCAAGACATGGTACTTAATCTTCACAACAAGCTCTCTAGTTAAAATACTCACCTGGCTGTGTGCCACGGTTGAAAAACATCTACGGTATTTAGATGAAGAAACTTTACCAAAGGATGCACTAAAGTCAATTACTAGATCCCGGAAGTTAGACAAAATGTATTTTCTACCTCGGTGGATATATTTAAGAGTCAGATAGAAATGAACATGTTTCCGTACATTGGAGGCCGGTCAGGCCAGTTTTTATTTAGCCGTCTTCTTTTTTCCGCCGATTTGAATTGTTATGGATTTTTTCTGCGATTATTTATTCATTTTAAAAAGCAATTAAGAGGTTCAATTTATCGAAAAACAATTATAAATATAAGTGGCATGTTCATCTCGCGAATATATTTACTGAGAAACTTATTATACATTTATTTCTTTTCAAGCAGTCAAAAACTTCCTTTCTCCATGATTCCCTTAAGCACTTTAAATAGCAGAACCATCATTAGTGAAAGGAACGCACGGTTACCTATGGTATACGAATACCAGGAAACGAGAGGATGAGGGAAGTACTGTAGTTTTGAATAGTCCTGGCGAATGAACTTGTATCGATCTGCCGAGACAATTCTAGGAAAGTTATAGTGGGGGTGACTTCTAAGCTGCATAAATGTAACAAACAACTGCAAGCGAGAAAGATGAGAACGGTATAGCTGTGCAATAAACCGTCCCTACAATGTGTTGGGTACGGAAGTAAGAGCAATACTAGACTGATTCCCCTATAAAAGCATAAACGGAAAATGAACTCAAGCAGAAACCAATGCATATCTTTAGTCATTCACCAGGACTATGCAAAACTGCTTTACTTTGCCTTGATCAACATTTCCATAATGTCCTGAAAGGTGAGTATTCTGCTGTAACTGGTATGATTCTTTCCAAAATACTTGTTTTAAACAACAGAAAATGAGCTCGATCACAAGCTAATGTGCATCTTTTTCTCATTCGCCAGGACTATCCAAAACTACTTTACTTTGTCTTAATCAACGTTTTCATAATGTTCTGAAAGGCGAATCTTCTGTTTTAACTGGTATAAGTCCTTCCGAAATAGCTTGTTTTAAGTAGGCTCCAATCACTTCAGTAGCAGTAGAACGTTCTTTTCCACGATGGAAAATGTTTTCTCTGACAAACGGCTGACTATGACAGTTGATACCTTGATGAAACTTCTTGTTTGTTGCTTGTAACCAAGAAAAGTAAGTTTAGGCATTTTAATTATGTGATAAAGAAATAGTTAAGTATCTTATATAAGTATTTTCATTAATACTGAGTGTTATTACTCTGTTGTTTTCACTTCTGCCTATTTTAATCAAAATAAATGCCTGAACTTCCCGGCTCTGTTAAGTACAAACACGCAGTGTGTGGCAGATTGTGACATTGTTGAAGCTAGTTCTACAGGATAATTTATTAAAGTGCAACAAAATTGTATTGCTAACAACATACGTATTTCACAAACGAAGAGAAAAATACTAATTTTCCATCCAATATTTCTGTCCTTTGTAAGTTTCTCAGGCACATAAATATAATATATATGATTCTTCATCTTTGTTCATAGACTTGGGAATCTTGAAGTGGAGGGTGCTGTTAATGCTGGGTCATCCATGCTTTTCTGTCAGGTCCGTCCATGCTCCATGCTTTTCCGGACATTACCTGTAATTTTCTACCCCGTATCTCGCGATCTGCTTTCTTCTGTCCTCTCATATCTTGTAGCATCTCCACAAGTTCATCTGCTGCCTGCGCGACCAATATTTTCTTTGATCCCAGAATCAGGAATCATTGCCAAAACATCTGAAGGGTCTGATTGAACTAGCCCTGTAGCTCGAAATCCAAACACTTTACAGCACTGAGAACAGCTGTAAATAGTGTTGCTAATGTTGCTCCATTTTACTGTGTGTTACTATTAAGAGAAATTCCAGTATGAAAAGTATAATTTACGAATCTATGGAGATATGAAAGTGATTGCTTTAGTACAGATTTAGTAACCGAGATATATAAAGTGTCCAAAAATCCTGTCGTTTTCAGACCAGTCGCCTCGAAGCATATTCTGAACAAAACATTTGTATTATTAAATATAGCTCCCATCTATTGAACATCATGGGACACTATAAATTTCATTGGAGATGTATTTGTGTATGGAATGAGGTGGAAAGGAGTAAGTGAAGAGTTTATCATACAGGTTCAAAAGTGGTATGTGTTAAGTGTACAGGAAATGGGATTACAGAAATGGTGGAACAGAAGGTAGGTTTTTGACAAGGATGTAAGTTCAGTCCAGTACTGTTTAGTTTGTTCAGTAGTGTTATTATGGAGCGAGTCTTAAAGAGTAATCCATACTGTCCAGTTATTGGAAAGAAAGAAATACGAGGCTTGTTATTTGCAGATGATTCAATGGTAGGTACAATCACAGTAATTGGACTGTAACGAAGCAGGATAAATAGATTTTGTGCAGAATTCGGATTAAGAGTAAATGTTAGGAAATCTAAAATAGTACAGTTTAAGAGAGAGGGCAAATTAAGAAGGAATGAGAAATGGTTCTTGAACAATGAACCATTGAAAGTGGTTAAAGAATTTCATTATTTGGGGGTGGGGTTGTCAAATTATGGAGGGTGAAAACTACGAGGAAGAATGTAATTGTTAAAGGTAAAGTATCCATGAGAGCAATTAGAAAATGTTTGTTCCAAATATGTCAATAAATTGTTTGAGGTGATGGTGGAAGGTAAAATGTTATATGGATTAGAAGTATGGGAAACTTCTTAGGGACGGTTTAAAATAGATTTAATTCCTAGGATGCTTTGTAGAGAGCTGTTGGGATTGCCTAAGTCTAACCCAAAGAAGTAGTTGTAGCCGTGTTAGAAAGGGTAGGGAGGAAGGTTTTGGTGGTGCAGAGAATTTTAAAATATTGATACAGGATTTTGAAATTAGGAAACCACAATATTCTAAAATAGTGTATAAAATATCACAGTGAAATAATGAGAGATAGCTGGTTAGAAGAAGTATGAAGTATTGCAAGAAATTGAGATGGGGCAACTTGCAGAGATAAAAGTAGACAAGGGTTTTGGAAGGAAGTAAGGCAAAGAACGAAGAAATAGAGAGGTAAGAGATTTGGGTAGTTTTAGAGATAAGTGTTCTTTAATATTGTGCGGAATAATCAAAAAGGAGTGGGAAAAAGAGAAACATGTGGATACAAACAGGAATATTGTTTTACAGGGTTCCAGAGCAGAAAATGGGGAAAGGGTGTTATATGTAGAGAGCCCAAAGGAATATTTCATTGTTTACCAGAATGTGAAAGGGCAAAGAAATGGATGGAAGGCGTATGAGAAGCAAAATGGAATAAATTACAGAACGAAAGTATAACAGGTGGAATGTCTACTGATATGGGGATAAAGAGAAATAAAATGATAGCGGAATACTTAGGAAAAGTAAGAGAGAAATGGATTAGAATAGTTAAGAAGGAAGAGAGAATTGGGGTAAGATTGATAAAGTAGTGCTAACAAGGAAAATTTAAGAAGTGAGGGGTTTCATTAAGGAGAGAACATGGGGATCTCGCACAGATGGATGTTAAGATTTATTTATATTATAATGTAGATTAACAATGTATTTGCTAAATATTCATAAATGTATAAAATTGGTAAATAACAGTGGGTTGTTTTGCTTTTGTTCATATATATATATATATATATATATATATATATATATATATATATATCAACATTTGAAAGTGAGGTAAGATGGCTGCCCCGAATTCTTTCAGCAATTCACATGCAAGTACGCCTGCAATGTTGTCAGAAGTATTTTTAACCTTTGCCGTGTTAATAAGAGAGCAGTATTGAAAACTATCGTCACAGGGAATAAAAATAAGGTCCTCTACTATGAATCTCTTTCGAAAAGTTAATGCAGTGAGGGCAGAAGGGTAAAGCACCCCCTTAAAAGGCCAAGATCACACAGTCTATGAGGAACATGGCAATATTTTTGTTTGGGACTGCAGAGGAATTCTAATGATAAGACTTCAAAGAAAGAAACACGACGTGAATGGGAAGTGCTATACTTAGCGAGCAAGGAAAAGAGGCATGGAATGCTGAGTTAAGGGGTTTGTCTGATGACTGACAACACACCAATCAATAGAGCTGGTGTAAACATATGAACTGAATCATCCACTGTACAGCCTAGACTTTACCCCCAGTGACTATTACCGGTTTTCAGAACTTAAATCTGACCTTCGAGGGCAAAATTTCATGAACGATAAGTATAATTGAAGTAAGCTGTTTTCCTGCATTGTGCAGATAATTTTAGCATTTTTTTTAAAAAGAAGATCGAAAGGTTAGCCATGACAATGCATTGAAGTAAAGAAAGATTACGTTTTATTTGTATTTTTGCACTGTACGCAATGCCCCTAAACTCATTGACCGCATCTGATGCATTCGAACCAACCACCTTTATTGGTAAATTACAGCTAAGTTTGAATGACATAGCATGAAGGCTGTTCAATAGTGATCGTGAGCTGTTTTGTTCTCATTATATTGTAAATACACGGTTGTTCTGTAATTATATCGCTCTGGTACCTCCATTTAGACATATGCCACGCAATTAAGTTGAGACATGTTTAGTTTCAGTGTAGATGACAGTTGCAGATCAATATACTGCTCTGATATTGCGGTTACAGCTGAACGTGCCGTGTGTTGAGGCTCATTCAATGTAAGCAGTGGCTTGCTCTGCTCCTCGACGCATGTGAGACAGCTCTGGACTTTACGGTCGCTGTTATAATTGGGAAGTAATAGGGGTGTTCTATAATTATTCATGAATATGTCACTAGCAGACAGTGAACATTTTGAAGAAAAACATTAAAATCTACGCTATATTAATTTCAACCATAACCTACTCGTTTTCACAGTAAAGTATAAACGATTGCTCCACGCTTTCTGACAAGAGATCGTACCATATCTCAATAAGAATGTTTATGCACAATGAAAAGTTTTGCTCTGTATCACATTATGTGACAATAGCCAACTTTTTTTTTTAAGTTGTGTTCAACGCCCGTTTTTACTACTGAGGCACCACAGGCGTTGGACACTTGTGATACATGAAGTGAAATGATATTTTGGGAAAGGCTTTTTTTTGAAGGAAGGAAGCCCAGGACTAAGTTTGGGGTACCTGCCCGGCATTTGCCAGTTATGGGAACTGAAAATAAGCCCCAGTCAGGGAGGACCTGAAAAAATCCCAGTCCTGGTGGGATTCGAACCCCAGGCCTTCCGCTCACGATTCCGCCTCTTTACGACCTTGACCACCCGTGGCGGAAATAGCGAACTAAATAATACTACATTTAGTAGCTCAATGTTTAGTTTTTCCTTACCTTACCTGTGTTACTAACTGCAGATAGAAGTTTTTGTAATAGTTGTCTCAGATGAAACTATTCTGTTGGTACATTTCTGTTAAATTTTTTTTCTAAATATTTAAGGGCATGTTTACCGGTACCATAGCATCATATAAGTCTCCAGAAAAACTGATTTCGATTGGTAATGAAAGAGGAAAGTGCAACAGTTATTACGAATGTCTGAATAGATGTTGCCTTTAAATCCGAATATCGGGCTTTCAGAATAAGACCTCCCCACTCACGGCCTGCCTACTTGTCTGAGCAGTCACAGATAGCAAGACAGCTGACTTTAGAGCAATTTATTTTTGTGTATAAATGTTTTATAAAGGCCGGATAAGTTCGTCGTTTTGCGAGGAATTTATTCGGAAGTTTCCTGGGCAATTGCCTGCTTCCAAAACTGCAATTCACGATCGTGCGAACAAATTTGATGCTACTGGGTCGGGGTAACTCAAGAAACACACACGAAGAATTATAATACTAAAATAAGTACAATTTGGGGTATCAGTGTCCTTTGAATATACAGAAAGACAACTGTTAAAACTCAAACCTTACGAGTGTACACGTGTCCAATGTCTACGACAAGTTGATTCCGAAGCACGTGCAGTGGCTGAAGGTAGCATGTGTCCTTTTCACACGAGTCGTGGTTCCATCAAATCATGGTATCGGAGTATAAGCGTGGCCGGCTGTGGCATGTCCAGATGTCGAGATGCAAACCCCCGTGCAAGAACATATTTTGGAACCCAGTACTTATATAATAATATATAGGATGGACAAAAGGCACTGTCAACTTTTAAGAAAAATTTTAGTACAATGGAATTATCACTTTATTGAAGCTATATGACGATTATTATTTATAAAAGTGTTTCTCAAATTGTTTTCCATCTCTGTCAATATATTTCCGCACACGACCTGGGAAGCTAAAGCACATTAGTTCGCACAATCCTGTATTTGCATCGATTTCTTCAAAAACATTTTGAATAGCTTCTTTTAAGGTCTCAAGTGTTTCCGGTTTTGTGGCATAAACTATATCATTAATGTAGCCCCCCCCAAAAAAAATCATTGGGTAAGGTCAGCGATCTAGGAAGCATTTCTATAGACCCTCGCCTTCCAATAACTTCGCCATGAAAAGATGGTCAGCGTAGTTTCGCACGGGGGGTGGGGCGCCATCATGAAATTAATGTATTTGTAGTCCTGGAATGACATAGGTAGCTAACATTTCCAGATATTTCTCTTCAGTGATTGTGCTATCACAAAACCAAGGCCCCAAAACTCCATTACATGAGATTCCATCCCAAACAGTAACACTAAAGACAATTTAAGTTGCGCTCTTTTAATTTTAAAACTTCCTCATAACTCTAAATTATCTTAGAAAAAACTGGTAATCCACTCTCATTTCAAGTAATATAACCTCGCAAAGTTGAATCCTACCATCGGAATCATTTTCCAATAGGCCATGTACAAGACGAGGTGTGTAACATTTGAAACAGGCCGCATGAAGAATTCTCCGAACAGCCTGTTCACAAGACAGCCTAAAAATAGACTTTTCAGGACTCTGGATAATCGCTTGTAAAACGTTCAGCCTACTTTCACCATTTAATGATGACCTACCTGACCTGGGGCAATCCGCTACAAATCCAGTATTCTCAAAACGTTTTCTAAATTGTATGCTATCTTCCGTGTAGGTTCGACAGTGCTGAAAGTTTCATTTCAATCACCCATTATTAATTTATAGCCATATTTATTATAGGTTTTCAAAGCAAAAACGTTTTCTGCAGTTGTAAACATCTTCACCATCGTGAATCAGCAATGTCAAATGAACATCGGCTTGTGATTGAATACCAATGCACTCCATTGGATGCATAAGAAACTTATCGTTACAAACAAAAGATGAATAAGAAGGGTAATTTAAATCGATGAAAATATCGCAACCAAATTTATATCGATTTTTGTTTACAATGGGTAGTGACTTTTGACCCATCCAGTATATGAATTATATGAACTATAACAATTTAGAAAGCTTTCATGTACTCCCCAAGTAGCAATTCCAGACTTCCAATATATCCTTAAATTATGTGATTTTACTCTCGGGTTTCTTAGGAACGCGTGCATTTTATACCCAGAATAAAAATTCAACCACAAAGCATCTCCTATTATTTGGGCCTATCGATATACAATTTTTGAAATTTAAAAAGATAATTCTGTGCCACAGAGAAACAGTTGTATAATATATATACACTGAGGGTGTCAAAAATGTATACGCACTTTCACAGTAGTTATCTATTTACTATATTTCAAAGTTGAACCGAAAAAAACAGTAATGTGTAGTATGATGTTCTGTAAATAGATGTGACTCTCATAAATTAAGATAGCGTTGCTACGTGACAGGTAAATCGACAATGAATAAATGAAGCCAAGATTATCGTATGATGTTCTGTAAACAGATGTGACTCACATACATGATGATAGCGTTGCTACGTGACAGGTAAATTAAAAATGAACAAATGAAGCCAAGATTATCGTATGATGTTCTGTAAATAGACGTGAACCACATTACGCTATGCTGGCGTTGCTACAACAAAATGGAGTCAAGATTAACGTCTGAACAGCGGAAAACAATTTTGAAGTGGTATTGGAAAACCCAGAATATTGTTGACCTTCAAAGGCAATGGAGAACTGTCAACGCGAGTAACAAATGGACGCATTCAAGACAAATTTGAGACTTGTTGTACCGTGTGCGATGCTCACTAGGGCAGATCTGGCAGACCAGCTACACTGGCAGCACTTCGGGAAGAAATAGAAATGGCACGTGCTGTAATCGCTGAGGATACTTTCGCAAAAGTTGCTCAATCAGTATTTCAACGTACTCAGAAGTGTATCGACGCCGATAGTGGGCATTTTGAGCAACTGATACAACTGTAAAAGCCTAAGATGATTAGTGCTGATCATTTGAATTCAATTTTATTATGTTAACACAGTTTTATCCTTGTTTGGAGTGTGTATACATTTTTGGCACCCTCTGTATTTGCTATTGTTCATTGATGTACAGATAATATATAAATACGTCTATTACAATACTTTGCATATATAATTAATGTAGCACTTAAAGCTTGAACACAAATATCTTACACTTTCTTTTGATATCGCAATGAAGATTGTTCATGTTAAACAAAATAACGCAGGAGGCATTAGACAAAGAGAACTTCTGTACTGTATAGTGCCTCAAGTGAATTACCAATCATAGAATGTATTGCAGCAATTTTATAGGACTGTCTATGATCGTGGTACATTCTACTAGAATATCTGTGATTCTGTTAAATTTTCTTCCTTGGCAGAGTTAAATTTTTCTCATAATTATAAGAAATGAAATTTGGAATTCTTTCTAATAATAAGCACATTTAAGAGAATGTAATGCCAATGTCTTGGTCCTGTACGTGACGAAGCTCAAACCCACTGTCTACGAAACTCATTGACAGATGGGACTGCTACTCCTTGTAGCTTATTGTGCTAACAATGCAGAAACACGAAAGCATTTATATGATTTGACTTTTCAGAAATGTTGGTGAATTTACTGGAAAATTTAAAAATAAAACCTTATAAAACACTTAAATCCGTACAAGATTACACAAAATAAGTTCAAAAATTAAATGGGAAAATATGAATAATTATTAAGATTTATCCAAAATATTAAATATTTTATGAAATATTGTGAACTATGAAAAATTAAATGGCGTTTATTCGATTCTACGCACGCAAATACGAAAATAATTATGCTTTTTAGTATTCTATGATTAATGATCTAAAATATGAACTTTCTTTCTAGTCAATAGACACCAGTAAACTATAAATTATCGTTCCACCTTACAGCTGTACATCTGATACTTTTGAAATCTGTGCCCAACAACAGGACGTGTGTTTGTCCCTCGCAGCATCAATATAGTTCTTGTTAGAACCAACCAACTGGTACTTTCATCATTCCTCCACAAGGAGTGTAAAAATGTTGCAATATTTCCAGACTCGATACACAAAGGAATTTTGAATAAATGAATAAACTTGAAACTCATTACTACTTAATTACAGAGAAAGAACTTCTAGCCATTTCGCCAGGTAGTACTATATCCTTGATAATTCTAGTCATGCTATACGTATCTTGACTTGGAAAAGGAAACCAAATTTATTGGCAAGTGTATAAGGACGTGTTTGGGCCTTTCAATTGGTCTTTTGCACAAGCGCCTTCTGCAACATTCTACCCCTCCCTTCAGGCCCTGCTTCACGGCATTGCTGAAGACAAGCAAAGGAGAAAATCAATACGTGTATATGTGCTCCTGCTATCTCTTCTTGCGTCGCGCTGCATCCCATTCCTTTCTCTGGAAGCGAGCGCAAATTCTTTCAGAAGGCAAATAAACAAATTCTCATCAGAAAAAACTGTAAAACAGTATTATTTAATCAAGGTAAAACTGATAAATGAAAAACGTTCTGAGGCAACGGAATGGAAAAGGAAGAAAGGTGGACACGAAATACGATTTACTCCGGGACTAACGTTACCAATTGCGCAGAGTCTCACTGTTGAAACATAACTGGATCTCACACTTTGTTGCACCAACAGTGCTTGAACCCAGAAAACGGGTTTATTGCTAACGAGATTTCTTCTAGCAAAATAAATAGCAATCAACGTCTAGAGAGAGACAGAAAAA